>CAXITT010000180.1:110017-129401 GCA_964033795.1 Lymnaea stagnalis | reverse complement strand
CCCCCCCCCCCCCCCCCCCCACATAGCGTATTCGATTACGACTACGAGAAACAAAGGAAAAAAAATTGACATAAAATGCAACAGATTTACATCGAATCTCATTTCAAATTTTAGAATTTTATTGAAATCTTTTGCATTGTTTTTCAAACGTACATTACACATTACACGCCATTTAATGATGCTTACATTACACCACGACGATGCATTAATAAGGAATACGTTTTCGTCTGTTTCGTTTCATGTTGTGTAATTTTTAAAAAATCTCACCATTCCCTTACTCTTTAAAATTTGGCGAGCATAAGTCAACTGTTTTTTTCTTAAGTCTTCCAAGCTTACGACCCTGAGTAATCTAAACCAGTGGTTCCCAAACTTTTAAGTTTGGCGGACCGGTGAACAAGTTTAAAAATTTTACCATGGACCGGTGCATGATTTATTTTTATACTTTTATCTCTATTTGACGATACATATTTATGTTATGGGGACCGGCAGCGTTAGGCATGTGGACCGGTGAAGGTCCACGGACCGCCAATTGGGGACCACTGATCTAATCGACATATAAAAGTAGTATGGGTATATTTTAAGTACCTACTATTAGATATGTAGAAATCAAGCGGACGTTAGGGCATGATTCATTTTGGGATCACCATTGGTTAAGGCTCAGTGAGTGAGAAATAATTAATACATTTGTTATGGCGTGTGATAGAGCGAGACGACCCAAGATGTAGCGAGGAGCAATATAAATGTACCGCTCAATTCATCTCATTTTATTTTATATTTGTGTAATTTTTTTTAATAAACTGAAAAGCTTGCAAATATTTGGTTATTTCTTCTAAATATACTCCCC
Source organism: Lymnaea stagnalis (assembly GCA_964033795.1). Taxonomy (NCBI): domain Eukaryota; kingdom Metazoa; phylum Mollusca; class Gastropoda; family Lymnaeidae; genus Lymnaea; species Lymnaea stagnalis. The sequence goes on along the minus strand of CAXITT010000180.1, from coordinate 128,557 downwards.
TGACCGCGTAAGACGCGAGTTAATGTCACGAAATCTTGTTGAACTGAGAAAAAGGCTACAGGTACACTGAGAAAAATGCTACCAGTACACTGAGAAAAAGGCTACAGGTACACTGAGAAAAAGGCTACAGGTACACTGAGAAAAATGCTACCGGTACACTGAGAAAAAGGCTACAGGTACACTGAGAAAAATGCTACAGGTACACTGAGAAAAAGGCTACCAGTACACTGAGAAAAAGGCTACAGGTACACTGAGAAAAATGCTACCAGTACACTGAGAAAAAGGCTACCAGTACACTGAGAAAAATGCTACCAGTACACTGAGAAAAATGCTACCAGTACACTGAGAAAAAGGCTACCAGTACACTGAGAAAAAGGCTACAGGTACACTGAGAAAAATGCTACCAGTACACTGAGAAAAATGCTACCAGTACACTGAGAAAAAGTCTACATGTACACTGAGAAAAAGGCTACCGGTACACTGAGAAAAATGCTACCGGTACACTGAGAAAAAGGCTACAGGTACACTGAGAAAAAGGCTACCGGTACACTGAGAAAAATGCTACCGGTACACTGAGAAAAAGGCTACATGTACACTGAGAAAAAGGCTACATGTACACTGAGAAAAAGGCTACCGGTACACTGAGAAAAATGCTACCGGTACACTGAGAAAAAGGCTACAGGTACACTGAGAAAAAGGCTACCGGTACACTGAGAAAAATGCTACTGGTACCTACTAATGTGTCTAAGTTCGCAAACTAAAAGTCCGTGCTGCTATTCTTGTAGATTGCATGGGGACCAATGTTTCACATCTGTGTCCGTTTTTGGAAATGTAACTGTAATTATATTATACTAAATTTATACCGTAGCATGAGAATATTGACAGATTTTTTTTTATATTTCAGTCAATGACATTGCCATTATAAAGTTGACTGCTGAGATTGATTACAACAGATGTCATGTGCCGATATGCTTGGCCGACTTACGGAAAGATGTGCAGCAAGCAACAAATTGTAGGGCAATGGGCTGGGGCATCAGTTCAAGTAAGTTGTTCATTGGACATCGTTAGGGCAATGGGTTGGGGCATCAGTTCAAGTAAGTTGTTCATTGGCCATCTGTAGGGCAATGGATTGGAGTATCAGTTCAAGTAAGTTGTTCATTGGACATCTGTAGGGCAATGGGTTGGGGCATCAGTTCAAGTAGGTTGTTCATTGGCCATCTGTAGGGCAATGGGTTGGGGTATCAGTTCAAGTAAGTTGTTCATTGGCCATCTGTAGGGCAATGGATTGGGGTATCCTTTCTATTTCAATTAAGTTGTTCATTGGCCATTTGTAGGGCAATGGGTTGGGGTATCCTTTCTATTTCAATTAAGTTGTTCATTGGCCATCTGTAGGGCAATGGATTGGGGTATCATTTCTATTTCAATTAAGTTGTTCATTGGCCATCTGTAGGGCAATGGATTGGGGTATCATTTCTATTTCAAGTAAGTTGTTCATTGACCATCTGTAGGGCAATGGCTAGGAATGTCATTTCAACTTTTTCATTGACAAATGGTCAGTATGGACAAATTGGGTAAAATTGAAAATTGTGGCTCTACACTGTAGCCCTTATGTAGTTGGGTGGATGGGACTTGTTCACATTGGGTGGCAACTCATTTAAGAGAAGGTGAACTCTGAAATCAAACCCGGAGATGGAGTCTCGGAGGCGGTATTTCATTTAGGCAATGAAAATTACAACAATTCACACAACGTAGAGCGCATAAGCGCACAGTGAAACACACACACCACATTGCTGGTCGTCAACAGCATCCCGCTCTATTTCCAGTCGTCTTGATAAAGTCTTGGAAATAGTGAGACAAGGTTTGGGGTATGGCTTGAATCGAAAGACAGGGCCCTAACCAGAACGTTTCGGCAAGGAACCTTCATTCAGCAGCACACGCGGGTCAAACGAAAATACGACAAGAAATGTATAAACTTGTTAAAAACTTAAGGGATTGTCATTGTTATTGCCGCAAGTTGGTTTTACTAAAGCGAGGATGACAGGAAAGGAAATAATTTAATGTATTATTACTGAGTAAAAATAAGATCATAATAGAAGAAAATATTTTGGAGATATATAAAATAGTAGATATAGCCCGACAAACATTGGAGACAGCAATGCGTGGACTTTCCATCTACTAAAGTTACTTGACAAAACAGGAACTCAAACAACGCACATTTAAAAGAATCCCAATATTTTCTACACCCCTTCCCCCATGATACGTCACTGCACACTTTTTATTTCACGCCTATGAACAATATTAATATTCTCATGTCACAACCACTTTTAAACCGAATATTTTTTACACAATATTTAAATTTAGATGATTTCATTTCCGAAAAGAAAATATTACCCACCAAACGCAATTGCGTTATTAAATAAATATATATCATTTAGCGTAGTTATTGGGAGTTATATTTTTGCGCGCTAGTGAACTCATTATAGAACCACACTCTGGCGTATCTATAAATAGCCTGCGTGGTGTTTGACCCGTCTTGTTTGACCTTTGCTTGCGAATTATATATATAGATAAGAAATAAGAAAAGAAATACAAGGAAATTGAGACTCATTACTTGGAAAATATTTGAATACTTCCATATGGTGATAGTGTGCCTAAAAGCTGAATTAATTTGCTTTCCCTTCAAACTCTCGCTGGTGTGTTAGTGCAGGAAATCGGAACCGTGATGAATAAATCTAATGTCCCCTTCTGTTTATCTTCGTTAAAATGGGATGGGAGTCACGGGACCGGGGAAAGTTTACCATGTTCAATATCATAAATATGTTCCGTGAACCTATCTGATAGTCGTCCACCAGTTTCGCCTATATAACATGAGCGGCATCTACGGCACACAATCGTATAGGAGCGCCATCTACGGCACACACTCGTATAGGAGCGCCATCTACGGCACACACTCGTACAGGAGCGGCATCTACGGCACACAATCGTATAGGAGCGCCATCTACGGCACACACTCGTATAGGAGCGCCATCTACGGCACACAATCGTATAGGAGCGCCATCTACGGCACACACTCGTATAGGAGCGCCATCTACGGCACACACTCGTACAGGAGCGGCATCTACGGCACACAATCGTATATTGTAGATCCCATTTCGACTTACACATGTGAAGCCCTCTTTGATGGTAAAGGTAACTTTAGGGAGGCTCATGTTTTTGGTTTGAGGTGTGTAGGGGAAGTCCTACAACGGCTTCTTGAGCATGGTTTAGTCCCCACGTGACACGGGTCAGCTCGAAGGCGACTGAGAGCCAGAAGGTCACCTAGATCTGTGTCCCGTCTGAAGACAATAAGTTGAGCGAATGAGAATTCCCTGTCGGTGTCGGGGTTAGCAAGATGTAAGGTGTCGGTTCTTTAAGAATACTTTTTTTTTGGCAATCACATTGTAAGGGTGGAAGTGGAAGGTTAGTATGAGTTTGGTTCGATCTTCATTTTTGTTTGGACGGCGTTTAGAAGCATCATTCCGTTTGACAGTGTTTATACAAATGAGTGTCGAGACAAGAGAAGTTTCAGGACAAGATAAGAAGTCCATTATTTCATTAGTCATTAGCCCTATCTAAAATGTCTTCATCAAGCTGGTAGAGGCGACTTAGTCTGAGAAGTTGTGAGAAAAGTATAGAGTCTTTGCATGATTAGGGGTGGGAGGAGAGAAGATTGGCTCTAAAAAGTACAACCAAGTGTCTTGTATAAAAGAATAATTCCGTGTCATGCTCACTCTACTAACAATCAACTCTGGGCTCACTTCATATTGGTTGACGTCATGTAGGGATGCATGCCTGGGAGGGTGGTGCTGAATACTTGCTATATTCATTCATTAGCACAGTATATTTTAACAAATCAATTTGAGAAAGAAAATGTAAGAAAGATGGTGCAATGTATCTGATACCAACTGTTGATTGAAATATGTCACGATGCAAGCCCCTACTTATTTATAATTCGCAGATATCCCAGGGTCAGCAGGTCAAGCTCAACTCCAGTGGGTCAACCTCCCAGTTGTACCTGACTCGGTCTGCAAGAGACAATACAACGCCCGTGCATCATCCGCTACCTTCTGTGCTGGAAGTGTTGGCAAAGATACATGCCAGGTTAGGTGTTCAACTCAGCTACACTATAAGCTTCTGACAGTCCTACTTATACAGAGTACTATTGAAAATGCAAACAGGCACGGTCGGTAGTATTTCTGCAGTATATATATCAGTGCTTCTCAGGACAGTGTCATAGTGCTTCTCCGAACAGTGCAACATGGAATGAACAAGTGCTTTTTGACAACTTAACTGGGCAATTAAAAAGAAACATTATTTTCATCCTGCACTTAACAAGTGCAGTCGACCCATTGCTGTTTGTCGACCCATTGCTGTTTGTCAACCCATTGCTGTTTGTCGACCCATTGCTGTTTGTCGACCCATTGCTGTTTGTTGACCCATTGCTGTTTGTCGACCCATTGCTGTTTGTCGACCCATTGCTGTTTGTTGACCCATTGCTGTTTGTCGATCCATTGCTGTTTGTCGACCCATCGCTGTTTGTCGACCCATCGCTGTTTGTCGACCCATTGCTGGTTGTCGACCCATTGCTGTTATTTGAGGAGAATGGAGTTAAGTCCATTGCTAGGATTTCTTGTATGTTGTTAGTATTTCGCAAGAGAAAATGACCAAGGCATTATTCTACGATGAATATGCAGGTGGCCTGCGAGTCGTATTTGTGCCTGGAAGGCTTTCCCGCACACAAGACATGTTGTTTTGGATATTAATTGGGTTCTAGGTAATTCTGCTTTTCCTTGTCGTGCGCTTCCAAGGGTGTAAGCGTTGCGCTTATTCTCTGAGAATTGTCCTCCAACAGTAATTCTATCACGCCAGCTTGACTGATCCATTGCAAGTGTCTCCCACGAATCAATGTTCATGGATTTGAGCAGCTTTTAGACAGTCTTTGAGGCGTTTTTTCATGCTCACCAGCTGAGCGTTTCATGCTGGAGAGTTCACCGAACATGAGTCGTTTGCGAAGTCTGCTGTCTGGCAGTCTAGCAACATGCACTGCCCCATCTGGCTTGTCCTTTTCGTAGGAGCGCGTGGATGCTGATAAAGTAAGCCCGTTGTAGGACTTTTGTATCAGGGACTTTTTACAGCTATCTTCTTATACCAGTTAGTTTACGCAGACAGCGTAGGTGGAGATGGTTTAGCTTATGTCTGCTGTACACTGTCCACGTCTCGCTAGCATATAGTAGTGATTTTAGTACGATTCCCCTATATACTTTCTTTTTTTCCCCCTATATACTTTCTTTTTTCCCCTATATACTTTCTTTTTTCCCCTATATACTTTCTTTTTTCCCCTATATACTTTCTTTTTTTCCCCCTATATACTTTCTTTTTTCCCCTATATACTTTCTTTTTTCCCCTATATACTTTCTTTTTTCCCCTATATACTTTCTTTTTTCCCCTATATACTTTCTTTTTTCCCCTATATACTTTCTTTTTTCCCCTATATACTTTCTGTTTTCCCCTATATACTTTCTTTTTTCCCCCTATATACTTTCTTTTTTCCCCTATATACTTTCGCTTAGACTTAAAGCCAAGACTGAAAGTCCTTCGCTCCCAAACACTATTGCGGAGCCTTTCAAATGAAACATTTGTGTTGAAAATTCGGGTGTTGATCTCATCATCTACTCAATCTACTGTTACCTGGAGAGGGTGCAGCCCAAAATGAGATTCTGCCCCTTCACTGATATTCTAGGTTATGTGTGTCCCTTCACTGATATTCTAGGTTATGTGCGCCCCTTCACTGATATTCTAGGTTATGTGTGTCCCTTCACTGATATTCTAGGTTATGTGTGTCCCTTCACTGATATTCTAGGTTATGTGTGCCCCTTCACTGATATTCTATGTTATGTGCGCCCCTTCACTGATATTCTAGGTTATGTGTCCCTTCACTGATATTCTAGGTTATGTGTGCCCCTTCACTGATATTCTAGGTTATGTGTGTCCCTTCACTGATATTCTAGGTTATGTGTGTCCCTTCACTGATATTCTAGGTTATGTGTGTCCCTTCACTGATATTCTATGTTATGTGCGCCCCTTCACTGATATTCTAGGTTATGTGTGTCCCTTCACTGATATTCTAGGTTATGTGTGTCCCTTCACTGATATTCTAGGTTATGTGTGTCCCTTCACTGATATTCTAGGTTATGTGTGTCCCTTCACTGATATTCTAGGTTATGTGTCCCTTCACTGATATTCTAGGTTATGTGTCCCTTCACTGATATTCTAGGTTATGTGTGCCCCTTCACTGATATTCTAGGTTATTTGTAAGCTTTTCCTGTAGCGGGCTGGAGCAAGACCTCTGGGTTTTTTTTCCTATTGATTTGAGGCTGTAGTTGTCACAGGCCTTAGCAGAGCCATCAAGCATTTGCTACATTTTCAGTTCAGAGCTTGCATCTAGGGCACAGTCATCAGGAAATGTGATGTCTCGAATAACCATTTCTTTAACATTTGTAATGGCTTGCAGTACTTTAAGATGAAATAGCTCCTTGTCTGTCCTGTATTTTATAGGAATGTCATCATTATTTTCAGCATTGCTCAGAATACCGTGGTGCTAAACAGTGTTCGGGCTAGAACACAGTGTGGAGTGACATCCATCGCTATTATTTGATGAGTCTGTAGTGACGTATATTCCAATGTATTACAAATGCCTTACCTGGATTATGTGTTACACCACACACAAATAGTCAAGGGGATAAAGTGTTACAACACACACAAATAGTCAAGGGGATAAAGTGTTACACCACACACAAATAGTCAAGGGGATAAAGTGTTACACCACACACAAATAGTCAAGGGGATAAAGTGTTACAACACAGACATATCGTCATGGAAATAAAGTGTTACAACACACACATGAGTCAATGGAATAAAGGAGACCTGTTAAAACACATGCATAAAGACAAAAGAACAAAGCGTTACAACTACAACACACACATCATCAAGGGAATACAATTTTCAGTTCTCTAATAATAGTCCAACCAGCAGCCATTCTGATGGTGTCCATGTCAATTAAATTTTAAAAATAATTAAGTGATGTATTATTATTACATTAGATTTTGATGTTCAATTATTTTTTATGTAGATTCACACACGTGCCCATATCAAATGGTTATAAATTTACAGCCTGTGTGGGATAATATAAGGTCACCATTTTTAGGTTACATTATATGATAAAAAGTCATTATTGTTAGGTCATATGACCTAAGGTCATTATTTTAAGATTATATTATATGACCTATGTTCATTATTTTAAGGTTAATTGACACAAGCTCATTATTAACTTGATATACTTTGTTCAGGGAGATTCTGGTGGCCCATTTGTGTGCCAGGAGCCAAATGGACACTTCTATGCTTATGGAGTTGTGTCTGCTGGTCTAGACGGTCAATGTGGAACCTCTGTTGGGCTTTACACAAAGGTCTCCAGCTACCTGGCATGGATTCTTAAAAATACCTCAACATAAACTCTTCAAGACTTGAGCTCGATCCAAAACAGAACCGTCCACGCCAAGCATGATGGTGATGATGATGTTCCAGGAAACGATGTTCTTTCTTTATTCTTATTTTTTTATAACTGCTTGAGCAATAAATGAGAAAACAGGATGAACCAACACGCTGTCAAAAAGCCAAATCTGGCCACTGTCAAAAGCCAAATCTGGCCACTGCAAAAGCCAAATCTGGCCACTGTCAAAAGCCAAATCTGGCCAAGTAGCAAACCAACAACATAGAAAGGAATACAACACAATGTTCGAATTCTTTCATTTGTATTAAATGACATGTTTTTGTTACTGTAACTACTTTGAGAGATGTAACAAAGTTCTGGTGTTCTTTTAAAACAACTGTGGAATATAAACACTAAACATTTATGTACATTTATAGCCAGATAGGCAGCATACAATATATCCCTTATTTGATTACAACATATTTTTATTCACAGACTGCATACAACATATCCCCCACATAGTTATCATTGGCCCACTTTAAAATAAATCAAAGAGTATTTCTTCATGTCTATTTAAAACGGAAGGGAAATTGCCATCAATAAATATTTTAGAAAATTGGACCAAATAAAAAAATTATGATTTGCTGATCAATTGTTTTTGTCCGATTGTTTACAATAAAACAAATCCAGGACTTCAAATTTCATCATTTCCTTTCCACTGACAAGGGACACAATCCTGCTCAGAAACATTACCACACAACGAACCCACGCTTGTGTTACAGAATAAATGTGTCCATTCAAACTGTGAGCAGATCCATGATAAGAAATAGCTTTATGATTATGTCATAGGCAAAGTTATATACAAATTATTGGTTTTAGCTTATTAGCATGCCTATTATTACCCATTAATTCTATCTAGCACTGAGCAGGAGCGAATTTAGGCCAATTTTTTAAATTTTTAACACAACAGTTATTGTGCAAGTTAATTTGTAATGCCAAGGAATACTGGTTGTAAAATAAAATTTAAAAGTTGAGCCAACAGCCATCAGGTGTGATGTACCTCATCCAGGGTTACAATTAAACCCACTGCATACAATGATAGCATCACTTATATGATGAAGAATCCATTGAGACACTTAAAATTAGTTGTAGAAAATTATTCAATCGCAGTCCCAGATAGTTGAACTGGGAGAATGACCGAGGAACCAAACAGCATTCAAACATTTAATTAAGCTTGTAGCAGATTTTTAAAATGTATGCGACCTGCGCTAGGAGCAAATTATCATTTTAAGAGACTCCAGGCTATACAAACAGAAAAGTCTGTAACATATCCAACCAGCTACAGAGGACATGTCATAAGCTTAGAATGGTCAAGGCTTGGTTGGATGGAGATGCATGTGTGGACACTTGTGACGATGGCGAGTTCAACAGCTTTAATAGTTGTTGAGCGTATTCTCTTTCTTCCTGGAATATTAAATTTTTTAAATTAATCAGAGTAAGAATAAAGATACATGTGTACATCTGTAAGAAGAATAAGATTACATGCTCACGTCTGTAACAAGAATAAAGATACACAACTCTGTAAGTTTATTATACAGCAGTTATTCGACAGCAAATGGTGAGACATGATCAGACTTATTGAAGTTTTCAGGGATGCAAAAATTTGAAAGTAAGACAAATCAAAGCTCCATCCAAAAACCGTATGCTTTACAGTGAAGCAGAACTCTTGTGAATAAGACAACAACAAAAAAACAACAACAACAAAACAGAATAATTTGTGTTTGAACCCAGAATTTAGAATTTAAGTGCTTATTTTTAAAATATTGGTAAGAACGGCAAACATGCTCCAGGCAATCATCGGCACTGTCTAAATGCTGGTGTTGAATGATTGTCTCAATATGAAGGTTTTTGTAATAAATTCATAAACATTCAGAAAAAGAAATGAAAAAATGTATTATGGCAATAAAGCACCAATATTTTTAGGTTTATTTTTCTTTAAACTTTAAAATAAGTATTTATGAACAGAGTCATGCTTTTTTGTTGGATGAGCAAAATAGAATCTGTGGGGAGTGCTTGAACTGCAGGTGGCTATTAAATAATAAAATTAAAGTTCGTTCAGAAATTGGCTCTCAGAATCCTACTGTCATTTAAGCTCCAGTACAGCCAATCTGATGATAATTACCCCGGAGCAGTTCCTTCCCATGCTGACACCTTAACCTTGTTGCACAAAACAAACAATTACCTTCCACATTTAAAAAAAAGTAAGAATACACAATATATGCTTCTTAAGTATATGGAACTATTATTGCCATTTCCTAAAGATACCCCGTGTTTCTGTGAAGAATAGATTGATATGATAGCTCTGGCAAACGTGCCACCATGTCATAGACATAGTCCTTGAGAAATTCCTGTTAACATCTAATCAACTTGTACTTCTAGGTTTTCCAGGTTTTTATTGAAAAAAAATAGGGAAGGCTTTCCACCACATACCTGTACAAGTTCTAAATTATCATAACTCCCTGTGATAAATAATCAACATACTTCATATTGTTCCTTTCCTTCTAGAAACTGGATCCTCTGTTGAAGAAGACTTTTGACCCCCAGTTCAGGTGAGCTGCACTTCTCCCAAGCCTTGGTGTGATCCGTGACCAGAGTCAGAAGTGCAGACATGACGTGTTCATGTGTTGAGCCGTGGCTTTCTTCTTTTAGCAGAGACACCAGCTGTTCAACGGCACCTATGGCAACGAGGTTGTCTGAACAGAGGGACCAACAAAAATGATCAATGATACATACAGTTCTTTGAAATCAACCACAAGCTACTGAAATAAGCAAACTTTTGAATACTATCATTAGTAGGGAAGAGGTTGCCAGTCCTCATTTGGAACAAATTTAATATAAATGTTCTTAATAAAAAGAACTAGTATAACATTTCTTTCTCATCATGCTTTTTTGATCTTAGAGATGAATCAAATTTGCGGCAGTAAGTTACTCTTTCACTTGTAAATAACGATATATAAAGAGGCTCAAGCAGACACTTATCACAACTGTTTACGAGACTTTCTTGGTAAAAGCAGTGCTTCAGTTTGAAGATGTGGCTACAAATTCATTAAATGTGTCAGCTTTTCTTATTCTACCGGTCTCACCTTTCAGTGCTGGGTTAGAGTTGCATATAGCCGACACTAGGAAAGCTGCCTTGACCTTTAACTTCTCCTCTTCATTACCTAGGGCCCTTACAAAAACTACAAGGCCATCATGAGCTAGAAGTTGTGTATGAGCTTCTGTATTGCTTCTAACAAGGCCTGGTGGAACAAAAGAAATTCATTAACGTGCCACTCACTAGCATTCATATTCTGGAGGAGGATTGAGTTTGCCCTAAAAAAGTCCCAGGCTAGTACCGTGGCAACTGGCTCCCTCTGTTGGGCTGTGTCCTTAAAACATCTTATGATCGAAGGACTCACCCGTCACCCATGCCTTTCCAACGTAGAGGGGTCAGTGTGCGATGCCTGCACGTTGGTTACCAGTTTTTGTCTAGCCTGTTTCAGTACGAGTTAGTACGACAATGTTCCGTTTACATTTTGGTCACTGCATTGAATGATAAACACATTCACTTTTTTTTTTTGCAGTTAATTTAAGTTATAGCATACAAAGCTTAAACCTAAGCGTCCTTTTTATCATGCTAAACAGATGTAAAACAATATGGCTAGTTCTCAAGCCCTAGGGCTGGTTCTCAAGCCCTGGGGCTAGTTCTCAAGCCCTGGGGCTGGTTCTCAAGCCCTGGCGCTGTTTCTCAAGCCATAGGGCTAGTTCTCAAGCCCTAAGGCTGGTTCTCAAGCCCTAGGGCTGGTTCTCAAGCCCTAGGGCTAGTTCTCAAGCCCTATGGCTAGTTCTCAAGCCCTAGGGCTAGTTCTCAAGCCCTATGGCTAGTTCTCAAGCCCTAGGGCTAGTTCTCAAGCCCTGGGGCTAGTTCTCAAGCCCTGGGGCTGGTTCTCAAGCCCTAGGGCTAGTTCCCAAGCCATAGGGCTGGTTCTCAAGCCCTAGGGCTAGTTCTCAAGCCCTTGGGCTGGTTCTCAAGCCATAGGGCTGGTTCTCAAGCCCTAGGGCTAGTTCTCAAGCCCTGCCCTACCACACCCCTGACACCAAACCCTCTTCAAATAGTCCTCCACTCCTCACCATCCTACCCCATGCTCCTACCAGCTCTCCTCTGGCCCTTTCCCACCACCCACACCAACCCCATTTTCATCTTTTTATCCTACACTGGACCTACTTAGAAGTTATTTACTCTATTCTTGAATATATTAAGATTACTTCCATTTAGTAAAAGTTTTGAACTTGAAAAAAATAAAATAAAATAAACCCAAAGAAATCAAAACAAATCAAATTATTTTGAATGTCCACAGTAGTGTTATAAAACAGAAACAATTTTCCCTCACTTTAGAGAATCACAATGAAACACATTATTTAGAATTTAGCAGACAAAATTTAAAAGACTCTGTTTAAATAAATCAATCAATCAATAAAAAATACAAAAAAACATTGTCTCATAACAATGAGATTGTTTAAAAACATGCACAATCCATGGATAATAACCCACTACCTCTCCACTAAGAGGCAAACAGCTTTACCATTTGCACCACAAGCGCCACATTGATCTCCTACAAGTGAGATATAACTACCACTCACATCCTCTCCCATTGTGACAATTTCTATTGTTTTAATTGCATCTGCACAATTCTATTCGATTACACCCTGTGTTACGAAATCCAAGCAAATAGTTTGCAAAATATGAATGGGTGATAGTCTAATATGTGCCATATGTCATTGATGGGTGACAACCAATCACACACAAAAGGACTAAACATGTGGTTGTCACTCAAATGCTAGAATCACGTAAAAATAACGCAATTTGAGTAACTTTCTCCACTCACCCAAGATTGACCTGAGATTTATGAGGTACTTATTTAATATGGCACACAGCAATAGTTATGGGGTACTTACATGATATGGCATACAGAGCCTTAATTTGCACTTTTGGGTTGGGATCAGTGTCTGCTAATAATAAAAATGCTGGCAGAAGTTTCAAGGTCAACAAAGCTGTCTGAGCTGTAGGGTTATTTTGGGCCAGGTTTCCTAGGAGTTCCAGACACCTCCATCTCAGCTCACTCACTTCACTGCTGAGAAGTTTAGGTACGATTCGCAGTCCATTTATTTTGATAAAATCTGAAGACATACAAAAAGAGTTTAGTCAGTGAAAATCTAGCCTTCCCTACACATTGCCTGGTGGCCAAGCAATGTCAAAGCAAGGCAAACTTAGCAAAAATAATTCAAGCTACAGTAACATTGTTTAATTTTGAATATTGTGACACAGTGTTTATGATTTCTTGTTGGGTGTGTTGGATCATGTTGAAGATACCTCCAGCAATATCCAGATCCTCTGCCCATTCTTGGAGTTCGGTTAGTGCTCTGATCTGCTGCTCAGTCCCTGATTCCGTGTCCTGCTCTGCCTCTTCTATGGCTGTCAAGCATATCATCATTCGCTCTACTGGGTTCACGGTCATGCATGCTAAAGCATTTTCAAGCCACTTTTTTCTCTTTAAAAAATTTACAAAAAAAGTCACACAATTTTTATACCAACAAACATTGAATTTATAAATTTAATCTAGACCTATATTAAATTATTTTGGTGAGACACAAACAATACTGATAAAAAAAAAATCTCTCTTTAACTTACTTTTTTTTTTTTAAAGATATATACAAAAATGGAGACAAAAATTTATTTTCTACCAATTTAAAGGTATTTCTTACTTCTTCTGTCAGCGGTTCAAAAATTTCTGAGTCAGTGGGGTGAGGAGCATCTTCACTTCTTGTTGCTTCCATACAGAATCTAAGCAGACCTTTTATATTTTTGACAGGTCGAATATTAGATGGTACGTCATTCTCCTGGTTTGACATGGCTTCAAAATTTTTTTTCCTGAAAAAAATATTGAGTCACATTTTATTACAGAAATGTATTTTAGGTGAATCGGCTAATACCTTCTTGTTTACTTCCAGTGGTAGTCTTCCTTTCAATTAATGAAGCATCAACGATTCTAGGGTATTAGGTCAGCCACTCAGCATAAGGAACCCCCCCTCCCCCACAAAAAAAAAGAAAAAAAGAAACATGCCTCATATTTTATTTTTTACATTTTTTAAAAATCAGGCTCACCCACTTAATGGAAGTTTCCAGCTGCAGTAAAATAATAAATTTAAAAAAAGAATAAAATATACAATTCTTACTGATGTATAATAATTAAAATATAGGCCTACTTATACAACAAAGAAAATGGCACCCGCTCTAGTTTTAGAAAGTGTTAAAACATGAAATTTAGTCATGCAGTAGCGAAATACTAGTAATTCAAATAATAGACGTAATTCTAATAAAGCTATTCATTGTTAGTGAAGTTAAATATATTTAATAGTAGAACTTAAAAGAACACTTACAGACACTGTAGTTTTTGCTAAGATTATTACACAAACGGATTTGTAATTATGGTTTATTACTGAAAGTAGCTACTATAATAACGATTATTTAAAAGCTACTGGTTTATTATGTAGATGCTGACAGAACTGTCAAAATCCTGTTTCTACTAGATTGGTTTATTCATCAAGTTCTTTCACACGTTGTAATACATCGTACTAGTATTGAATCAACTCAAGTCCTTTATCACAAGAAATGTAACTTTAATATCTAATTCTATTCACAGGCTGTAAATCCCATAAACACATGCATATAGCGCAGCTCCTTATCAGACAGAAATAAAACACACCATATTTCCACTAAGTTCCATTCATGACTTTCCACGAATAGTACATCACAAAACAGGCTAGACAATATGTCATAATGAGCATAAAAATAAGTCACCAAGTCAAGCGCGGGAAGAACGGTCACTAACTGATTAAACTCTCAAACACACACACCGCGTGTAATGAAACATAATATTCAGTCTCAACAATTATTAATGAACTCCCATAATCGACAAGAACCTCGCTCATACTCTATGTTTAGATGTGAGATGGCCTACCGATCCAAAACATTAGACTAAAGACAAAGGTAATTTTAAATGGACCAATAGGATTTAAGTTTCTTTTTGACCTAGCATGAATTTATTATGTCATGTAAAGAATAATTTTATTTTATTTTTAAATTATTATCATTTTTATTTTTTTATTTTCTGGACCCTTGAAAAACCATACTAAATCCTGTACCACGATACAGCGTTTTTATAATGTCTTAAAACTAAACAAGTACAGGCAGCCATACAGATTGGCATGTATGCTTAAGAAGAATTTAAGAATAGTAATTTATAAACGATAATATGGAATTAATATGGAATATATTATCAGGCACATGCCTTATTTCATATGGGTCTACTCAGCACTATACCCCTGGGGTCAGGGAACAATTTTACCCATAACCACAAAATATATTTAGTACCGGTATTGCCAATGTTACCCCCATGATTTGAAAATATCATAGGGAAGGCCTATTTAAATGGTTTGACTAATGTATTTATACAGATAATACAACTATAAATATAAAAAAGTATAAAATACATTTAACAAAATATATTAATAATAGCCTCGCTATGGAACATCTGGATTTATTTCTAAAAATAGAGGTTTTGGAGATATGATTTTTCATTTTTTATATACAAAACAATAACAATGACATTGTGCATTGGGGCTTTATGATTATGCTTTTGATATCAGAAAAATTAGAACACTGTCTTGGGGGTTCAATTGATTTCTCGCTATAGTCCATATAGGTACCTTGAACTCGGCGCACCTTACTGCGCATGATGTTGTTATGTAGCACAATTTCCTGTGCTTGAAATTTCCTCGACCTCGTAGTACACTCCTAGCAGACAGTAACGTCTGTTGTGGGCGTGGCTAAATCTCTTTGATGTAGCTTGTTTACAATCGGCTTCCAATTACGCATTGGGTAGAATGTCTCCGGGTAACTTCTCGAATGTACTCCTTAACCCGAGATATGTAAACAACACGTCATAGGTCCTTCTGGAAGCGTCTTACGTTACATGTATATAAAGGATTGACAGATACGAAGGGAGGGAGATTTCAAATAGATTGTCTTAACATTATGAGGCGTGTTTTATTCTTTGTGTATTTGTGTGCTCATATGTGTTTATTTCGCATTACTTATTGGCACATTATTCTAACTGTGTTAACTGTGCACCGGTACAAGATCTACCATACTGTAAGTTGAAGATTTTAATTATATTTTCTTTTCTTTTGTAATTATCTTAAGAATTAATAAATCTTAATTAATTGTAACTAGAAACTGTTTTGGGTCGTATCTTTAATATTGTTGATTCTATGGTATCGTCCTTTGTTAGGCACTGTTTACAACGAGCCAATTAAAATTAAAATAGGAGATTAATTTCTCCCAATACAAGTCAGTGCGTAACAAATTGGGTTGCTCCTCCCGGATATAGTGGACTCCGTATTATTATTTCTCTCAAGACCCCAATTCTAACAAATTGGGCTGCTCGTCCGCGATAATACTGAATTCATACTATTATTATTATTTCTCATATTAGACCCCAATTTTAACAAATTGTGGGCTCATCCAGGGATAACCGAATCCATATTTTATTCTCATTAGTCCCCAATTTTAACAAATTGTGTTTTTTTCCGAGGATAATTTTAATCCATAATTTTTATTACACCAATAATAAATTGAGTGTTTTTTCTGTGGATTTTGACCCACTGTTTACTTTAATATACTCAAGCTAAATTTGATTACACGATACCATTTTACGATACCAAAAACAGAGCTGGTTACAATTTTTCTTTAAATTCAATTACATTAGTGTGTGCACTAAGCTTAATTTTTTTATATAAAGTGTTGTATTTTGCCTGTGTAAAAAAAAATGGATTTTGATGTTGGAGTTCACCATGTATTTTAGTCCCAAAGCCTGACAAAAGTTACAGGTTTTGTACTGACTTCAGGAAAGTGAATGCATTTACCAAGACTGATTCCTTTCCGATTCCAAGGATAGACGATCTTATAGATCGAATAGGTGATGCCAAATATGTAACCAAGATAGACTTACTATCAGGTTATTGGCAGGTTCCTCTATCTGACAGAGCAAAAGAAATCTCTGCTTTTTGTACTCCAGATGGTTTATACCAATATAAAGTAATGCCGTTTGGAATGAAAAATGCCCCGGCTACATTCCAACGTCTTGTAAATAACATTATTGCTGACCAGAAAAATTGCAGCGCCTATATTGATGATGTAATTATTTACAGCCAAGATTTTTCAACTCATGTAAACCAATTAAGATCTCTGTTTAAAAAATTTTTGCAGGCAAATGTAACTGTAAATTTAAATAAATGTGAATTTTGTCATGCAACTGTGGAATATTTAGGTCACATAGTGGGTCAAGGTCATGTAAAGCCTGTTCAAGCTAAGATAAATGCTATTGTATCACTTCCACCACCCACTACTAGAAAACAGTTAATGAGATTTTTGGGAATGGCAGGTTATTATAGAAAATTTTGCAAAAATTTCTCAGTTATTGCTTCTCCTTTAAGTAATATGTTAAAGAAAAATGCAAAATTTCATTGGTCAGATGCTTGTCAGGAAGCATTCGAAAACATTAAAAATATACTTGCTAATGCTCCTGTTCTCATTGCACCAGACTTTAACAAACAGTTTAAATTAGCTGTAGATGCCAGTGATGTTGGCATTGGTGCAGTTCTTTTTCAAGAAGATGACCACAATGTAGATCATCCTGTCTCTTATTTCTCAAAGAAATTCAACTCACATCAGAAAAACTATTCCACTGTAGAAAAGGAATGTTTAGGTTTAATTCTTGCTCTCAAACAATTTGATTTTTATGTCAATTGTTCTTTACATTCAGTACTTGTTTTTACTGATCACAATCCTTTAACATTTTTGAATAAGATGGTCTCCAAAAATCAAAGATTGTTAAGATGGAGCCTATTTTTACAAGAATATAATTTGGACATCAAACATATTAAAGGCAAAGATAATGTCATTGCAGATACTTTGTCCAGAAATTAATTTTCACTTATGTTATTGTTTATAAGCTATTAAGAAGCTTTTGTCTAATATTTTGAAAGTAAGAAATTTACTTTCTTCAATTTTTAATGGATAAAGAATTCCATTTTTGAAAAATGATTTTTTTTCTTTTAAGAGGGGAGGTGTTATGTAGCTAGAGGCCGACCGAATTTCGGCTTCGGTTTCGGCGCCGAAAGTGGCCATTTTATCACTTTCGGCCAAGTTTCGGTTTCGGCCGAAACTGAAAAGTAAACTTTCGGCTTAATTTCGGTTTCGGCCGAAAGAGAAAAGTTAACTTTCGGTTTTTCTTCGGTTTCGGCCGAAATTGACTTAGACTTTCGGCCATCCGGCCGAAAGTGACTCAGGTTTTCGGTCATTTAATACTCAGCGAAAGCGATATTTAACAACAAAATAAGCGACATTTAAGAACAAATTAAGCGATCTTTGAGAACAAACTAAATGATATTTAACAACAAAATAAATGACATTTATGAACAAACTAAACGATATTTAAAACAAACTAAGCGATCTTTAAGAACTATCTAAGTGATCTTTAATAACAAACTAAACGATCTTAAAGAACAAACTAAACGATTTATAAGACCGAACTAAATGATCTTTAAGATCAAAACAAATGATCTTTAATAGGAAACTAAATGATTTATAAGAATAAACTAAGCAATCTTTAACATAAAACTAAATGTTCTTTAGGAACAAACTAAAAGATCTTTAAGAAGAAACTAATCGATCTTAAGGAACAAAATAAATTATCTTTAAGAACAAACTAAGCGATCTTTGTGAAAAACTAAGCGATCTTTAACAACAAACTAAGTGATCTTTAACAACAAACCAGGCGATCTTTATGAACAAACTAACCGATCTTTAAGAAAAAATAAAGCGATCATTAACAAAAACTGGACGATCTTAAACA
>CAXITT010000180.1:95247-109724 GCA_964033795.1 Lymnaea stagnalis | reverse complement strand
AATGAGAGTGGGCCTCATCAAGTAATCCACAAAAAAGCGACTACAACTGTTACAATCTGCTCAACCTTTATAAATAACAATAAAATCATTAAGGGTTCTCAAGAACTAGGATTCACTTTCATACACCTACTCACTGTTGCATTAAAAAATATATAGAAACATTACACAAAAAAAAAAAAAAAATCAGAATTAGACTAGTCGGTGAGATTCGACTGAAACCGTCGCGGAGAGTCACGTTATATAGGCTATATGAGAATGGGGAAAGGGCCGGCGCATTTACACTAAACTTTTCTGTCATGTAGCGGGCCGCAAAATATCGTCTTGCGGGTCACAAATGTCTCGCGGGCCGCGAGTTTGAGACCCCTATATTAGATGTTTATTTATTATTATTCACAATTATCTCATTTTTATAAAAAGAATGTAAATATTTATACTTTCCCAAATCATTTTCGATGCATGCAAAATGTATGCGGGAACGAATTTCAAAATATCTAAATATTTCATTTTCAGTTTCGGTTTCGGCCGAAATTCATTTTTAGCTTTCGGCCTTTTTTCGGTTTCGGCCGAAAGTCATTTAAAAACTTTCGGCCTTTTTTAGGTTTCGGCCAAAAGTCATTTTAAACTTTCGGCCGAAATCAGAAAATCACTTTCGGTCGGCCTCTATATGTAGCACAATTTCCTGTGCTTGAAATTTCCTCGACCTCGTAGTACACTCCTAGCAGACAGTAACGTCTGTTGTGGGCGTGGCTAAATCTCTTTGATGTAGCTTGTTTACAATCGGCTTCCAATTACGCATTGGGTAGAATGTCTCCGGGTAACTTCTCGAATGTACTCCTTAACCCGAGATATGTAAACAACACGTCATAGGTCCTTCTGGAAGCGTCTTACGCTACATGTATATAAAGAATTGACAGATACGAAGGGAGGGAGATTTCAAATAGATTGTCTTAACATTACGAGGCGTGTTTTATTCTTTGTGTATTTGTGTGCTCATATGTGTTTATTTCGCATTATTTATTGGCACATTATTCTAACTGTGTTAACTGTGTACCGGTACAAGATCTACCATACTGTAAGTTGAAGATTTTAATTATATTTTCTTTTCTTTTGTAATTATCTTAAGAATTAATAAATCTTAATTGTAACTAGAAACTGTTTTGGGTCGCATCTTTAATATTGTTGATTCTATGGTATCGTCCTTTGTTAGGCACTGTTTACAACGAGCCAATTAAAATAGGAGATTAATTTCTCCCAATACAAGTCAGTGCGTAACAATGTCCTAAAATGTCTAGAAAACTTTTTCTAAAATATGTTGTATGGAATCTTTGAAAAAAGTGCATACTACTACTACTACTAGTAACTACTCACACTTGTCTCTTAAATAATTGCTTTTAGCAGCTTTTCCCATAAAGTGACGTACCCGTTATCAGTTTTTGTGTTCCAGTGATACTTTGAAATTTATGCTACGAGATTTATTTTTTTATGCACAGACAGTATTAGTATTATTATAATGACTCAGAATCAATAACTCAATAGTCAATACCTTGGCCTTGCCTCGGATTTTTTACATGTTGCTTAGTAGAGTGAAAAGGCAGCAACCTTTGGCCTCAGTTGTATGCAATTTTGAAAGCCTTTGCTGCTAAACTTCGCTGCAAACTTCAGTTGCTGCTCTTAAAATCTTTTAGCATTATTATATAAAGACCAAAATGGGAATACAAGGCAAGGCATGCAGTTATGTTAACTGTTGTCCTGTTATTAGTAGGACTAATCACAACTAGAAATTGTCTTTAACATTATTAATATTATCATTATCATCACTACATTAGTTAGGCCTATAACTTAATTATTTAACATTAACATGTATCAGCTGGTAAAATAAATTTAAAATCCTTTCTGATTTAAAATAACTTCTAACCTTTTGTTGTTTTTTCTTGTAACTGAGATGATAATTTCAAACTTTTTCTGGCCGTTTCTAGAATACACAGAAGACTGTGCAACACTTTATTTTAGTGAAGTTCTTTTTAGTTGAAGATCTGATAACTTCAGTCTAGAATTTACTTCACTATAAATGAGTTACGCAATAAAATATCAATTAATAAATTATTAAAAACTGAATCTATATTGCCACTTGAGGTAAATACGTCTATTTGCCTAATTTTACAACAAAAAATATATATTTAAAAACAAGAAATAAATAAAATTTTGTTGCTTTAGTGCAGTGGTTCTCGAATCTTTCGGACACCACCCACTTATCAACATAAAACCACCCTACTTATCATGACTTATGGGCCTTAGCTTCCCCCTTGAGTTCCCAATTTAGGGGGAAAAAACATGTTTTTTAATCCAGACAGTAGTTACCACAATCTGTAAGGGGCCGTCCATAAAGTACGTCACGCTATTTTTGACCATTTTTACCCCCCTCTCCCCTGTCACAAATCTCGCCCCCCCCCCCTTTAAAGTACGTCACACTTTCGTAAAATTTTTTTAGAATTTAACACCTAATTAAAATTTAATCTAAAACACACTTCACTATTAAACTGTTTTATAATGTAAAATTTCCACTTAAAAGAACTATCAAGTTATTAAAATGACTTTAGTAGTAGAATAGTTAATTGTCAAAAGTTGTCACAGTTATTCATTGAAGAAGTAACTCAATCTAGATTGAATTTGAAAACAAAAATTGCAAAAAATTAGACAAGACAATTAATTATATTATACACATCATTTATTTTCTGCTTTTTCATTTACAAAAGGTGAGGTCAAAATTTAGATAATTTCCGATTATGCAATCTTTTTACACAGGATAAGAAGTAAGTTATCGAAACTTGACCTCACCCAGTGATTACATAATAAATAAGGAAACAAAACAATTTGGGCAGAATGTCGTCATAGTTTTCCAGGAATGCCGCATAGCTAGAAACCAGTGCTGCAAGTTCTTCTTGGCCAAAAGTACAATCCGAAGTGTTGATTAACGTTGACATCTCAAAGATTCGCCATGGCACCAACTGACTTTCAGGGAAACGAGAGTCCAGGTGCAAACATAAACATTCAACGAATTGTAGGATGGAACTCATGTTCATATCCTCGTTCTTTTTAAGCACTTCAACAAGCTCTTTGGACCAGTGCACATTTTCACCAAGATACTGGGCACGGAGCTTAGCGATCCTTGCTTTTACAAACCGGTATGCCTCGATGGTCGTAAGATTATTTCTTTGTAGCAGCTTGCAATAATTCAGCCAGTTCACCAACAAATTCATCAAAGTCAATCAGTGAATTTCGAAACAGCGGATCTCTTAGTTTCTCCAAACAGTGCTTATGAACTGGATCATTGTACAGGCCAAACTGCTCCTTACAGTATACAGTCAACACTTGTATGTTTCTCAGCAATGCTCTTAAAGCAAAGTGCCGCGAACGCCATCTGATTTCATTCAATGGTCTAAAGGCTACGGAATCACAGTCCAACACCTTAGCGAGCTCAGTAAACTGACCTTTCCATACTGTCGACCCACTGAACTATATAATGTGTTCGCTGTCTTAAGTACTGTTTCTATGTCTCCCATTAAACGTATATGTTTGCAAGCATCATCGATGCCTAAATCTTCCCGATGAGCAGCGCAGTGTCGTTCAAGTAGATGTGGAATACGTCGGCGAATAATTGCTGCAAGTCCATAGTTCTTGCCTAGCATAACCGATGCACCATCAGAGGTGAACATAACCATATTCTGCATGTCCAATGAATTCTCTTGATAAATCTCTGTCACATGCCGCAGAGACAAAATTCCAACAAACACCGTCTTTTTGACATTACCGGGATATGGCCGAAACTTTGCGTATAAAATCAACATTTTTGTCAGTGATAGATCAGTGCTCTCCTCTACTGTTAATGTGTGAAACTTTGCATTGCGAAGTTCGCTAATTAGAGCATCCTTCACTACAGAATCGATAGAATAAAAAAAACCAAAAGCGTAATGCTTACTGCGCCAGCTATCAGGGACTTGGGCATACTTAGCCATAGGGTTGTGTATGTATTGAGCCGCATTCATAGATGTGTTCATGTTGATAGCCGAGAGGACGTTGTCAATCAAAATTTTAACCTGGTCTTCTTTAGCACTTTTACGTTGTGCTGCTTCTTGCCTCATGCCTCGATCAGCGACACTTTCTGTAAGCATTCGCAGTACACCTCCTGACAGTATAGAACGAAGTCTCTGCCTAGCATCTGTGTGTAATTTTTGCTGGATACGTCGTTTAAGATAATCCAGCTTCAAAACCTCACACATTTTCCTTGTGGAGAAATCACCACCTGCATTAGCTTTGAAGCACATTTGATAGACAACCTCATCATCAATTTCACGATATTTAAAAATATCACCCAGCTTAACATTCCGCTAGGACGACGAATCTGGTAGTCCTCCGTGCACAAATTCATTGAGCCATTCCGTTTTGAAATTTTGAGCTACACTTTTTCTGAGCAACAGATGACGCTGACATTTCGCTAAACTGACCTTTAGACACAACGGTTCAAGCATTATTCAAAATAAGTTGCTATTACATTTATAATAAACTAGAGATATGCGGTTCATTTGCTTTATACACATGCACTGCGTAGCATGCGCCACTAAATTTACATGAACGGCTGCGGTGGTTCAGAACGAGGGTAGCTTGATCCGGTATGTATCGGTAGGCATGTGTATCAATAGTTCTACGTAAAAATTAGAGAACAAAAATGTAGATCTGAATCAAATTAAAAACATGATGAATGGATGTGTTTTTAAAAACTTAATAATTCCGGCTGCAGAGTGCATCGTATCTGTTCGAATTTATTTTAATGAAAATTTAATGCGCGGATACTCAGAACTGCTACGCGGCGTCTGTGAGATAGCTGCGCGGCCGCGCAGCTTAAAGGGAACATTAATTGTCGGTGCTGTTGAACATTCTATTTCAACTCGAACTTGTGATGCAAAATAAATGTCTTGTTCCATTGCTCCATACCTGCAACATGATTGCAAACATACCGCCCTAGTCATTAACGACAAAAAAAATATCTACAGGCGAAGAGGGGCCCGAGAGGAGGGGAAGAGACTAACCAAAATCGTTTAGTGCATCTAAAGGCCTTAATCCTCCCAATACCGTAGCAGTCACTTTAACCCATTCAAGATTAGATTACTATAACAGTTGTTTGTGGGGTTTACCCCAAAAACCAATTCAGAGACACCAGAAGGTACTAAATACTCCAGCGCGCATTGGATCGCGTACAAAGAAATCTGGCCACATCACACCAGTTCTTAAAGTTAAAGATCGCCACTGACTTCCTAAACATGTATCCTTACAGAACCTGCGCTCTTCAACACAGTCCTTACTGAGAGTTTCCAGTGTGGATGGACACAGAAAGAAGTCATGCGGGGTACGATCTTTTGAAGCTATTGCGCCTCAATTATGGAACAGTTTGCCTCAGTCTTTGCGGTAAATTGAAAATGATAAAGGTCATTTAAGAAACGTTTAAAGACTTTTTTCTGTAAACAGATTTTAGGACACCAGAGTGCTGTGGGGATGCTAAAATAGCATGGATGACAGCGCTATAAAAGTATTCCATCAATCAATCGCAAGAATACATAATAATTATGAACATTACAAAGTACAGTTTGGTTTGGAAGAAGCACACAAACTAAAGGCACATCAGTGTGTTCATTTGAGCCATGTATTGGATATACGTGTACAAATAACGTTGGTACTGTAAAGAACAACAGTCGAGGGTTAAGTTTCATTGGTTCTTTGTACATAATAAGAAGGACAAACGGCTTCACTTTATGTCAGTATATTATACGCTATGCATAGTTTTAACAACACTCTAATTATTGGCAAGCTATAAAAGTACATTTAGACATAGCAATAAAGCAACATGCACAAAGTAATTCATGTAATCAAGACAGTACTGCATGCAAAAGTGTGCTCTACCACAGCCCAGCAACCAGTGTGCCGCAAAGTGTGCTCTACCACAGCCCAGCAACCAGTGTGCCGCAAAGTGTGCTCTACCACAGCCCAGCAACCAGTGTGCCGCAAAGTGTGCTCTACCACAGCCCAGCAACCAGTGTGCCGCAAAGTGTGCTCTACCACAGCCCAGCAACCAGTGTGCCGCAAAGTGTGCTCTACCACAGCCCAGCAACCAGTGTGCCACAAAGTGTGCTCTACCACAGCCCAGCAACCAGTGTGCCACAAAGTGTGCTCTACCACAGCCCAGCAACCAGTGTGCCGCAAAGTGTGCTCTACCAAATCCAAGCAGCAACTGTTGTGACGCGGCAAAAAATTTTTCCAGGGGATGAAAAACAAATGAGGATAATTTCAGGACAATGATAGGCTTATGAAGATAATCAGAAACGTCCAAATATTTTGTCCTGTCTACGAATTCAAGTTTAGCATTCACTGTTCTTATATTTCATTTAGGCTTATGAACAAGCTGTCGATCATTTCAAGTCAATACTACAGCACATATGCATTCTTAAATTTGGCTGGTCACTTGACAAAGTCACCATGTCACTGTTGCCGATGCGACCCGTGAATTACGTCCCTTTCGCTTTGATCACAGCTGGTCGTGCCTGACTGTGTACCATTGGAACTGTGTACCATTTGATCTGTGTAACATTGGGACTGTGCAACATTTGATCTGTGTACCATTGGGACTGTGTACCATTGGGACTGTGTACCATTGGGACTGTGTAACATTTGATCTGTGTAACAATGGGACTGTGTAACATTTGATCTGTGTAACATTTGATCTGTGTAACAATGGGACTGTGTAACATTTGATCTGTGTAACATTTGGACTGTGTAATATTTGGACTGTCTAACATTTGGATTTTTAACATTTGGACTGTCACTGGCTGTGTAACAATTGATCTGTGTAACATTGGGACTGTGTAACATTTGATCTGTGTAACATTTGATCTGTGTAACATTGGGACTGTGTAACATTTGATCTGTGTAGCATTGGGACTGTGTAACATTTGGATTTGTAACATTTGGACTGTCACTGGCTGTGTAACATTTGATCTGTGTAACATTGGGACTGTGTAACATTCGGATTGTTAACATTGGGACTGTGTAAGATTGAACCATGTACCATTTGGACTGTCTTGAATGCTCAGTTGTCAAACATTCGTTACATTGACGAGGTTAAATGTCCTAACCGACCAATGAAAACGGATCCAACATAGACTAAGCCCCAACCCGGAAGCAGCGGCATAGGAGCAGGTCTGCCATACCTTGGGAAATCTCCCAAGATCTTGGGAATTCATTACCCCCATTCAGGGCCAAAACTCACTTTTCTTTCTTTTTTTTAATTCCTTAAAAAAAAACTCTTATATATTTTCATGATCTTGGGAAATCTTGGAAAATGTTTTGACCAAATCTTGAGAATTAAAAAAAATTGAGTGGCAGCCCTGCATAGGAGTGGGCGGGAGTTTTTAACCAACTACAATTTTTTTTATTTTTTTTGGTGGAAGGTGGTAGCAACAAATCTTGGCCCGCCCCGGGTGACATTACCCTAGCAACGCCCCTGTTTCAAGGACGCCAAAGCCTGGTCTAATAACCACAAGAAATATTCTTTCCCGAAAGATTCTCCAGGCTTCTGTTGTGTCTCTCGATTCATATTCAAACTGCCTCAATGTTCGCCTGTTGTGGCGTTTAGAGTAAACACCATTTCGATGTTCGTTTCTGATGCGGTTTCATTTGCAGTGGACAATGGTGGACATTGGTGATACAATCATTTTTCTCTGTCTTTGGTGAACAAACGGATTAGGCCTGGGACATTGAAATGGACTCAGCTTACATCAAGTTGCATAGTCCAGGTATTGGTGCGATTGACCTTTACTTGGAGGGATAGTACAGGAAGCGGACAGACTGTCCAGTTCACAATATTAGAAGTTCAAAAGAATGAAATGGTGGACTGGACAGACTGACCATTTGATTTCCCTGAACCTTCTAATATTGCGCTGAGTGAAAATTACGAACTCTGAGTGGCCACGGTCTGGATATATTTATCAAATAGAACATTTAATGGGCTACGCAGGGGACCTTCCGGAAGCAAGGGGCCCTGGGAGGTCACCCACTAACGCTGGCCCTGCTGCTAATACTACCATCTGGTTTTCATCATATACAAACTATTTCAAATAAACTATTCAAAACAACAAACCATGAAATCTTCTTCTTAGCCTTTCTCACTCCCAATGGAGTATAGGTCATAGGTTATTGGCCATCAACAATAATTTTCCATCTGTCTCTGTCCTAAGCTATTTTTGGCTAATTCAGCCAAATGGAATATAGGCCATCCAAATTACTTTTCCACCTGTCCCTTTCCTGGGCTATCTTTGCAATTTCAGCCAACTTTTTATTCATTATCTTCATCTCTGTCTCTACTCCCCTCTTCCATTTGGCTCTTTGTCTTCCTATTCTCCTGGTACATTGAGGACTCCAATTCAGGGCCCTGTCTTGTGATGTTAGTGTTTGGTTTCCTTAATGTATACCCTGTCCATATTCATTTTCTCTTTAGTATCTCTGTTTCCACTGGAACACTTAGGACAATGTTACACATTTTGTCAAACCATCTCATGTTGACAATGATCCTCCGCAAACATCTGTTTATAAAAACCTGCAGTTTTATAATGTTTGTTTTTGTTGATCTCCAAGTTTCACAGCCTTACAGAAGTAGTGCCTTGACATTCATCTACCACTACATCTCTATGTTTTAAATGTATTTCAAATTCCAACACAAAAACCAAGAAAAAAACAAATATTTAAAAAACTAAACATTAACTGCTTAATAACTCAATATAAAACCATTGCATTAGAACACAAAGGAGTAACGCCTATATGTACAAAGTTTTGGAGAAAACATTCAAACACATTTAATTAAAAGAAAACCTAAGCTACATCTGACGGGGAACAGGTGGAAGCCTCCTGTTTTGAATTAGTTTCTTTAATGAACTTCTGGTGTCCATCATTGTGAGGAATGGATTCGAGTGGTCATTTGTATTTTTGGTTCTGTTGACAGGGACAGCCAATTCTGCACCTTGCCTGTTGTCAGGGACAGCCAATTCTGCACCTTGCCTGTTGACAGGGACAGCCAATTCTGCACCTTGCCTGTTGACAGGGACAGCCAATTCTGCACCTTGCCTGTTGACAGGGACAGCCAATTCTGCACCTTGCCTGTTGTCATTTCCTTCCAGGTGCAAGTCATTTTTTGAAGACAGAATCTTGTTTGGACTTTTTGCATTAGTTGTAAAATCGTGAATTATTCCCCTTGTTTCTTCTTTCTTTATCTTTTTTTTAATCTCACTTTTGGTTGTTTTAAAATCTCTTGTCAGAGAGTAATCTTCCAAAAGGAGCTCAGGGGTCTGAGGAAAGGAGATAAGTTTGGTAACTTGAACTGGAGAAAAAGTTGTGGGTGAGAAGGTAACAGCTGTGAATGAGAGGTTGTCAGTTGTGGTTGAGAAGGTAACAGCTGTGGATGAGAGGTTGTCAGTTGTGGATGAGAAGGTAACAGCTGTGGATGAGAGGTTGTCAGTTGTGGATGAGAAGGTAACAGCTGTGGATGAGAGGTTGTCAGTTGTGGGTGAGAAGGTAACAGCTGTGGATGAGAGGTTGTCAGTTGTGGATGAGAAAGTAACAGCTGTGGATGAGAGGTTGTCAGCTGTGGATGAGAAGGTAACAGCTGTGGATGAGAGGTTGTCAGTTGTGGATGAGAAGGTAACAGCTGTGGATGAGAGGTTGTCAGTTGTGGATGAGAAGGTAACAGCTGTGGATGAGGGGTTGTCAGTTGTGGACGAGAAGGTAACAGCTTTGGATGAGAGGTTGTCAGTTGTGGATGAGAAGATAACAGCTGTGGATGAGAGGTTGTCAGTTGTGGATGAAAAGGTAACAGCTGTGGATGAGAGGTTGTAAGTTGTGGATGAGAAGGTAACAGCTGTGGATGAGAGGCTGTCAGTTGTGGATGAGAAGGTAACAAGAAATGGTGACAAGGTAATAGTTGTGGGTCTAAAGGTAATGACTGTTGGTGGAAAGGTAACAGCTGTTGGTAACATGGTAACAGCTGTGGGTGTAAAGGTAAAGGATGTGAGTGAGAAGGTAATAGTTGTGGGTGAGAAGATAACAGCCGTGGGTGAGAAGGTAATAGCTGTTGCAATAACTGTGGGTGAGAAGGTAATAGCTGTTGTGAGAAGGTGATAGCTGTTGTGAGGAGGTAGTTGTTGTTTTGAGAAGGTAATAGCTATGGATGACAAGGTAATAGCTGTTGTGAGCAGATAATAGCTGTTGTGAGAAGGTAATAGCTGTTGTGAGCAGGTAATAGTTGTTCTGAGAAGGTAATAGCTGTTGTGAGAATGTAATAACTGTGGGAGAGAAGGCAATAGCTGTTTTTAGAAAGGTAATAGCTGTAATGAGAAGGTAATTGCTGTTGGGAAAAGGTAATAGCTGTGGGTGAGAAGGATAGGTTGGTGTAAAAGTCTAATAAATATGTTTGTGACATTGAGTGAAGAGAAGTTGACTTTTAGGCAGCCAGATAAGTTGACTTTTAGGCAGCCAGGTAAGTTGACTTTTAGGCAGCCAGGTACGTTGACTTTTAGGCAGCCAGATAAGTTGACTTTTAGGCAGCCAGATAAGTTGACTTTTAGGAAGCCAGACAAGTTGAATTTTAGGCAGCCAGGAACGTTGACTTTTAGGCAGCCAGGTAAGTTAACTTTTAGGAAGCCAGACAAGTTGAATTTTAGGCAGCCAGGAACGTTGACTTTTAGGCAGCCAGGTAAGTTGACTTTTAGGCAGCCAGACAAGTTGAATTTTAGGCATCCAGGAACGTTGACTTTTAGGCAGCCAGGTACGTTGACTTTTAGGCAGCCAGATAAGTTGACTTTTAGGCAGCCAGATAAGTTAACTTTTAAACAGCCAGATAAGCTGACTTATAGACAGACAGATAAGTTGACTGTTAGACAGCAAGAGTTGACTTTCAGGCAGCCAGAGAGCATTGGAAGAAAGTGCTTGGTAAATAGGTGTAAAAAATGGCTCCTGTCCTCATTGCTAGATGATAATGAGAATGGCATCTGACCCAAACTGACCTCATTAAAGGGGTTACTGTATGTTGGTTGGAATTACTTTTACAAGGTCGGGTCAAATGTAGATGGATTGTCATCATGAAATGGGTTCTGGAGAATCAATAGAAATAGAAGTAGCTGTAGCTAAAGAAAATTCTGAGAGAGTTGTGATTTATTCAAAGAGTTAGGGTTACATCATCACAGAACTTTCGTATGACCCTTGTATGACCTCTTGTATGACCTGACCTCTTGTTTGACCTGACCTTTTGAATGACCTGACCTCTTGTATGACCTGACCTCTTGTATGACCTGACCTCTTGTATGACCTGACTTTTAACATCGACTGATGAAGGATTGAGCAATGACTCTGTTGATAATGTCGTATTCCCAATAATTTGAATTGGGCTAATTGAGTTTGCAGCCCCAAAGGTCTGCTTAAAGTCTTGGTCAGATTTACTCAGCATGAAAAATCCTAAATGAGAATCGTTCTCCGCACTGACTGACCCAAAGAGTTTACCTGTCATTTAATGTAGAGCTTTTCTCATCATGCCTACCTGAGAGTTCTTGTTTATATGGTACTCCAAAGTGATTGCTGGAACTCGCTGGTGTATCTGGTATGCCAAGGTCTTTGCTGGCACCTACTGGTGTATCTGGTACTCCAAGGTCATTGCCAGCACTCACTGGTGTATCCGGTATGCCAAGGTCTTTGCTGGCACCTACTGGTGTATCTGGTACTCCAAGGTCATTGCCAGCACTCACTGGTGTATCTGGTACTCCAAGGTCATTGCTGACTTTTGTGAGGTTCTCCTGATGAATCCCATCAGGCTTCCAGATATCCCTGAAAGGGATGTAAGGCTTACCCAGAGTTACAGAACTTGAAACATGAGTGTTTTCCCCTGTATCATCTTTTTGATCAGTGCGTTTCTGGACTCCACTTTCCAGTCTCACTTGTCTCCTGTCTGCATCAACAAATCTGGGGGCTATGAAGTAAGAATCCACTGGAAAAACACACTTCCTTTTTATTTCTTGTCCCTCTGCTGCGACACTGTCAGTGTAGCTAGAATTATGGTCATTTTTTAAATGTCTCGTTTGTGAATGGTTATTTTTATCAGGCGCTTCACATTGTTGTTCTTCGAGGGTCTTAACAGATTTCAAATTAACATACCTGTTATCAAATGTAAGCTTCTCTCTGTGATTTAAGTTGTCATTTTTTACTTTAGATTGCACCTGAAAATTTTTGTCATTTTCAAGACTATTATTAGCTCCCATAATCATATAGGGCGATGGCCCAGTTTTAGAAATTTCACTCACATAATTTTCATAAGACGGCTCATCTGGTTTCTGTGAATCTTTTTGTGTTGACGTTCCCTGTTGATCTTCTCTTACAGGAGATGCAGTCTTCCTAATCTGATCTGGGATAATATAGTTCTCTGGGTTGAATCCAGCATTCGGTATGCCTAGTCTAAGCCCTTCAGGATTGGAAACCCCTGTTCTCAGCAATGCACGATCATGACCATGATTGTCTCTAAAAGCAAAATTTGAATTATCGACTAATGTTCTTTTAAGAGTTAACGGTTCCAGGTATTCATCAGTGAGAAGTGGCTGGGCTGTTTCATCGGTCTTGGATAATTTTTTGGATAAAGAAGAACGGATGGATGTAAAAGAACCTGATGATGCTGAGGACATTTTTCTTGTCTCTGCTCTCGTAATGTTGCTTGACATGAGGGTGTCACTTTGAGCCGGATGATCTGGTCTCTCCATGTCACCATTGGATATATTGTAGTCACCCAGTTCAGCATAGGTACTTTCTGTAAATAAATAAGGACTTTCTGTAAATAAATCAGCATTTTGTTTAAATAAATAAGCACTTTCTGTAAATAAATAAGCTTTTTGTTTAAATAAATAAACAATCATTCCATGAACAATAGTGACTTGAGAGCTTTATTTGTGCTGTTTCTACACCAGAAGGATATTTCTTTTACAAGACTAGTTTTATGTGGAGTTAGTCTAAAGGGCATCCAGCTATTAAACAGCAGATTGCCATCAAACTATTAAAATGTGTTCAATTATCTATTACCGTCCTTTCCTTTAAACAAGTTAATTTTCTTTTAAACATTAATGTCTTGAAACTATATTATTATATGCAAAACTGATTTTTTTCATGATTTTATTTTAAAATATCACAAATAAATCTAAATCCCACTGAAATGCTTAGATACTATAAAAATTAAACTGATTGGATGTTTTGTTAAGTAAGGCAAGCACTACCTTCTGCATCTGTCTCCTCATGATGAAACCCTGGGTTTGTTATATGTCCCAGGACAACATCCCTTCCACTGTTCAACATTTCAAGATCATACCTGGAGATGGTACATTTATGGTGAATAATTTAATGACACAAGATTTGCTGAAATGTTTAGTGGGGTAATAAGGGGAGAGACTGCAATCTGAAATGTTTAGTTAAGTGTAAAAGCAAGACTTCGATGTCAGTTTATATAGGTCTCCACACATATTTTCTGCTTAATTTAGCTCTCCTCTGAAAAATGGGTTTTGGAAGAGAATGAAAAGGTTTCATAACGACTGCTTTAAACCGCCAGTAGTTTAACCTTTTGACAGGTATATAAATTGGCCAGATTTTTAAAACATTGGTGACTATAGCTGAAACATTTTGTTTTTAGAAATAAATAACCCTTTAATAAGCTTTGTCAAGTTGGCAGGTTTCAAAATTGTATTCTCTTTCAAATAGCTTCATTAATTACATCTTTTACATTTCTAAAGTTCCTTGTGACAGATTGTTAAAACAATACCCGTAAGTACCTGGTTGGTTTTCTTTTACGACACAAGTAAATGATAAAAAAAACTGTAACGATGATTATGGCAGTAGTTCCACCAATCAGGGCCATGATCCACTCCTCTGATAGGAATAGATTTGTATCTGCAAATTAAAAAAATAAGTTTTTTAAAACAACGAAAAAAATGTGTTTTCGCATATGTATGGGGATTACAATCCCATGGATGATTTTATTAATTTTTTAAAAACTCTATGTGTAGCAGGAGGGGGAAGAAGATACTTTCATTTTGCCCCAGGCAGCACAAGATACGCCTCAGAATGAATTTGATAAATAATTTGCCTTTTTAGGTACATATATATCTGGAGTAGTGTAACACATCTACTCTGACATGGCGTGGGAGCTTATTTCTTATGCTGTGGGTTATGTCAGTAGTATGGTTACTTATGTTATGTTGATATTTCAGGATGCCGACTAAGGCTTCTTCATTCTTCCACTTATAATCCGGGCACGCAAATAAGAATACTGAATCCTGGTTAAACTTACAGTACTTTATTGAACACACTTTATATTGATAATATTAATAAATAATCCTTGCATGAATGTAATTTCA
>CAXITT010000180.1:80422-90894 GCA_964033795.1 Lymnaea stagnalis | reverse complement strand
ATAATCCTTGCATGAATGTAATTTCACATATATATCTATAGTATTCCATCATTAAGAAAGACACGTCCTCACACTAAACTGTCAACTGTCTAATCACACAGCTCTCACGCTACTGACTCTACTGCTCTGCGCTCAGCTCTCTACTATCTCAGTCAACTCATACTTTATTACCAGCAAAGCGTGCAAAACAACCGCTCTGACAAAAACATAATTTTACTCTCCAAAAACGTGGAGTTCACATTTGTTCTCAAAAATACAATCCACATTGATTGTCTCTCCCCGTGGAAAAACCTGGTGAACACACTCACTGTCCACTCATGCTACCTCTCTGTTTACATGTGAAAACATAGTCCGTTACAAGTAGGAAATAGGGTGTGTACATTTTTACGTAGATGACAATATCTTTAAATCCATTGATATTAAAGATGAGATGCTAGATTCTTATTTTACAAATAAACATATATTTATCAATTAGGAAAATCACTAATGTTAACAAAACTTGGGTACATTTACATAAGTATACCAATGAATATCAAAACCCAATCAATTTACTCAAGTGAAAATTAAATTTTTTAAACAGAGATAGGTTAAGATTTTTTTTCAAAAAATGAAAATATACTTTTGATTTTACTTTGCGAACAGTAAAGTGGGTGTATATAAGATTAATAACATTTCTGTAAAAAAGACACTCATGGCTGTTACCAGAGTGAAAAACGGTCAAGAGATTCCTCTTTAGATAAAAAAATTCTTTGTTTTCCGATCTTCTGATAACATAGTAGAAAACAAAGGCAAAAGTTTGGTTATTTTTTTAATGAAATATCAGTATATCAAATTCTGTTAATATAAAATTTATTTAAAATGGTATATAGATTTTTTGTTGTAAATTTAAGACCAAGTTTTCACAATTTTTAAAGATAAAAAATTAGTCTAGTGGCTTGAAACGCAGTAGGCTGGGCGCAATATTTAACAATTTAAAAGGACATGACATCTAAAATATTTCTCTAGCTAGAAATCAGCCGTCAATAAACTCCTTTAATGACAATTATGATTTAATTAGTGATCATTTAGATGTGGTAATTTAAGGTTATGTTTCTTAAAGTTTATAGAAAAAATAATTGTACTTTAGGGGCGTGAAAATGGGTAGGGTAGGCATATAATATATAGCAGATAAATAATTTTCAAAACTTTTAATGATGTAAGAAACGTAAACATGATTACATAGATACTTTTTAAAATAGAGTATTGTGATGAGTTTTTGCAATAGCAGGTGGAAATTATCGCGAAGTGCCTGGCATTATTATCCCGATGACATCAGGTGATATTTTCTAGTGTTTATATATATTATAATTTTTAATGCCTTGTAACAGATTGTGTATAAGTATAAATTATAAATTGCGAAGGTCTTTTTAAGCATAGAAGTTAAATATACCGGTAACTATTTAAAGGATCCTTATGTACAGTTTAAATAGCCTTTTATTCAAGTGTTATACATCAAAATGTTTTTAATAGCAATTTTACTCACAAAATTAAAAAGTCACTGCAACCATTGAATTAATTTACTTAAACTTAAATATAAATCAAATCAAATTACATCGATAAAAATAAATTTGAAAACACTTACTCTTTTTCTTGAATGTAGTTGAATTTGATTCTGAAACAGGAATCCAAGGTTCACACTCTCCAGAAAGGCACACACAAGAGTATGTGAAGTTCACATATGAAACACACTGTGTTGTGTTAGGGCAGGGAGAAGATTCACACGGACTTAAGATTCCACAGTTAGAATCTAATTTTACACCTGGTAAGTCGGGGCAGTGGCACGTGTAACCCTCAACTGAGGCAGACATGGGTATGCAGGTTCCGCCATTAATGCAAGGGGATAGATCACATGATGGTATGATCTGAACATCACAAAGTAGTCCCATCCAGCCCTGTTGACATTTACAGACCTTGCCTCCTACAGTGTTTGACTGAGGATCATCCAGGTTGGAAGTAACACAAATTCCCCCATTCAAACAGAGATTTTCATCACACCAGTTTCTTGGAGTCTCACAATATCTCCCAGTGAACAGATCAGAACAGCGACATTCAAATGTATCTGCACCTCTCTCTAGACATATTCCATGATTCTGGCAGGGGTTGGGCAAACATGCTGTTGCTGGTCTCTCACAGTGAGGTCCCATGTTGGGTGATGGGCATTGACAGGAAAAAGAGTTAATGAGAGGGACGCATGTGCCTTCATTTTGACATGGATTGGATTCACAGAAATCAATTTTAACACGGCAATCCAGACCTGAAGACAAACAAAGCGAATTTTATACTGGGCACGTCTTAACATGAAACAATAAAACTATTTTATACTGGGAATGTCTTAAAATGAAACAATACAACAACATACTGGAAATGTCTTAACATGAAACAATAATACAATTTTATACTGGGCACGTCTTAACATGTCTTATTTCATTGAGAATTTTATCCTAAATAATATTCAACTAATTTTACATTAAGATCAGAAAATTAACCCCCCCCCCCAACCCCCAAGCAAAAAAGTTAAAAAATATCATTCTACCTTTAAAAAGTCTTAAAGTTTTATACACATTTTTAATTTTGTTAATACTTTATTAACTCCAGCATCTAGGAATCATTCATAACTCTAGTTTCTAGGAATCCTTCTGTTAAAAATGGTGTTCAATTTATTTGCTTCAAGAATGTGAAAACATATAAATTATAAATCACAATTTTAAAACAAGAAATCATAATTTTCTCAGCCCAAGGGAACTTGCTCCATAGTTGATAATAATTCATAATAATCCATAGTTAAATTATTTTAAAGTGACTACAACTTGACACTCATTAAAAAATTCAAAACTCAATTATCTGCGTTGTTTACCTGTAATCCCAGCAGGGCATACACAGTAATAGTCAAAGGGCTCAGGTCCATCAATGCAAGTTCCATTTTCACATGGGTCATCTAGGCATTCATCTTCCAGCTCAGTACAATCATCTCCCTTGAAGCCCTCAGCACACTCTGAGCAGTTGTATGAACCAATCATATCCAAGCATGCTCTATTGTTACCGCATGGGTACTGCTCCGGAAACCAACATTCGTTGATGTCTGTTACAAATGAGAAAAAATGCATGGATTTAATTTTAAAGGCTGCTTCAACACAAAAAAAGTATTTTTGGAAGAACTTTACTTTTTTTCCTAGGAAAGCTATATTCTACAATGTAGCTGTTTGTAAAAGTTAAACTGGCAGTTACAAAATAATGTAATTTTTTGCATGATATGTTTAGACTTGAAAATAAAAGACAAGACAATTCAGCAGACATTCCCATTAGATACCATACCTTCTTCAGCAGACAATATAATGCAACAAACAGATAAATTAAAATTTAAAAATTAAACTTATGTTTCCGAAGAACTCAATAAAGTCAATGAAGTTCAATGTTCAGAACAGGAAGCACTCTGTTTTTTGCAGTAAGTTACAATTAAAATGGCCCTACTGAATGTATTTAAATTAATCTCATTATTATTAAGATGATTTGGTACCATTTCATTTACTTACAAAACTGATGTTATGATAAATCATTAAATAGAAAATACAAACTATGAAAGAAATACCTAAGCACTGGGTATACTCCCTGATGATCAGGTCTCCTTTTATGTACATCAAAACATCGGTCCATTTTATAATATCACCATTTGACTGGTTACATGTGTTCAGGTTGGCCAAGCTCACAAGGTCTGGCATGGAGAGAACTCTACCGTAAATGTTGAACTGAGTTATCTCTCCAGAGTAAATGTCCCAAATTTTTGCTGCCTCAGCATGGTAAGGGTTCTGTTGACCTAGAGTTTTAATAATATCATTTGATAAATTGGTGGACTTATTAGTTGTATCAAATAAACCAAGTTAAAATATATTAGAACCAGTAGTAGTATTAGAATTTCCCTCCTTTTGTAATATTAGTTTATTTGTTTTTTTTTAATCTGACCTCTATTTATACTTGCTCAAGATTATAGGTGGTTACCTCAATATTTACCTAAATTATGATATTAAGATAGCCTTGATTCATTCCATTTCTATGAACAATCTTGAAAAACAAAAACTTATTTAAAAAGTGTTGGCCAAACCAGAGTAGCCTGTATGAGATGTAGAGCTCACCCAGATTTAAAGAAGACAACACCAAGCAAGACTGAAACATACAATCTCTTTCATAACAAAAACCAAGACACAGGCAAACACTTACCCTGGTGTCTCATATCCCTTGGTCTTAAAAGAAGAACTATTTCACTACAAACCTATGTACCTTTTTCTTAACAGAACTATTTCACTACAAACCTACATACCTTGGTCTTAACAGAACTATTTCGCTACAAACCTATGTACCTTAGATTTAACAGAAGAACTGTTTCACTACAAACCTATGTACCTTGGTCTTAACAGAACTATTTCACTACAAACCTACATACCTTGCTCTTAACAGAACTATTTCGCTACAAACCTATGTACCTTAGATTTAACAGAAGAACTATTTCACTACAAACCTATGTACCTTATATTTAACAGAAGAACTGTTTCACTACAAACCTACATACCTTGCTCTTAACAGAACTATTTCGCTACAAACCTATGTACCTTAGATTT
The DNA here is from genome assembly GCA_964033795.1 of Lymnaea stagnalis. Lineage (NCBI taxonomy): Eukaryota > Metazoa > Mollusca > Gastropoda > Lymnaeidae > Lymnaea > Lymnaea stagnalis. The sequence continues at coordinate 86,245 of CAXITT010000180.1, read as the reverse complement.
AACAGAAGAACTATTTCACTACAAACCTATGTACCTTAGATTTAACAGAAGAACTATTTCACTACAAACCTACATACCTTGCTCTTAACAGAACTATTTCGCTACAAACCTATGTACCTTAGATTTAACAGAAGAACTATTTCACTACAAACCTATGTACCTTGGTCTTAATAGAAGAACTATTTCACTACAAACCTATGTACCTTGGTCTTAATAGAAGAACTATTTCACTACAAACCTATGTACCTTAGATTTTACAGAAGAACTATTTCACTACAAACCTATGTACCTTAGATTTAACAGAAGAACTATTTCACTACAAACCTATTATCACACTGATCTCCTCTGGTATGGGCTGCTGAGGACCTAAACTTCCACCTGAGACCAACGACCCATTGACCATCACTTGCCACTGACCACTGCCAGACTGCCATGTGATGCAAAGATGTGACCAAACGAATGGTGTTAATGACGCACTAGTTGGAAGCAAATGATCAAATATCTTTACCTGGAAGTTGAGTAAGAGCAAATTATAAAAATCTTTTTGACAACAACAACCAAAAAAAAACTGTGTAACAAATGAAATATTCAGCCATTTAAATTAAATCTTAACTCTAACAACAAAACGTGCATCCATCATTATCATCATTTAAAAACATTACAGTTTTTGCAGTGGTTACATATTCCAAGTACTTAACAGTGAATGTCTCACAATGAGTTTATCGGTGTGCCTCAGTGCAAAAACAACACCAAACTGTTGATCATCGGTCCATGTTGAGTAGTCATTGCTAGTAACTGGCGTGTGCGGCTGGGTAAAGGTTGCTATTGTGGCAAATGCTGACATGGGTTGTGGCCTGAACCAAGCGCAGAGAGAAAACTCATGAAGACTCGGCATCAGGTGCGATGGGAAGGCCACATAATGACCATCAAAAGTCAGAACGTTGAACACAAGGTCAAAGTCTGGTGAAGCTTCTGGAAGAGATAAAGTTCATCTGTTAGTTGCAAATCACATGATGTAGCAAAGTGCCAGATGTTGGTGGACCCAAACATGATTTAAGAGTCGATGCCTCTAAGATGCTTCAACAAAAAAAATCTAGCCCCTGTATAGGCTTATAACATAACCATTTTGGCAAAGTTTTTTTTTTTTTCATTTCAACAGTAGAGCAAATTATATTCAAGTTTTTTGTTCTCTCGACACCCATCTTCAATTTATGTTGGGATGCCGATTATTTCAGTTTCATCTCACATCAATTTGATTGCCGTCTTCTGAGTTGAGGTGGGTTTTTTTTGCTTGCCTTGCTGGACCTACAAGTCTGTTCCCTCTTTTTATTTTCCGCTAGCTTAGGATGACCACCAGATAAATCCGAAAGCTGTTGTTCAGATCTTTGGTTGTGTGGTAGAACCCATAACAGTTATGTTACAGGATGACCGTGAGAAAGTAATGTTATATTAAAGCCTTCATTAGTGAGCAAGTAATGATATATTAAAGCCTTCATTAGTGAGCAAGTAATGTTAGATTAAACCCTTCATTAGTGAGCAAGTAATGTTAGATTAAAGCCTTCATTAGTGAGCAAGTAATGTTAGATTAAAGCCTTCATTAGTGAGCAAGTAATGTTAGATTATAGCCTTCATTAGTGAGCAAGTAATGTTAGATTATAGCCTTCATTGGTGAGCAAGTAATGTTAGATTAAAGCCTTCATTAGTGAGCAAGTAATGTTATATTAAACCCTTCGTTAGTGAGCAAGTAATGTTAGATTAAACCCTTCATTAGTGAGCAAGTAATGTTAGATTAAAGCCTTCATTAGTGAGCAAGTAATGTTAGATTAAACCCTTCATTAGTGAGCAAGTAATGTTAGATTATAGCCTTCGTTAGTTCCTACTTTCTTTGAGCTAGTTATGTTTTCTTGTAAAAATGTCTTTACAATATTTCATTCTTTTTGTTTTCTAAAGAAGTCTTTTTAAAACTTATGCAATATATTTTGAATATCATTACCAAAAACATTTGTTTCATTTTTAACTTCAATCTAACTTTAATTTTATTAATGCTAATTTTAGAATTTGTTTATGAGTCAAGTTAGATATCTGAGCCATCTGATGGCTTTCAGCTGAAAGATTCACTTCTTTATCTTGTTCTTTTATTCAAGCTACAGCATATTCCACTTTGAGCACATCTCTCAAAGAAGTAATGCCTGCTATTGTTTTGAAACCTACCTTGAGTACAACGTGAGCCTGTCCACCCAGGGGGACATATGCAGAGGAAACTTCCCTGCCGACTTATGCAGGTGGATCTACCAAAGCAAGGTGACAGACTGCAGAAGTCAATCATAGTTTCACATAATATACCTGCACAGACAAGAACATTGTTACATGAGCTTTATTTTAACTCCTTTTATTTTATTGTACTTGAACATGTCTGTCTGTGCTATGACTATGTGTGGTCTTTGTTATGATGATGTTTGTCTGTGTTATGACAGGTCTATGTTATGACCATGTCTGTCTGTGCTACGATCATGTCTGTCTGTGCTATGATCATGTCTGTCTGTGCTTATGATCATGTCTGTCTGTGCTATGATCATGTCTGTCTGTGCTATGATCATGTCTGTCTGTGCTATGACCATGTGTGTCTTTGTTATGATGATGTCTGTCTGTGCTATGACCAGGGTCTGTGTTATGACATGTCTGTTGTGATATGACCGACTTTGTCACTCTGTGCTATGAGTTATGGAAGACTGTTTTAAAGTAATTAATTTCCACAGCCCTACTCATTTCCTAGAACTGGAATGTGTACATTTGCTAAGCAGCTACTTCTTGTCCAGAATTTTCATCAATTATTTGGAGATCCGCCATTTATATTTTTGAAACAAACCAAATGAACTCTCCATTCAATGTCTGAATCAACTTTAATCTATTTAACTCCTTTACATCTCAGTCTCATGTTAACATAATAGTTTTATGACTTTTCTTGAAATCGGATCCATCTTTGAACATGTACAAAAGTCATTCAAATAACTTGAGAGACCAACAATTTAGACAATATGATACACATTTTATCAGTACATGTAGTTTTCAAACTGATGGCTTAAATCAAGAGAATGCAATATTCCAGTATGTTACCCTCACAATATTTTCTAAGGCATTGTGTATACTTGTGTACAGTAGTGTATACCAGTGTACACCAGTGTATATCAGTGCGCACCAGTGTATACCAGTGTCAGACTGGCCAGGGTGCCAGCTTGTCTAATGAAGGGTAGCTTCTTAGACATACATGACACACTTTTAATGGCCTATGCATTGTCTAAAGAGTGTGAGAAAATGAATTCCTGTAGCATCAAATGTTATGATAGCGGTACTGGCACCCTCCCCACCCCACACACTTTATGTTGCTCAAATCCAATGTGAGAGAAAAATGTAAATGTACAAATCTAATGGTAAAAAACAAAATGACACAATTTACTCTATGGGGATTTGAGAATAAGGCATTTTGCTATCCATTGGAAATAATAATAATAATAATAGTAGTAATAATAAAGTTCATTTCAAAAACACACTTCATCCCCAAAGGCTCGAAGCGCGGTACAAAGTAAAAAAAAAAACAAATCTATAATTTACCACATTTAAAACAAACGCAACACTACAAAAACTAATTACAAGCATACAATCTCAAAGTCGTTCTAGCCATTTCAACCGTGAGCAACACAGCCATTATGCATTAACTGGAAAATAAGGTAGACAATCATCCCAGAAGGTGTTTGCGAAATAGATGTGTCTTTAAATCGGTTTTAAAGGACTCCAGTGTCTGGTTGTTTCTGAGATCGACAGGAAGGGCGTTCCAAATTGTTGGAACAGCAAATGCGAAAGTGCGCTTTCCGTAAGTCTCAAGGCAAACATGTGGTGTCGAGAGTTTGCCACTATCGGATGAGCGGAGCTCTCTAGTGGGTACATAAGGCGTCAGCAGCTCTTTCAGATAGGACGGCGCCAGGTCATGTAAGCAGCGGTAGTACAAAGTTGCGATTTTGTACTCTATGCGAGCACGCACCGACAGCCAGTGCAACTCTCTCAGAAGTGTTTTTGCATGGTCGAACTTGCGTTTGCGGAGAACAATGTGAATTGTGATATAGAGGAAATTATTGTGTGAGTCCCACTATCAGCTACTAAAACTAAATAAAATATTTAATTTAAATAGAGAATGCATCATGTTTTTGTACTGGTAGACAATCATTTAATGTGTACAGTGGGAAATAAAGGAAAAATATCCATCAATTTTGTAACATTAACTTTAAAAATATTACTTTAAGACATTCTGTACTTGCCTTTATATGCCACCATATGTCCAACAAATAAAAAGATCATTGTACAGAGGTATGTTGTGAAAATTTTATATATTCCTTTTAAAATTATAGGACACGATTTTAGTTTTATGTTGGGTCCCAAGGACCAATATTTTGAGACCCAGTCTGCCAGTGGTAGATACAATTAAAATTTGATTTTGAGATGTAGTTACTTTAGGGCTTGGGTAGATGATTTAATGATAGAAATATAACTGTGAATGTTGTGGCTGGCCAACTCAGTCAGTTAGAGCATATGTTGTGGCTGGCCAACTCAGTCAGTTAGAGCATATGTTGTGGCTGGCCAACTCAGTCAGTTAGAGCATATGTTGTGGCTGGCCAACTCAGTCAGTTAGAACACATGGTGTGGCTGGCCAACTCAGTCAGTTAGAGCACATGTTGTGGCTGGCCAACTCAGTCAGTTAGAGCATATGTTGTGGCTGGCCAACTCAGTCAGTTAGAGCATATGTTGTGGCTGGCCAACTCAGTCAGTTAGAGCACATGTTGTGGCTGGCCAACTCAGTCAGTTAGAGCACATGTTGTGGCTGGCCAACTCAGTCAGTTAGAGCATATGTTGTGGCTGGCCAATTCAGTCAGTTAGAGCACATGTTGTGGCTGGCCAACTCAGTCAGTTAGAGCATATGTTGTGGCTGGCCAACTCAGTCAGTTAGAGCATATGTTGTGGCTGGCCAACTCAGTCAGTTAGAGCACATGTTGTGGCTGGCCAACTCAGTCAGTTAGAGCACATGTTGTGGTTGGCCAACTCAGTCAGAGCATGTATTGTGACTGGCCATCTCAGTCAGTTAGAGCATATGTTGTGGCTGGCCAACTCAGTCAGTTAGAGCACATGTTGTGGCTGGCCAACTCAGTCAGTTAGAGCACATGTTGTGGCTGGCCAACTCAGTCAGTTAGAGCACATGTTGTGGCTGGCCAACTCAGTCAGTTAGAGCATATGTTGTGGCTGGCCATCTCATTCAGTTAGAGCATATGTTGAGGCTGGCCATCTCATTCAGTTAGAGCATATGTTGTGGCTGGCCAACTCAGTCAGTTAGAGCATATGTTGTGGCTGGCCATCTCATTCAGTTAGAGCATATGTTGTGGCTGGCCATCTCATTCAGTTAGAGCACATGTTGTGGCTGGCCATCTCATTCAGTTAGAGCACATGTTGTGGCTGGCCAACTCAGTCAGTTAGAGCACATGTTGTGGCTGGCCATCTCATTCAGTTAGAGCATATGTTGTGGCTGGCCAACTCAGTCAGTTAGAGCACATGTTGCGGCTGGCCATCTCATTCAGTTAGAGCACATGTTGTGGCTGGCCAACTCAGTCAGCTAGAGCACATGTTGTGGCTGGCCATCTCATTCAGTTAGAGCACTTGTTGTGGCTGGCCAACACAGTCAGTTAGAGCATATGTTGTGGCTGGCCATCTCATTCAGTTAGAGCACATGTTGTGGCTGGCCAACTCAGTCAGTTAGAGCACATGTTGTGGCTGGCCATCTCA
>CAXITT010000180.1:26916-79825 GCA_964033795.1 Lymnaea stagnalis | reverse complement strand
GTGGCTGGCTCAGTCAGTCAGTTAGAGCATTGTGTCTGGCTAGCTCAGTCAGTCAGAGCATATATTGTGGCTGGCCAACTCAGTCAGTTAGAGCATATGTTGTGGCTGGCCAACTCAGTCAGAGCATATATTGTGGCTGGCCAACTCAGTCAGTTAGAGCATATGTTGTGGCTGGCCAACTCAGTCAGAGCATATATTGTGGCTGGCCATCTCATTCAGTTAGAGCATATGTTGTGGCTGGCCAACTCAGTCAGTTAGAGCACATGTTGCGGCTGGCCAACTCAGTCAGTTAGAGCATATGTTGTGGCTGGCCATCTCATTCAGTTAGAGCACATGTTGTGGCTGGCCAACTCAGTCAGTTAGAGCACATGTTGTGAGGGGCCAACTCAGTCAGTTAGAGCAAGTAACTACAGCAGTGAATGTTGTTGCTGACCAACCAAATATCATTTTACGTACTATTCATATCATTTCACATACTTTTCATATAATTTTACATACTATTCATATCATTTTAAATGACTCACCTGTAAAACCAGGTAGACAGTGACACATGAAATGACCTGGTGAGGAGACACACTTCTCTGCATTTAAACAATGGTGTAGTGAGCAGAGGTCATAGGTCACATTACATGTAGCCCCTGTAAGTGGATCCAAAACTTTTTCATGATTCTAACATTTTCTTTTTTAATGGAATTAAAAAACTATGAAATTAAGTTTAGTCTTAGTAGATAGAGATGAAATAATGTCTTTATCAAGCTCATTAGTCTTAGTAGTTAGAGATAAAATAATGTCTTTATCAAGCTCATTAGTCTTAGTAGTTAGAGATAAAATAATGTCTTTATCAAGCTCATTAGTCTTAGTAGTTAGAGATAAAATAATGTCTTTATCAAGCTCATTAGTCTTAGTAGTTAAGAGATAAAATAATGTCTTTATCAAGCTTATTTATCATGTGCCATGGAGGAGGGAGAAAAATTATGAGCTTTGTCAATGAATCTACTTAATTATGTTGTTATAAAATAAAGAGTTTGTTCCTGTTAAACAAGAATTAAAGGAAGAAAATGAAAAAAGGAAAGTGATGTAATACCAAATAACTTTTACTAATTGGTTCAATATGAGGACAATATTAAAGAACACTTGGTGTGGATATCTGGGAAGAGAGATGGACATTAGTGACATAAGCTAGTGGAATTTGCTTAAGAAATAAACAATTTGAGAGGGACTGTGGAGGGAATATAAACAACATGTCACATTCTAATGAAGAAGATGTTCGTCCAATTTAAAAACAAATATTTTTATATCACAGACGGCCTCATTTTGTGAAAAAAGTTTTTATTTTCTGCGTCACTCACCAGCATATCCCTTGTGGCATATACATTGATGATCCTCCCCTTCTTGGCATATGCCATTGATGCAAACATTGTGATCACACTGCTCCAGCTCAACTTCACAATTGTCCCCAGAGAAGCCATTCTTGCAATAGCACTGGAAACCATTGACTTGATCCAAACAGGAGCCTCCGTTTTGACAAGGTGATGACAAACATTCATCAATATTGACTTCACAGTAAAAACCTGTCATAGAATTAAATAAAACAAACATTAATCAATATTGACTTCACAGTAAAAACCTGTCATAGAATTAATGAAACAAAAAAAAAAATTACTTATACTGAAGAAAGGATTATATTGGTCTTATCAGCTGTGCAGAAATGTTCATGGAGGGGAAACCATTGACTGCAGCCCAAAGAAGCTTCCCCTAAAAAACTAAATACCTTATTAAGCTATATTTATATTTTAAAATTTTTTATTAACATTACCCACCTGTGAATCCAGGTTGACAGGAACAGGTAAAACGGTTGACTCCATCAATACAGACCCCTGAGTTCTGGCACGAGGTCACGTCACAGTCGTCGGTGTCAAGCTCACAATTAATACCGGTGAATCCCAGCATGCACAAGCACTGGGCTTCTCCGTTCTCACTGACACAGGTGCCGTTGTTATTGCAAGTCAAATTCGACACTGCGCATGCATCAATTTCTATTGGTGGAATTAGGGTTTAATAAGAATCAGCATTAGTTAAATAAAGTAAGGAATATATGGTGATGTAAACAAAGAGGACAGCTTATTTGTACAAGGTGACTAATCTTTAAAAAAAACAACTCTACTTTAAAATAAGTCATTCAAAAAATGTTGAAAGTTTTTACAAGATAAGACATTATTTATATAATCTAAATTCACATTTATTGTACATGAAAACTTATTTAAACTTGTGTACAAGTTAAGAAAAAGACAGCACAGTTTATACATGGTCCAAGCAATGCAGAAAAAGTGTGTGATTTGATAACTGAAAATTAGTAAAGACTATTACAGTAACCATAGTTACCAACACATTCAGAGTGGTTTTGAGCTCCACTGGTTAGAGTCGTCTGCCCCATATCACACAAAAAACATTCAGCGGATCCGCCATTTGGCTGGTATGACCCGACGCGACATTGTTGACATGGCACCAGACCCGTCTCACTATAGTAGCCTGGATTGCAGAGATCTGTCAAATTTTAAAAAAATACATTTCGTCATTTTATTTATATGCTGTTTGTTCCCAACTTCTTGCAATAAATAACATTAATGGCGACCACTTAAGTTTTTTGAATTACTTTCTTTTTCCTGCAATTTCTTCATTTGTCCCTTCTGCTGAGGAAGGCTCTTAGCCGAAACATTCTTCTTTTTACTGTCCTGTCCTTCTATTTCAAGCTTCCACATACCTTGTTTTTCTATTTCATTATGTATATGCTGTGGGTAGTTTTTGTTTTTATTAAATTTGTACGCTATATAATCCTTCTGAATTAACTAATTAATTCTTCACTATAGACCAAAATGTAGCGTACACTAAAGTTACAGAAAGTATATACTTTCTTTTTCAATACTTTGATAATCATATGGATGTTTTTAAACACTACAAAGAAGTATAAAGTAAGATGAATCTTTGTTTCTAGGATGTGAACTGAATGTGACATTAAATTAATGATCTTGTTCCAGATATTTTATCACATGGATTCTATAAAAAGAAGGTTAAAAAAAAACAGCTAAGAGGATTGAACTTTGTATCAACACACCAATGCAATCTGTTGGTAGTTTGGATCCAAGTGAAAGTGTTTTTCTGTTCCATGGACATAGGATGCACGTTTCAGAACTTGACCATGAAATGAAGGTGTGTAGAGGGCATGGCTGACATGGGGCGAGTCCTCCTGAAGTTGAATATTCACCAGGTTGACACATAGCTGAAAAAAAAGTGTGCACTTTTTTAAACACATTTTATGTTAAAATCTTGTTCTTTAAAATGTGTTATTGTCAAACACCCACTGGGGTAATGATTCAAATGAGCCTAACAATGCGTTTTCTGTTTTACTTTTCACTTTTAATAAATTTAAAAATCTTTTTTTTTTCAAATATAACGTGAAGAAAGTTATGGTTAATTACAAAGTTATGGGTCATTATAAAGTTATGGGTCATTACAAAGTAAGTTATGGGTCTTTACAAAGTTATGGGTCATTACAAAGTTATGGGTCATCACAAATTTATGGATCATCACAAAGTTATAGGTCATTACAAAGTTATGGGTCATCACAAAGTTATAGGTCATTACAAAGTTATGGGTCATCACAAAGTAATGGGTTATCACAAAGTAATGGGTTATGACAAAGTTATGGGTCATCACAAAGTTATGGGTCATAAAAAAGTTATGGATCATCACAAAGTTATAGGTCATTACAAAGTTATGGGTCATCACAAAGTTATGGGTCATCACAAAGTTATGGGTCATCACAAATTTATGGATCATCACAAAGTTATAGGTCATTACAAAGTTATGGGTCATCACAAAGTTATGGGTCATCACAAAGTTATGGGTCATCACAGAGTTATGGGTCATCATAGAGTTATGGGTTTGATGGGTTAAGAGCAATAAAACAAGCATGTTAAAAGCAATAGATGAGTAAGTACAAATTCACCAAAAATAAAGAGAATTAATTTTTTTCCCCCCATTATAATTGTGAGTTAAAATTATCAAGGAAATTCTGTTTGGGGAAGCAAGCTTTTATCTAGGTGGGAAAAAAACATAATGTGTTTTTAAAAAGATTTGCGGCTACAAAATGTTCAGAGCTTTTACCTAAACATAGTGAAATATTGTCACTGCCTGCCAGTTCTGTTGTTGTTTCATCTGGACAACTAAGACATGAACTCTGAGCTTCATTGGGTTGATAAAAGCCACTATGGCAAGGGAAACATATGTCTTCATGATCATCGTAATATGACCCAGCTGGACAGGCCACTATAAACAAAACAGAGAAAGAGAGAGAAACACATGTTAAATGGAAACACTAGAAAGTATTAAGCCATTGATTTAAACTTCCCATAGGGATAGTCAAGTTCATTAGAAAACTATAAGATCAATGTAAGTAACCTATTTATTGACTTTTAGATATAGGCATAATTTATTGTCTTCTAGATATAGAATATAGCCTTAATTTTATGCCGTCTAGGTATAGTCATAATCTGTTTTCTAGATATGGCCATAATTTATTGTCTTCTAGATATAGAATGTAGCCTTAATTTTATGCCTTCTAGGTATAGTCATAATCTATTTTCTAGATATGGCCATAATTTATTGTCTTCTAGATACAGCCATAATTTATTGTCTTCTAGATACAGCTATAATTTATTGTCTTCTAGATACAGCCATAATTTATTGTCGTCTAGATACAGCCATAGAATGTTTCCTCAGGTTATGTTCAGTGGTGTAGGAAGTGCTGCGGGCAATCCACCCCCCCCACCGACACGTATCCAACCAACACACTGCCTAGCTGCATGCCTTTGAGAAATTTAATTCAAATCTGAAAAGCAGTTTACCTTGCATCTACTTGCCACATGTCTTGACATCTCCGATAGGGGCAACATTGGTAATGTTAATGTAGCCAGTCTTGCATTCTTCTATTTCTGGGTCTAATCTGAACATGTGTTTACCTTGCATCTACTTACCACATGTCTTGACATCTCCGATAGGGGCAACATGGGTAATGTAGCCAGTCATGCATTCTTCTATTTCTGGGTCTTTAAAAGAATGCTCCTGAACATTCAAAATGAAAGTATCATTTCCATGACTTGTCTGGTTCCTCTCCCCTAGAACTAAAATAGGCTTGGCTAATGTTTCATTGAGACGATAGAGGACATCAGAAAGTTGGAAAATCATCTCTACTTGACTGTCCTCTTGGAACTGTGCTGCAGCAACTTTGCTTACCACTTTAAATTTAATTCTCAACTGGCTTGCATCCTGTAAGACAGTTATCAATTTAATAAATTTAATGAAGCCAACATACCATTTTAAGAAATTACAGAAATGTAGACTAAAAAAGACCAGAAATTTTAAGTGTCTAGAAATTGAAAAGTTGAAAACTAAAAACAAAATGTGTCTTGAAATTAAAGGCGTTCCTTTTCATTTAAAAGAGTAGTCCTAAACTTTTTAAAAGCCATGTTGTGTTCCTTCAGTTCAAACAAATTTTAACGCTTCTTCATGGTCATCTCTCTCCCAGAGTGCTACATTATTTAACAGATTAATTAAGACACGAACAATTTGTGTTAATAAAACAATATATTGTTTTATTGACACAAATTGTTCGTGTCTAATTAATTTATTTTAAAGCTTTATTGCAGTCCAACACTCTTATAATTAGTTAATTACATAATTTAATCATGTCTAATGTTCAAGGTTTCCAACTGCATGTTCAAGTGAGGTAGATCATTACAGAAACATCATTAATAACATTTAATTATTTAATTTAATCATTTCAATTTAATTTTATGGTTAAAATTTAATTGTATAATTTAATGTATAAAGTCTTTTCCAGGATTTTAAAACTCTGACACCATTGAACATGTTGAATGGCTATAATTACTATAATTGACACCTCAGTGCTACTTTCATGCAAGGGAAGGCCTTGGTAATCGATTTTTAACAACTTTGAAACTTTATTCCGTCCCATATATGGAATTTCATTTATAAAAAGATTTATAGGTTGGATGATACAGCTCTGCAAAAATAAATTCATTTGGTGAACTTTGCATTAGATCATAGTTGTGATTAAAATACGGAATACCTTGCACAATTCACGTTACTGGCTAACAATGAAAAATGTACTTATCTTAAATAGTCTCCTAAAAAAGAAATATTAATCAGTGTTTTATACAATTGCCATTTGTCAAATGACCAACATGAACCCTCCAAAATTTTCTGTCATCGTAGGGTATTAGCCGATACTTTTATTTGCCTATGCTTTTATTAGCCTATGCTTTTATTAGCCTATGCTTTTATAAGCCTATGCTTTTATTTGCCTATGCTTTTATTAGCCTATGCTTTTATTAGCCTATACTTTTATAATATTAGCCTATGCTTTTATTAGCCTATGCTTTTATTAGCCTATGCTTTTATTATACTATACTTTTATTAGCCTATGCTTTTATTAGCCTATGCTTTTATAAGCCTATGCTTTTATTAGCCTATGCTTTTATTAGCCTATGCTTTTATTAGCCTATACTTTTATTAGCCTATACTTTTATTAGCCTATGCTTTTATTAGCCTATGCTTTTATTAGCATATGCTTTTATTAGCCTAAGCCTTTATTAGCCTATACTTTTATTAGCCTATACTTTTATTAGCCTATGCTTTTATTAACCTATGCTTTTATTAGCCTATACTTTTATTAGCCTATGCTTTTATTAGCCTATACTTTTATTAACCTATGCTTTTATTAGCCTATGCTTTTATAAGCCTATGCTTTTATTTGCCTATGCTTTTATTAGCCTATGCTTTTATTAGCCTATACTTTTATAATATTAGCCTATGCTTTTATAATATTAGCCTATGCTTTTATTAGCCTATGCTTTTATTATACTATACTTTTATTATACTATACTTTTATTAGCCTATACTTTTATTAGCATATGCTTTTATTAGCCTATGCTTTTATAAGCCTATGCTTTTATTAGCCTATGCTTTTATTAGCCTAAGCCTTTATTAGCCTATACTTTTATTAGCCTATACTTTTATTAGCCTATGCTTTTATTAGCCTATACTTTTATTAGCCTATGCTTTTATTAGCCTATACTTTTATTAGCCTATGCTTTTATTAGCCTATACTTTTATTAGCCTATACTTTTATTAGCCTAAGCCTTTATTAGCCTATACTTTTATTAGCCTATGCTTTTATTAGCCTATACTTTTATTAGCCTATGCTTTTATTAGCCTATGCTTTTATTAGCCTATGCTTTTATTAGCCTATGCTTTTATTAGCCTGTGCTTTTATTGGCCTATACTTTTATTAGCCTACGCTTTTATTAGTTTATGCTTTTATTAGCAATATTAATTTCAATGAATAAGGACTATACTGTACAATTGGTTCATACTGTACAATTGGTTCATACTATACTTATTGGCTCATACTGTACAATTGGTTCCTACTGTAAAATTGGTTCATTCTGTACAATTGGTTCCTACTGTAAAATTGGTTCATACTGTACAATTGGTTCATACAATACAATTGGTTCATTCTGTACAATTGGTTCTACTTTACAATTGGCTCACATTGTACAATTTGTTCATACTGTACAATTGGTTCCTACTGTATAATTGGTTCATACTATACAATTGGCTCATACTGTACATTTGGTTCCTACTGTATAATTGGTTCCTACTGTACTATTGGTTGATACTATACAATTGGTTGATACTGTACAACTGGTTTATACTGTAAAATTGGTTCATACTGTAAAATTGGTTCATACTGTAAAATTGGTTCATACTGTACAATTGGCTCTTACTATACAATTGGTTCATACTGTACAATTGGTTCATTTTGTACAACTTGTACATACTGTACAAATGGTTCATACTATACAATTGGTTCCTAGTGTACAATTGGTTTCTTAATATACACTTGGTTGCTACTGTACATTTGGTTCTTACTGTGCAATTGGTTCCTACTATACAATTGGTTCATACTATACAATTGGTTCCTACTGTATAATTGGTTTATACTGTACAATTGGCTCATACTGTACAATTGGTTCCTACTGTACAATTGGCTCCTACTGTACAATTGGCTCCTACTGTACAATTGGCTCATACTGTACAATTGGTTCACACTATAAAATTGGCTCATACTGTACAATTGGTTCTTACTGTACAATTGGCTAATACTATACAAATGAAGCTAATAACAAACAACAATGCAACTAACTTTTTGAAAGCATTTAAGATTGTTTCTTGTGATGATGGGGAATTACAGCATCACAGAAATTTCCTTAAACCAATTTCATTTCCACTATATCTTCCCATCTTCCTAGCATGACAGGCTATGACAGGATGAGCTCATATAGGTCCCTTTACCACTATATCTTCCCATCTTCCTAGCATGACAGGCTATGACAGGATGACCTCATATAGGTCCCTTAACCCTTAAATCTATTACAGTAATAACTGAGACTGTGGGCATAACAATAAGTTGGTAGTTCCTGCGTCATTTAAACTTACATCAGGTGTGACAGCACGATTGTCAACATGTGAGCCCCTGTCGCCATCTGTGACAAGGTCACCATCGGCACTATTTTCACCATCATAAGTTGATAAATCAGTTGAATCCTTCCTGTAACTCGTATCGTCGTAATCACTGTCGATATCAGGAAGAACAGAGTCATAAAGTGTATCCCTTGTGTCATTGACATTAACATCCAGACCGGGCAGTTCCCGAACAACGTCATCGTTCCTCCGTGGAGCTCCCGTCACACTCCTCCTCTCCTCTTGTTCATGTCTACCAGCACTGAGGTCAACTTTCTCAATGGGAGGAAATTTTTTTGTAATCTCAGTAACAAGGGACGCACTTCCCTGAACAATAGATTTTTTAGTAAGACCACCCCCTTCTTGTGACTTTTTCATGTCTGGTTTAGTAGTTTCATACTCCATGTGGAAGATTTTGCGAGTGACACCCTCATTTTCGTCATAATCAAGTTCACTTCCATCGTTTGTGATCGCTTCTTCATCATAACCAGCTTTATCATTTGATGAGTTTGTTTTAGTGTTGGACAGTGTTTTATCTGTTTTTTGCCTTTTTTGTCGGAATAGCTTTTGTTCTTTCATGGAGAAGAACTCTATTAAGTTTTCTTGATTTATCTCCCCTTTTTCATTAGTCCATAACTTGGAGCTCTGAATTGTGTCCAAACTTCTGCGTTTTCTCTTTGCTTCTGCGCCACAAAACACCTGTACATCTTCAATACTGCAGGTGGGTCCGCCACACACATCCCATGCCTGGCTCTCAAGGAATTCTGTAAACTTCACTGTAATTTCTTCTCTGACATCATGACAGTTCCCCTTATAATAAAAGAATTTGGCCTGACCTCTTAGTACAGCTCTTTGAGGGTAGTATTTCCCTAGAATACATAAGAAAAAGATTAAAAAAGATCTTATTCAATACAAAAGACTTATTTAACATAAAACTAAAACTAATGTTGTCAAGAGATATTAATAAATCATAGTAATGAAAAAATGTACACCAAAAATTCTAAATCTAGAATAACTAAAAAAAGGATTAATTTACCTCACAGGGTAAATACGTAAACTAAGTACGCCTAAAATTAAACTGCTGCTGTTTTTATTTCCTTTAAATGTGAATAATAATAAATAAATAAAAAGTCAAACTCACGAGAGCAATCAGGCCAAAAATTCCCAGGTTTTCTAAGGTTCCAATTCCCTTCAAGATTACAAATATAAGTGCCTTGAGGAAGAGAGTGAAAGTCGTAGTTGTCATTGCACTGTGGCACACATGTGAGCAATGAAGTTGGAGTGGGAGAGCAGGAAAGGCTTCCATGAAGTGGCGGTGCAGGAATATTACATTGGGGTACTGTAGGCAAATAGAAAAAAAAGTATTTTATTGAAATATGTGAATAATGATAGTCCAATTTTTGAGAAAAATTTGAAATCAGGTTATTTACTTATCGTGACTTAAAATTTAAATTAAATAAACAGATTTGAGTACTGTCCACAACTTAAAATAGATTCTAAAATTCAAGTAACCAGTATTATTAAAATTAATAGTGATATTAATTTTATTCAAAGATTTGAACTTTATAAAAATATTTTCATCTTTGCCGTTTAAAATTTTTAAAAATAATTTTAATATCTGTCTTACGCCTCAGAGTGGCTTTGAAATGGCAGTGAACTTGATGGTATGATGTGGTGTTAGGCTGACACTGCACAGTGTAGGCCCCAGCAGGTAGTAAGGTATTGTTTGCAGGTACACAGGTATGAGGAATGGTCACGTTGTTGTTGTCAGCAAAGACAACCTCCGGCCAGTTAACCATTTCTTGGTGCTGTGACATATGATAAGTGACATCCTCTGGACAGGACACTAGGTGCACTGTAAAGTCTGTGAATATATATGTGAAAACATAATATGTGAATATGCAAGTGAATACATATGTGAATATAAACTGATTATATATAAGAATTATTAAATATTTCTATGGCTGCCCTTGAAGGGTACATGAATATTGCTTCTAATTTTTCATCAATAATTTGATTAAAAATTTAAAAAATAAAAATTTATTTCCTCAAAACACTTTGGAATGTGATGTTATGTGCTAACAGAAAACTCTAAATGATTGTAATCTAATTTTCAGTATGAAAATGTTTATAATTTGATATTTTGACTTACCAACAACTGTTATGCTTTTGACTTACCAACAACTGTTACGCTTTTGACTTACCAACAACTGTTACGCTTTTGACTTACCAACAACTGTTACGCTTTTGACTTACCAACAACTGTTATGCTTTTGACTTACCAACAACTGTTACGCTTTTGACTTACCAACAACTGTTACGCTTTTGACTTACCAACAACTGTTACGCTTTTGACTTACCAACAACTGTTACGCTTTTGACTTACCAACAACTGTTACGCTTTTGACTTACCAACAACTGTTACGCTTTTGACTTACCAACAACTGTTATGCTTTTGACTTACCAACAACTGTTATGCTTTTGACTTACCAACAACTGTTATGCTTTTGACTTACCAACAACTGTTATGCTTTTGACTTACCAACAACTGTTATGCTTTTGACTTACCAACAACTGTTATGCTTTTGACTTACCAACAACTGTTATGCTTTTGACTTACCAACAACTGTTATGCTTTTGACTTACCAACAACTGTTATGCTTTTGACTTACCAACAACTGTTATGCTTTTGACTTACCAACAACTGTTATGCTTTTGACTTACCAACAACTGTTATGCTTTTGACTTACCAACAACTGTTACGCTTTTGACTTACCAACAACTGTTATGCTTTTGAGTAACCAACAGCTGTTACGCTTTTGACTTACCGACAACTGTTATGCTCTGTACACACTGAGCTTCATTGCCAGAAGTGTCTGACACAATGTATTTGATCTGATGAAAACCAGCTGTCAATCTAAGAGGACTGTCAACTATGCCAATGGACGTCAGGAAAGCTTCTCCAGAATTATCAGAATACACTGGAGGGGAGGATTTCCAATGGATCAATGCGTAGTTGGCTGTCGTTACTGGTGTGGTGATGTCACCGGGACATGTTATAGATGGAGGTTCAACATCTGGACAATGGATGGGATTAATAAACAAATATTAATTTCCTATAAAGACATAACATAGAACAGTGGTTTCAATTAATAATGTCTTTTAAATCTGAAAGATGTGTTTCAATATCAATAAAATGATTGGGGTTTTAAAAATTGAAAATTGATCATTCATCTCACTCTTAAATTAATTATCAATAGGCATTATTTCATTTTTATTAATGAAAAGAAACAATATTGAAAATTATTTTCTATATTTTAAAGAATATTTTATAATTTTTATTCATCACTTTTTCAAATAATGTATATTGTTTTAAATTAGAATTAGATAAGATTAAATTAAAATTTAATTTGTAACGTACCTTTACAAATTGTTGCAGTATTTTCCATCCAAACGCCATGTTCAGAGCAGACAACTCTAGAAGGTCCCAGCAAACTGAAACCCTTTTCACAGTCAAAGAAACACTCAGAATCTGGGAGTTGTGAGGCTTGTCCACATATTGCAGGAGTCATTATGAGGCCAGAGGTCAGTGGGACGGCAGGACAACTATTCTCTACACGTTAGATTATATGGGATTAAGCTCAGTCAGAAATAATGGTATAGATATTAGCAGTAACAACACATTCTGAGACCCTGAAAAACTATTTAAAGTCTATTCAAAATCTATTTGAAATCTTCCAAATTTTTCCCTTTTCTGCCCTTACCATAATTTTTGACTCTGGTATAAAACTAATTTAAATTGAAATATTAACGGATAATACAACAAAGTGCAAATAAAAAATTACTCAGTGTATTATCTATGACAGAGACAAGGATCTGCAACATTCTAGTTCCATAAGCACTATAAATGCTTAGAGCAGTTGTGTATGGATACAATGAAAAGTACTGTGCCACTCACCTACACACCATGTACGTGTGCCTGACCACGTGCCATGTTGTGTGCACATTCTCTCCGTGTCCCCAAAAGCACGCCAGCCCTTGTCACAAGTAATTCTTACAACCGAGTCGAAGGTAGTTGTCCCGTTGATGTAGCTGATGAGCCCGTGGTCAACTAACTCATTGTGGTACTCCAAGGTGCTGCAGTCCACAACTTTAAGATAAGGTTAAACAACACTGAGATCAAATTGGTGGTGGATTAACTTTCAGGTCTAAATATGAGTTTTCTTTTTGGCTGGTTTGGTTGGAGATATTGGCAGTGGAATACTTTGACCTGATGCTTCTCAAACACACATCATTTTTTAATATAGTATTTTGCAAAGACACCAAAAGTTCCCCTCAAGAGGTCATCCCCTTTGCACTTCTATAGGTGCTCACTGGTTGTTGGAGATTTTTTTTTGGGGGGGTATGGGGGATTTATATTTTAAGTTGATTTCAGCCAGAGCCTGAATATTTTGAAGATTGAGTGACCATAAGAGAAATTGAGTGACCATAAGAGAAAATGAGTGACCATAAGAGAAATTGAGTGACCATAAGAGAAACTGAGTGACCATAAGAGAAATTGAGTGACCATAAGATAAACCTATCAACAGAGGCATCTAAACCCTATGATGATGGTTGTAAGGCAGTAGACTACATGTTTTGTCTGGGATGTGGTTTAAGTTATCAACCAAAGGGATACAATAGCAGGGATAGGTAATTATCTCAGAGCGACAGCCTCAGAATGTACCAACAACAGCTTACTTTGGCAAGTGGGCACGGTTCCTTCCCATGTTCCGTTGGGGTTGCACACAAGTCCTGGGTGGCCGTTAAAACGATATCCCAGATCACATTGGTAGTGGCAGGATGTGTCCGGCATGTTTTTGCATGGCTCTCCTGAGTTGGCCACCTCGTCTAACACTCGTCCATCCACGTGGAACTTCTGACCATGTTCAATATCTTGGAGGTCATCACAGACTCTAGCTATTTTTTATAGTGAATGGAGATTTCATTTAGAATTATGCTTATTTAGGACTCTCCAAATTTGTACTCACATGGAACAAAAATATTTGTTATAAGAATATTATTACTGTTATTACCTCTTATGGATAGAAAATATCCCATAATGTTTTTAATTGATCTCAGCATGGGCAAGCTTACTTACAAGAAAATTTTGACACAGCTTTGAATAAATTGTTTTGTAAATCAATGTTAATTATAAACATTTACAATTCTCTTGTAACCTTATGAAAACATTTTTACTTTGATTCATGAAGTTGTTCAGACAATAATCCCCCCTCTCCTACCTTGACATGGTTGTCCGGACGCTTCCTGATATAAGGATGCTTCACAAACACATTGCTTGACATCTGTGGCGCCTTCAATTAAAGTGGTCGAGTTGGTAGGGCATGGCCAGCATCGACTTGGAGATATTTTGTTCTTGTAGGTTCCACGTGGGCATGCTGAAGAAATAATTTTTAAGTCACTGATAACTCTAAAAGATTACATTCTCTGGCTCATCCAGGCATTTAAATCTCTATCCCACCCTGTCATTCCAATCTCTATCCCACCCTGTCATTCCAATCTCTATCCCACCCTGTCATTCCAATCTCTATCCCACCCTGTCATTCCAATCTCTATCCCACCCTGTCATTCCAATCTATATCCCACCCTGTCATTCCAATCTCTGTCCCACCCTGTCATTCCAATCTCTATCCCACCCTGTCATTCCAATCTCTATCCCACCCTGTCATTCCAATCTCTATCGCACCTTGTCATTCCAATCTCTGTCCCACCCTGTCATTCAACCTCTGTCGAACCCTCTCATCCCATATTCTGTCATTCCATTCTCAGTGCCACCCTGCCAATACAAATGCATCCTACGTGCCACCCTGTTACTCCATGCACTGTTCTAAATGGGCAGCTAGATTTGGTAACGCCCGGGGTGGTCTTCCCATTGCCACCCTAGCCAAAATCACAAAACATACACAAAACACATTAAATGAAAGCCATACAATTATAATAATTTTAAATCTATCCTACATGGGTCAATGCAAAGAAGAGATACCATGACGCCATTTGCGTGTTATTTGTTAAGTTTATGTTTTGGATTCACTTTCCTTAATATGACGATGGCATGTTTTGCATAAAAATTGTATTGGTTTATTAATTATAATTTTCAAATTTCATGGGTTGTTTATTATATATTTTAATTGTTCCGCCATATTTGAAAATACATTATTGCATGACGGCATGGTTTTTTATTCATTTCTTCTTGGCATCTCTTCTTTGCATTTACCCGGAGATGATGATGAAGTCGTGGGCCAAAAACATTGCTGCTCCCTAAAAGTGTCGCCAGGAGTTGGCAGTCCCCTCATATTGCTTCCCAGTCATACCATTTCAAACGAGTTCAAAATAAGATACAAAATATGTTTTACAGAAAGCAAAGTTTCAATACAGAGCCTTTAAAAAGCTTGAGCTCCATTACTGTTATAATTTTATGTATTTTAAATAAGTTGGTCGTATTTACTTTGGTGATAGAGTTCAACAAAATCAGCCAATGGGCGTCGGTGTTACGGGGAGTATACATTTTTGCTCATAAATTATACTAATTACGTCCCTTCTCTTTTTAAAAATTCCAATGTCAAAACTCCTAAATGCCCTAGTCTTAACATTGCTCGAAACCAAACCAATATTCAGATTATGTTTGGTGGAAAAAAGGCTTTTGGAAAATGTCAACATTACCGAAAATGCTATTTCAAAGCAGAAAGTTTCCATGGAGTTTAGACAAATAAATTGAAATATACTATATACATAATGCATACTCATACTAACATGTAACATACAGGCTCAGATGATACAGGCATTGATGGCTGATACAGACTAGTGTTTTTTCTTCACAATTAAAACATGCAAAAAAAAAAAAAGATAGTTGGCCAATAAATGCCTGATTTTATAATTAAACTCACCTGCGCAGATATTGCCATACATAATGCATACTCATACTAACATGTAACATACAGGCTCAGATGATACAGGCATTGATGGCTGATACAGACTAGTGTTTTTTCTTCACAATTAAAACATGCAAAAAAAAAAAAAAGATAGTTGGCCAATAAATGCCTGATTTTATAATTAAACTCACCTGCGCAGATATTGCCATCTCCTTGGTAACCATCTTTACAAACGCACAGATAATGACCTGACCTTGTTCCACACGCACAGTGAGCGTGCTCACTGCACACAGCGCTACACACTCCATTGTCACCTAGCACGTGCCAGTTTTCTGATTGGCTGTCTGCAAATAAGAATCTAAAATGATGATGGATTTGTAGAAATCGAGAAACATACTGTGCAGTTCTTACAAGGTTTTTAAACATACAGTGGGTCGACCGCCTCTGGTGACACTCTTGAAATTTAACATATAAACTTCAAAAGTGTCACACATACATAATGCATGTTAAGGGGGTGAACTTTTGAAAGTTTGCCCCGGGCAGCGTTTAGTCAAGCTACGCCACTGTTCAAATATCTTTTCATGGAAATTAGGCTTCGAACTTTAATTTATTTTCATTTATTTATGGCATTATTATAGATTCGCTATTTTAACAAAAAAAATTAATAATGAAAATAGCGTATAATTCAATTTTTAAAAAGCCTGAGGTTGCCGTATATCACCTACATTAGTGCACATATCACCTGTCACTGTGCACTATTATCACGTGTGTTCTTATATCACCTAACACTGTGAACGTATAACCTACCATTGTGCAAATATCACCTACTATTGTAAACATATCACCTGCTAATGTGCACATATCACCTACAATTGTGCACCACCTACCACAATCCATAAATCATCTGCCATTGTACACATATCACCTTGCATTTTGGGACTATCACCTACCATTGTGTAGGGATCGAGCCAACTCAGAGAAGGTTTGAAAGCTGGGTATGTAGAACGTGTGGTTAGGGAGAGGGGAGGCTATGGTGCGCACCTCAGGCATGTAAGCGTCCTTGATACCAAACGCGTAGATTTGAAGCTGGGGCCCAGCTGTGGTCGTGTTCCAGTTTTTGTCCCAAACCAGAGAGCGAAGTTGCACCTATAGGATTGAATCAAATGGATCAAACCGTCAATAATTATACACATGCATCCATGGGCACCCGCAAAAAACTTTCTAGGGGGGGGGGGGAGGGGGCAAAAATTTTTTAGTAATGTTTTAATGTAGTTTTAATTTACTGTAGCGTATTTGTATTGTGAACGAACGGACAGGACATCAGCTTAGTTACTTTCTCTTTATTTTCTCTTTACTTCAATACATTTTTTTGCCTATTTTTGTCTAAAAAAAAATTATCCAATAAATCCAGGAGGGGCCAAGTGCCCCCCTTGCTCTACCCCCTGCGGGTGCCTATGCATGCATCATTTACAAATAAATTCCATAAGTCATTGTGAACTCTGAACTCACACTCGCTCGTTGAACCAGCATTGTAAGCAAGGCTGCTGTCTATGAACTAACAAGTTGATATGCTACTCCAGTTCTGACTAACGACGTACCCCAGAGATTTCATTAATAATTATTGCGACTGGATATTATGTTTGATTAAACGCATTGTGTTTTTGATAGATTAATTAGTCAAGGCTCTTACCACGCTTGACTTGGTGACGTATTTGTTAACTAGTTTAGTCACCAAGTCAATGAATTAGATGAACTATCTAGTCACCAAGTCATTCAAGTAGATGTACCAGTCTAGTCACCAAATCATTGAAGTAGATGACTTAGTCTTGTCCCCAAATCATTGAATTAGTTGAACTAGTCTAATTACCAAATCATCGAAGTGGATGTACTAGTCTAGTCACAAAATCAATGAAGTAGCTGAACTAGTCTAGTCGCCAAGTCATTGAATTAGATGAAGCATGCTAGTGTTAGTATTTGCTAGTCACCAATTCATTGAAGTAGATGAACAGCATAGCCACCAAATCACTGGAGTAGATGAACTAGTCTAGTCACAAAATCATTGAAGTAGATGAACTAGTCTAGTCACCAAATCATTGAAGTAGATGAAGCAGGCTAATCACAAAATCATTGAAGTAGATGAAGCAGGCTAGTCACCAAATCATTGAAGTAGATGAAGCAGGCTAGTCACAAAATAATTGAAGTTGAAGAACTAGTCTAGTCACCAAGCTTTTATGAGTTAAATTTCCCTGGGACATAACCCCAAAAAATAAATAGTCAGTGTTGGCTAGGGTGGTTCCCCACTATTTAAGTCTCAGTTTGCATAATATTTAATGGTATGACGTCATTAAGAAGTGCTCATGTGTTGTCAGCTCACCCCACGACAAGGGGTTCAGCTAAATCCATCACACTCGGTCTGTACGATAAAGATAAAAGTTAACACTTGGCGCTCTGTCTGAAGGAAATTTAATTGTCGTTTGCTTCTTATGAAAGGTAGCTTGATGGTTGTAGATTAGTTTGTTCCCGCTAATAAAAGGGATCTTGTGAAGAGTTCTCGTGTTCAGTTGCCAGTGTAGTTTGAAAGTCTGTCAATTATATCAATGCTTGTAGTGTGGATGGGGGACTAGGAATAATTTTATATCGGTGAGACGAAAGAATATCATCTCATAGGTTCCGTTTCGTGATATTGAACAAAACAAGCCATCTCTGGTAGAGGTCGACAAGCCATCTCTGGTAGAGGTCGACCAAAATGTCGGTTCCGGCACCGAAAGTTGCCATATGATCATTTTTGGCGTTCTTTCGGTTTCGGTCGAAACAGAAAAGTTACCTTTGAGCTGATTATCATTTTCGGCCGAAACTGGTTTAGACTTTCGGTGATCTACCAGTAACTACCAGAAGTCAGACTGTCACTTTAGATGTCTGTCAGCCGGCAATCCGATATTCATTATTGCTCGACGTCTTGCTCATCTATATGATAGTATATATGACGCATCATTATCCTCTGTGAACACTGCTCAGCGCTGCATGGTGAACTATTTGTCCAATATTTTGAAAAATAAAATCACAATTAGGCCTAGGGCTTAGTCAAAGGTAAACCGTTCAGTGAGAAGAAAAGCCAAGGGACTGACCAGATGTCTATTAATACTATTAATATTTTTGTTTTTATTTTTGTCTGGACCGCCCACCAGCTTGGCAGGTGAGCAGTTGTTGAACAATAAAATTCTTCTGTTTGACTTCGGCTACTAGCAAAGCAACGCTGAACAAGTCGAATAGCCATTAAACTACGACTCTTGCTGCAAGTATAGTAGGTTCGTAATGACTTTTTCTGGATTACGTAATATTTACTAATCAAAATTTTAAAATCAATGTCATTTTTAAAGTAATGTTGATAATGTTGAATTTTTTTGGCTTTCTTGTATCATTGTTTAACGAAATAGTTTTTAAATCCTGTGCTGGGTAATAATTGTTTCGGTCGAATGTTTCTTTAAGCGTATGGTTTCGCTTTCGATCGAAAGTCATTTTTAACTTTCAGTTTCGGCAGAAACCATAAATTTACCCTCTGATCGGTTTCTGGTCCCCGGTCTCATCCGATTTCAACGGAGATGAAAACATTGGCACATCACATGCATTGGACGGCACTGATTCCTTACACTAACACACCAGCGAGAGTTGAGGAATGAAAGCACATTAACTAAGAACTTATGCAGCAAATGTATATCTAAACAAATACACCCATCATTTGGCTCAACCCTATTTCCTAATAATAAAGTTAAAATCAGAGGAATTTTAATTATTTTTAAAAATATATAACGGTTTTCCTTGATGTCGGGAATGATGCAATTTGATGTCAACTGCCAAGCCTCCAACAATGGTTTTAGTTATCCCCCCCCTCCCTTTTTTTTCTCCACCTCCACTGATTTTGTCCGATTTTAAGGTCTCATATTTTGTGAGTGGTCCCACATCTTACCGAAGCCCTGACCGGTGTTGGTCCAATGTTGGACTTGCCGTCCGTGATGACGATCACGGCCTTCTTGGCGGTTCTTCTTGAGTTGAGCACGACGTCCTTCACCTTGATGATGGCGTCATGGGTAGCTGAGTAACCAGACGGAACCTTTGATACATTCAAATTTATAAGGTTGAGAATTTGGAGTATAAATATGTATATGAATTTTTTTTAAAAATAGACATGGGCCTATATTGGTATGTTCCGATTTCTTTGATAATAATAAATGTATAGAATGTTACGAAAACGGCACTCTCAGGTCTACATTATTATATGTATTGTTTTTAGTTTACAGAGTGAAGATTTAGGACCATTGACATGTAAGTTTCCAAGCGGTCAAGCATGGTGCAGACGTCTGACACAGATATCGAATAAAACTACTTATTTCAAATCCCCCACCACTATAGTTTCGGTACACAACAGGGTTGAGTCGTACACGGGTACACAACAGGGTTGATTCGTACACGGGTACACAACAGGTTTAGGTTGTACTTATGTATGCAACAGGGTTAGGTGGTGCACCGGTACACAACAGGGTTAGGTTGTACACCGGTACACAACAGGGTTGAGTCGTACACAAAAAGGTTTACGAGCATCTGTATACAACAGGGTTAGGTTGTACACCATCAACTGTCTCCTTTTTTCTCTTCATTAAATGAGGTATTGTGGCAGGTGCAGAGAAAACCTTATTAACCCGCAATTATTCCGGCATGACACGATGAAAGGGGCTTATTTCGGAGCGTCATTGTCGGTAGACTTAATATAATTTATAAAGCTTAATTTAATATGGGTATCATGTATGCGTAGTATCACAATCCACTTCCGGCATCACATACCATTCCGGGCAACACTAACCACTCCGGGCATCATATTACACTCAGGGCGTCACGTACCACTCTGGGCATCACATTAGAGACCGACCAAATTTCGGCTTCGGTGTCGGCGCCGAAAGTGGCCATTTTATCACTTTCGGCCAAGTTTCGGTTTCGGCCGAAAGAGAAAAGTTAACTTTCGGTTTTTCTTCGGTTTCGGCCGAAATTGACTTAGACTTTCGGCCATCCGGCCGAAAGTGACTCAGGTTTTCGGTCATCTAATACTCAGCGAGAGTGATATTTAACAACAAACTAAGCGACATTTAAGAACAAATTAAGCGATCTTTGAGAACAAACTAAACGATCTTTAAAACAAACTAAGTGATCTTTAAGAACAATTTCAAACGATCTTTAATAACAAACTAAACGATCTTAAAGAACAAACTAAACGATTTTTAAGACCGAACTAAATTATCTTTAAGAACAAAACAAATGATCTTCAATAGAAAACTAAATGATTTATAAGAATAAACTAAGCGATCTTTAACAGAAAACTAAATGCTCTTTAGGAACAAACTAAAAGATCTTTAAGAACAAACTAATCGATCTTAAGGAAAAAAAATCAATTATCTTTAAGAACAAATTAAGGTATCTCTATGAAAAAACTAAACGATCTTTAACAACAAACGAAGCAATCTTTATGAACAAACTAAACGATCTTTAAGAACAAATAAAGAGATCATTAACAAAAACTGGACGATCTTAAACAAAAAAATAAACGATCTTTAACAACAAACTAAGCGAAATTTTCGAACAAACTAAGCGATCTTTATGAACAAACTCACCGATCCTTAAGAACAAACTAACCGGCCAATAACAAGCAACTAACGATCTTTAACAACAAACTAAACCATCTTTAAAAACAAATAAAGCGACCTTTCAGAACAAATTAAGCGATCTTTTAGAACCATATCAGAATAACAATTTTTAGAGACCCGGTTTAAAAATAATATTTTGCATTAAATTTGCCCCCCGTCCACCCCACCCACCCCCTTTTGTTTGCCAAATTGTCTCCTACCATACTAATTTAAAAACATTTTAAAGCAATTTAAATTGCTTTTATATTAAAATAGCAAAATCCAAAGTATTCATTAGATCAAGGGTCTCAAACTCAAATCATGAGGGGGGCCGCAGGAGGTAGTGTCTGAATGAGAGTGGGCCGCATCAAGTAATCCACAAAAAAGCGATTACAACTGTTACAATCTGCTCAACCTTTATAAATAACAATAAAATCATTAAGGGTTCTCAAGAACTAGGATTCACTTTCATCCACCTACTCACTGTTGGATAAAAAATATATAGAAACATTTATTTTTTAAAATCAGAATGAGATTCGACTGAAACCGTCGCGAAGAGTCACTTTATAGATATGAGAATGGTGGAAACGGGCCGGCGCATCAACACTAAACTTTTCTGTCATGTAGCGGGCCGCAAAATATCGTCTTGCGGGTCACAAATGGCTCGCGCGTCGCGAGTTTGAGACCCCTATATTAGATCTTTATTTATTAATATTCACGATGATCTCATTTTTTATAAAAAGAATGTAAATATTTATACTTTCCCACATCATTTTCGATGAATGCAGGATGTATGCGGGAACGAATTTCAAAATATCTTAATATTTCATTTCGGCTTCGGTTTCGGCCTTTTTTCGGTTTCGGCCGAAAGTCATTTTTAAACTTTCGGCATTTTTTCGGTTTCGGCCGAAAGTCATTTTAATCTTTCGGCATATTTTCGGCTTCGGCCGAAATCAGAAAATCACTTTCGGTCGGTCTCTACCTGACACTACATACAACCCCTGGCATTACATACCACTCTGGGCATCACGTACCACTCCTGGCATCACATATCACTCCGGGCTTCACGTACTACTCCTGGCATCAGATACCACTCTTGGCATCACATACCACTCCTGACACTACATACAACCCCTGGCATCAAATACCACTCCTGGCATCACATACCACTTCGAGCATCACATACCACTTCGAGCATCACATACCACTCCTGGCATCACATACCACTTCGGGCATCACATACCACTCCTGGCGTCACATACCACTCCTGGCATCACATACCACTTCTGGCATCACATACCACTCCTGGCATCACATACCACTCCTGGCATCACATACCACTCCGGGCATCACATACCACTCCAGGCATCACATACCACTCATCACATACCACTCCTGGCGTCACATACCCCTCCTGGCATCACATACCACTTCGGGCATCACATACCACTCCTGGCGTCACATACCACTCCTGGCGTCACATACCACTTCGGGCATCACATACCACTCCTGGCATCACATACCACTTCGGGCATCACATACCACTCCTGGCGTCACATACCACTCCTGGCATCACATACCACTCCTGGCATCACATACCACTCCTGGCATCACATACCACTCCTGGCATCACATACCACTTCGGGCATCACATACCACTCCGGGCATCACATACCACTTCGAGCATCACATATCACTCCTGGCATCACATACCACTTCGGGCATCACATACCACTTCGGGCATCACATACCACTCCTGGCGTCACATACCACTCCTGGCATCACATACCACTCCTGGCATCACATACCACTCCTGGCATCACATACCACTTCGGGCATCACATACCACTCCTGGCGTCACATACTCTATCTCAGCAACCTTTTGAACCGTGCGGCCTTTTCAAGAAGGCTGCGGCTATTGGGACTCGGGTCCGAGAAGTGAGATTTTGTACCCGGACACGCAGCACCGCTATTCGGACCCGGGTACCTTTAGACTCAATGCTGTTCGGATTTCATTTTTGGTAGTTTATTTTAGTTAAACTGAAGAAGTAAGTTTACAAACATATAGGTCATTTAATTATCTTTCATTTGATATCATATTTTGTCTTACAACTTAACAATAATTTATTTATTTGTATTTTAATTCAACCTCTCACTTCTCGGACCCGGGTCCTAATAGCCACTTTGTTTCAAGAATTCAGCGGCACATTAAACGTAAGAACGGGTAAACATACACTAAAACCATAATGTTTTTAACATTCACGATAATTGCTGAAAGGTATAAGATACACTGTATTGCTGTATTGCCGTATTGCTGTATCGCAGCATGTAGAGACATTTTTCGCGTCACACCAGTGTGTCCCGCCCCACTGGTTGCGAAGCTCTGATCGGAGCTATTCCACCGTTTCTTTCCCACCACTGCCCCATCTCCTTCCCCCAACTTCTGTCCCCCTCCCATGCATGCACCTTCTCTTCCGCCATCTAAAATTAAATAGCCTATAGAATTATTCAAATAAATATTATGCGTTTAGCGCCAACAGTGACGACCGTAACTAAAAAGTAACATTTACATTTGGCTAAAGTTGATCAAAAACATGATTTTTTTAAAATGAAATATTAATGATACCAGCGTGTCTGTGATGATACCAGCTTGTCTGTGAATGATACCAGCATGTCTGTGAATGATACTAGCGTGTCTCTCAGTCTTTTGCCCGTAGCACTTATTATTTTTGTTTTATACAAACACACAAGCCCCTCAAATTTTGAACGTGCAAACCTGACGACTCACTTACTTTTTTGAGCAGCTGTTTTTGGATTCTGGCGACAAGTTCGCATTTGTTGTAGTCCCCGGCTCTGATGCCGTCAATGTCGACGGACGCGGTGGTGCCGTAGCTGATGACGGCGACCCTCGTGTTGTCCGCGTCCACCGTGAAGTGCTCCAGGAACGTCTGCACGAACCGCAGGATGGACTGCCAGCCGGGCCTCGTGACACTGGCTGACCGGTCCAGGACGAAGACGAGATCAACGGGGTTGGACAGTGATGTCGGCGATGTGTAGTTGGTGTACAGGTCGAGGATGAGCTGTCTCCCCTTTGTCACATCGTCATCGGTCGACTGCGCCTGTCTTTGGATGAGGAGAATGCCGAAAATGACCAAACTCCACAGCCGTGCCGAATGGCCGAGGCATCGGGGGAAAAGGTCAGGGGTCATTGGAGAAATACAAAATATTTTTTTTATTTTTAAAAATTTGAGAATTTTCTGTCCTGCACGTGGGTAGATTTCATATTTAGATTCAACTGACATCAAAAGATGTGGCTAGCAGTTAGGAATTGCTCTCATATTTCTGTTGAATACAACACAATTCATTTGATCCTTTTTTAAAAAATTCCTGAAACTGATCATGGGAGTTTGGATCATCGTTCAACCTTCAAATCTCTTTCGAACAAAACTCGTTTTTAACCGAATGTGGCCACTAACCCTTGTACATTTCTTACAGAATGCAGATGTTCCGATGGAGTCCTCGATCATATTCAGAGCACGCAGAATTTTTGTCATTGTAACTTCCAATCCTGCATCTTTCCTCCCACAGGGAGTAGTCACCCGCTGTAGATATCCGGGAGTGGTCACCGCTGTAGCTATCCGGGAGTGGTCACCCGCTGTAGCTATCCGGGAGTTGTCACCCGCTGTAGATATCCCGCAGTGGTCACCCGCTGTAGATATTCCGCAGTGGTCACCGCTGTAGATATCCGGGAGTGGTCACCGCTGTAGATATCCGGTAGTGGTCACCGCTGTAGATATCCAATAGGTTTGAACAAAGTGTACATCTATATAGTCAGACATCAGCAAATAAAAATTAAAATAATGACTATCCACCTTCCTGATGAGTGGATTTCTCGAGTTGTTTCGTTCGTTTTAAAATAATAATACTAATTTTAAAAAGGATTAGTCTGTGTAGATGCAGATGCACAAACGCAAAGATCGCCAACAGATGTGCCGTCCCCGCTAATGTTCTTAAAGAGAATATCACACTAAAGATTTGTTACACATCCCGTGTTTCCCTCCCCCCCCCCGTGCGTAGCCAATAGATTACGACTAACACGAGCGAGGCGTCCACTGCGCCGGTACCAAGTAGGCCATAACTTAGTCGTACTGCCAGACGTAGCACGACACCGCCAAGATATGGGGACATGCCCTTCTTGATAACTGGGCTCTTTCTCTCTGGACTTTCAGAAGGAGCCCTAATTAATGGCACAGCTTTGTTACTGTAAGAATCTGAACGAATATGCTGTGTGCATTTCTCTTCAAATATTTCAGAAGTTCAAATCTATAATTTTGAGATTCGACTTTTAGAAAGAAATTCTAGACATACATTTGCAGTTACATTAAAATGTATTTTTTGCTTTAAATTAAGAATATTCAGTAAATAAATAGACACTAATTTTCAAAATGTTTGAAAAATAATTTCTGAACGTTTAAAACATTATTTTCACAAGATAGTGGCGATGTGTAAAGGGAGGGGGGCGCCTTCTACTCCTAGTAAGTTACGCCAGATGGACTGTAGCATGGACAGTTAAGTTGTGTGAATGTGATAGGCGGTTGGTGGGGGGGCAGGGACAGCACAGTGGGGACTCTCTAACACAGAGACAAACTCTATGACACAGGAGCGGCTCTCTAACGCAGGGGCGATTCTAGCAGGTGTGACTCCCTAAGACAGGGGCGACTCTCTGACACAGGAGTGACTCTCTGACACAGGCGTGACTCTCTGACACAGGCGTGACTCCCTGACACAGGGGTGACTCTCTGACACAGGCGTGACTCCCTGACACAGGGGTGACTCTGACACAGGCGTGACTCTCAGACACAGGAGTGACTCTCTGACACAGGCGTGACTCCCTGACACAGGGGTGACTCTCTGACACAGGCGTGACTCTCTGACACAAGGGTGACTTTCTGACACAGGCGTGACTCTCTGACACAGGGGCGACTCTCCGGGATTCGTATTAACGCAGAAAAAGTTTAATAACATTTGCCTTGAGATCTAAAGGAAAACCCTCGACGTGTTGTGAGATGCGGTGGTTGGGCACAAACGCAGCAATGTTTTAGAACTGTGGGCCGGTGTGCACTGAGAACTGTGGGCCGGTGTGCACTGATAACTGTGGGCCGGTGTGCACTGAGAACTGTGGGCCGGTGTGCATTGAGAACTGTGGGCCGGTGTGCACTGAGAACTGTGGGCCGGTGTGCACTGAGAACTGTGGGCCGGTGTGCACTGAGAACTGTGGGCCGGTGTGCACTGAGAACTGTGGGCCGGTGTGCACTGAGGCGACCCCCAACGTTACTTTATCAACCATGACAGGGTTAATGAACGAACTCTCCGGCATGTCATGAACCGGAGGCATGTCGTGAAGAATGGTCATGTCGTGAACCGGAGGCACGTCATGAACCGGAGGCATGTCATGAACCGGAGGCATGTCGTGAAGAAAGGGCATGTCGTGAAGAATGGTCACGTCGTGAACATACCAAGTGGGAATGTCTTTTCAAAAAATGGTTTCTCTTCAACTTGTCAGACAAAGTGAGCTCAAACATTTAACTTGTATAAGGTCTGCCAGTCCTAATTGAACCTTATATGTCAATAATCTTAAATTCATTCACGTGTTTGTGAACCCGAGGGAGGGACAACTCTCAAGTTGGGGAACCTGAGGGGGAAAAACTCTCATGTTGGGTACGTGAACCAGGGGTGTCATTTCATGGTTTTCGGGGGGGGGGGGGAAAAACCAAAAATTTTTCCCCTACCCCAAATGTGGAGACCCTACACAGCTGAACACTTTTTATCCCCCCCCCCCATAACCTACATAATCCAATTAAAGAGATGACCGACGCTGTCTGTCCGAAGAACTGCTCACGTTTCAAGAAAAGCGAAATAAGGTGTAGGCTGGGGTGTAGGTTTACTTGTAGGTTTACTTGTAGGTTTACTTGTAGGTTTAGCTGTAGGTTCAAGGGTATGCTTATTTGCAGGTTCAAGGGTAGGTTCGTGCTAAAATGGCATGGATACTCACGCTATCAAATATTCCAGCAGATTCAGGTGCAGGTTCCGGTGTAGGTTCACCTGTAGGTTCACCTGTAGGTTCCGGTGTAGGTTCCGGTGTAGGTTCAAGGGTAGGTTCAAGGGTAGGTTCACGGAACACTCAGGCTGGTTGCTAGGCAATAATTACGCCCCTGTCTCTCTATATAAACAAACCCCTGTGATGAAATATGCATCGGATAGTAATGTATCGAGACTGCAGCATTCATACTTTCTTGCAGTTGCCACTAAGCAATCAGCCATCAGCCACCAGTCACCAGCCATCAGCCATCAGCCAGCAGCCATGAGCCACCAGCCACCAGCCACCAGCCACCAGCCACCAGCCAACAGCCACCAGCCACCCGCCACCAGCCACCAGCCACCAGCCACCAGCCACCAGCCACCAGCCACCAGTCATCAGTCGAACCGGAAACACATTCAAGTTCAAGGAAGCTCTCTCTTACACCCAACCCCCCCCCCTTTTTTTAAATGGTTTTTTTTCCCTCTTCTGCTTCCAATCGAACTAATAATTTTTTTTAAAGAATACCAAATTAACAGGTATTGGCCTTGACCTTCAACCATTTTAGAAAAGCAAGAAACAAGCAATGGCAAAATAAAGGAATCAAAGAATTAATTATCTTTTAAAAATCTATGGTGGGTCCGCTACTCCGGAATTTTGACGCTAATGTAAAAAAAAAAAAAAGAATTCACAATAAGTGATAGTATTCTTCCATACCAGAAGTTTTGAATATTTTAAGGTGTTATTTATTAATTTTTTTCTGTGTGCATTAATTGCGTGCATCTGCACCTGTGGATGAAATGCAGAACTTTGAGATCGGAACATTTCATGGGTTGGACACGGACACAGCTTGCCAGGACTGCTGGGAACTAAAGGTCAGAGGTCAGGAAACAATGCCGTTTTTATCGTTCCAATTGTTCCTTTGTTGGCCAAGAGAATGTTAATGTGAAACCTGGCTCTGATTAAACCACGAGTGGAGATGGTTCGTAATTAAGTCAGCGATCTCGGACGGCACCACACCCACCCAACACCGTCTCCTTACCGGGGCCCCGCCTCACACCCACCCAACACCGTCTCCTTACCGGGGCCCCGCCTCACACCCACCCAACACCGTCTCCTTACAGGGGCCCCGCCTCACACCCACCCAACACCGTCTCCTTACAGGGGCCCTGCCTCACACCCACCCAACACCGTCTCCTTACAGGGGCCCCGCCTCACACCCACCCAACACCGTCTCCTTACAGGGGCCCCGCCTCACACCCACCCAACACCGTCTCCTTACAGGGGCCCCGCCTCACACCCACCCAAAACCGTCTCCTTACCGGGGCCCCGCCTTTGTTGTGCAACCTGTGGCTCCGATTTGAACTGCGTACAGCAACAATTTTTGGGAGGGTTGTTCTTTGGGACAAAACTCAAAAGTATTGTGCGGTAGTTTATTGCGTAATGTTATGTTGTATTGTGTTGAATTCCATGATATTTTGTTGTGAAATCATACATTGTGTGATGTTGTATCGTGTGATGTTGTAATCACGTGATGTTGTATCACGTGTTGTTGTATCGCGTGATCATGGGCGTAGGAAGGGGGTGCGGGGGTGAAGAATAGCACAATGGCTTGAACTTTGAATTTCCTCCCAGCCATTCCGTCAACTATTTATTAAGTAGTAGCCCAAAGATTAAACCCCATTAGATGGCGTCCGATGCCTCCACGGGATGGGGAAAAAAAAGGGGGGGGGGATATTAGGATGTTACTTCATCATTCCGATCCCTGGGAAAGTCCATTGATAGAGTTGTAAAAATAGCCAAGACCAACAACCGACGGGGTGCCCCCTGGTTGGGATTGCCCCCGTATCGCCTAGTCAATCAAGTGAAGCTGCAGGCGGGGGGCTGTCGCAGCAGGAGGGCATCTCCAACGTGTCGCTTCGCGGCCCAACAGTTAGGGCACTTTTGGACTGAGGGTGTGTGCTTTCGGTTTGGGGGGGGGGCATTAAGATATTAGCCTCAACGGCTCGCTAATGCCATTTCCTAATGTATATATATGGTTTTGAAGCATCCAAAATTATGCGATAGGTTTGTTTGTTTGTGACTTTGTTTGTACGTTCCTTTGTTTGTTGCTTTTCTGTTTGGCCGATAGCATGATTTTGTCCCCAAGGTTCACAACTTAAATCACTTCGGGTAAAACTTTTCTAAATTGTTTGATCTTATCTCTTACACTATCCTATTGATTGTTTTCCTTATCTTCTCCATTCGAGCTCTTAGTTTTAGGGATACGCCCCATGGCGCCCCCATTAACGTTGGCTAAGGCTGTAGGCTTATTTACGGTGAAGGAAAGTACCACGTGACCCAGCCACAGCCAGGCTGAGAAGACACAGGGATGTCAGTGTGACAGAACTATAGCTCTGCTTATCGTAGTGCCGATCCTTGGACTTTGGTTTGTGGCATTACTCATCTGTACCAACCAGACTGTTACATTTTGTTTGACCCCAGTATCTACATGACATTGTTCTATACGACGAATATAACCAGACATCCGTAACTAATGAGACTCAGCAGGAGTCACCTTTCCTATTGACAATTTCTAGGCACATTTATTTTTTTTTATTTTTAAACTATCCATTTCGCCAAATGTTGTGAAGTGTGTCCCTACTAGCAAATCGAGATAGTTTAACCCAGTGGTTCTCAACCTGCCTAATGCCGCGACCCTTTCATGCAGCTTCTCATGTCGTGGCGACCCCCAGCCACACAATTATTTTCGTTGCTACCTCATAGCTTTAAGTATATATGTTTTCAGATGGTCTTAGGTGACCCCTGGGGAAGGGGTCGTGCGACCCACAGGTTGAGAACCGCTGGTTTAACCAAATTGTAATTTACCGCAGCACTTAAGTGACGTCACTTGTTACAGGAAAAAAAATAATTCAAAAGATGTTTCATGGAGGCCGTTTCACCCACAGGATTTTTTAAAATTAATAATCGCGATGATGAGTTGTGGAATTGTAACTGAATGAATGGCACCAGAGGCTTGGTGCAGGTTAACCAATCTTTAATCAGCAAATCATGTCACTTTATTGACACATGACACTTTACTGACATAAGATTAAAACTAAAAATTCACTTTTCTTTTACTGATCCGAACTGATATATGGTGTGCTCAAGGGCTCAAAGTCAGTTTTCGCAGTTTCTTCTCTTTCTACCCTGAGTGGTGCAAGATCACAGAGTCTGCCTTGTCCCGTATATGCCCTTAAATAATCAAGAATTAGTTTCATATTACTGAACGATCTTTCGCATCTGGCAATCGCAATGGTTTGTATTATCTGAATAGAAATGAAATCTTAGGAAAGACCCGCTCATCTCCATACTGAACAATGAACTTGAGAAGTCCTTCAGATCATGCTATCTTTATGTTGGTATGACTTGACACCCGCATTCTGCCATCTAAAATCTCTCCATGTAGCTGCTGTCCACCAATATCAGAGCTGTAAAATTCACACAAATTTTCACTCTTCTGCTTTATTTCACTGTCCACACCATAACACTACCCACACCATAACACTGTCCACACCGTAACACTGTCCACACCATAACACTGTCCACACCATAAAAGTGTCCACACATAACACTGTCCACACCATAACACTGTCCACACCGAAAGACTGTCCACACCATACCACTGTCCACACCATAACACTGTCCACACCATAAAACTTTCCACACCATAAAACTTTCCACACCATAACACTGTCCACACCATAACACTGTCCACACCGTAACACTGTCCACACCGTAACACTGTCCACACCATAACACAGTCCCTAAATATCGAGGCATATGTTTCATCCAAACGAGTGAAATTTTCAGCAACTTCTTCATGAAGACGATCGATTGGCCTTATTGGTTTCCTCTTTATCCCTTAACCCAGCATCGATTGATCTCTCACCAGCCATTCGTTTCTCTCTTTTCCAACGTTTTTATGTTTAACATTACATTCTTTACAGAGATCAAGTCATTTTTCTAGTGATTCACTGACCCAAATACACTTCTGGTTTCTCATCAAAAAGACCTCAAATAGCTTTCAGATCCAGGACATCATCATTAAATTGAAGCTAGTATCGTGTAGTTTCTTTTGAACACAGTCATGCTAGGATCAGGTAGCCTCTTTTGGGCACACTCATGTCAGGATCTTGTAGTCTCGTTTGAACACGATCATCGCAAACGAGCATGTTGTCCCAAAATCCCAGCAGTGTCAGACAGATCAAAACTCAACATGCGATCACACAACTGCGTTGCCTTACTTTTTATCCCACTCGTCTCGTTTGTATCGTCTATCATGTCATGGGGGACTTGCAGTGGGCTGTTGACGTACTCCAACTAGTTTCAGGCTATGACTTTACCCTTACGGAGATGGCATGTTTTTTCCCAATGCTTTGTTGAACGAGAGAAACACACGATGCAAAACATGATGCAAAACACGATCGCTTGAATGGTTCCAAGAAACGTCATCATTATTGGTTCCTGCTTAGCTTGAACGAGTGATTATTTTATGTACCTCGCTACCCCTGACATCTGCTTACATTGTGCTTGATCGGGAGTCGAGTTAAACGTGATACCATACCACTTGGCACTAAGAATGCTTCTTAGTAAATTCTGACAAGCAGTGGATGCCATCAGGTAGATGAATTCTTCTAACAAATTGAAACTCATTGTGGCCCCTTTAGATGAGACGCTGCCAATTTAATTATTTTTTACACGTTTTCTAGGTGCCCCCCTTCAAGTTACGCCCAGGGCATCTGCCCTTCCTGCCATATCCTAGGTGCACCATTGTTGTTTGTATCTTTTGGTGGTTTTGTTTTTAAAGAGTTTTGCTTGCGTTTAATGATATTTATTGTAGTGTTGTTATTTCACAGACAATACCGATAATAATTTAGCAAAAATGCGATCTTTGTTTTTCTTGCAGTAAATGTGTAAAGGTAGATCATTCTTACCAAATAATAAAATGGCGGATCAGATATCAGAGGTTTCGCAAGAGCTAAAGACTTTGACTCTGTCAGAGAAAGGAATGACAATATTTTTGGATGTAAAAATATTTTGGCTAAGTATTATAATTATTATTAGCTATTAATTTTGAACTAATTTTCGAAATTGACACGGACAACATTGAAAGGACTAGACGAAAATTCACGATACCGGTACCATGAACAATAACAAGTGATGACATGACAACGGATCCCAAAAGTCTATTTTAAAGTGTTGTTTAATTTATTTATTGGGCAATGAATAAGTCTCCAATTGCACACTCTACCAAAAACTGGGGCTGCCCAACCACACCCATCATACATTAAGGGTTTATAATTATAAAAAGAGTAAATAAAATCAGTTGATCAAGAATCAAGAACAATAGGCTTTGTCATTTCTCAGACCGGAAAACGTCATAGCGTACTATTTTTAGAAGGTCGGCGGACAAATATTGCTTAAAACATGGCAGCTTATAGTGTGTTTCAGCATATCGTTCGGACGCTCCTTGTATCTAGAGTTACTGTTACATATGCCGTTCACGCAATGAAGACCCATTTCAGAAAATAGAAGTAAAAAAAAATGTGTAAAATATTTCGTAAAACAGAGTTGTAAACAAGCGTCAGGGACACTTCGCTAACATAGTAATACTGAACAGTGTTGACATTTTGTCCGCGCTGAGCACCCGGATGATCAGTAATGGTGACATCAGTTCTATTAATAGATTTCCGCCATTAAATGACAAGCCCTATTGTCTTGTAAGCCAGAAGGGGGCCAATTTTTTTCACATTTTCCTCCAGTCCCTGACCTAAAGCAATGGCAACGCTCATAAAGTAAATGTAAGATAAAAAATAGACATGAAAGTCAGACCCTGGATCAGCTTAGTGGGATCGCATAATATGGTATTAACTATTATTATGGTGTAACTTGAGCATCCCCCTCCCCTAAACACACTCACATTTTGTTTACCAGGAACATGGTAACTTTTTTTCAAAATGGGTTTATAATGATACACCTCCAGTGTTTCTTTGCTATTCTAGTGGATTTCCTACCTTATATTTTTATACTCGGCAATGCACCCCTTCCCCACAGTGCATTCGGAATATATGGATGGTCCCTTGTAGCCTTAGGGGATAAGAAATTGATTGCAGATGAAAGCAGGGGGTGGTTCCCAGACAACTAAATGAAGGTCAAGTGAACTCATGACAAATGAATGCACAGACAAATGACCACACTAACAACTGAACTCATAGATAACTGAACCTATTGACAACTTTACCTAATGACTATGTCGCATGGCCTAGTCCAAACTCACTTCTACCATTTTAGGGGCATATGCGCAGCCAGCAATGAGCATCTTAGATGAGCACAGATCATACAAGACCCGAGACTGGTACCTTTAGAACATCTTTTGGATCACTGTATATTTTATTTTTCTCGCATTAGATATATGGCACCAAACTTGCCCCCTTGTCACACTGGTTAAGGGCCACAAAAAAAACTTGTGTCAGTCTGACTTTGTGGGAACTCCAGAGGTGTCCATGATCATCGGAGGAGACTCAAGAGCATTCCAAATTAAAAGAACAGATACTTCAGAAAAAGTTGTTGAACTGGTTTCAGTCCCCCAGGTTGACTCCTAAAATGCAGAAACAATATTTAAAAATTTAAGGAGAGTGCACCAATTCAACCGGTCTAAAAGTCCAATGCCGGAATTTTATGGTTTTAGCACATTACAATTACATGCTTAGATAGGTGCATAAACATTATTGTGTGTGTATGTTTAGTTGTCAATCGATTCATTTGTCTATGTGTACACTTGTTAGGGGTGTTTAATTATCCATGGGTTCACGTGTTCTGCATTCAGTTATCTGGTCACCGCAGCAAACACCCTCACCATCAAGGTTATACAGCCTGAACAATCAGAAATCTGTCCTGAAGACCCACAGTAAACCAAAACATGGGGTACCCGTGGTTGTCGCATTGCTCCCTGCGTGTTCCTAAACAGAAACATGATAAGGCCATGTAGACTGGTAGGCTCCGGGTATGCTTGTGTTTCTCCATTATGTCAATGTATTAAAGAATGACTTCGTCTTTGTAAGCAGCTGACCAGGGAAACATCACCTGGCCAAAAGATGCAAAGTGTGAGACTCAGCTATGTAATAGAACTGCACAAACATCAGAGATTGGCCAATGTCTATTTTTTGGTTGACGTGTCACTTGTCCTTGTAATAAGCGGACCAGGGAAACATAAATCAACCAGAAAAATGATTTCAGTACGAGGTGTAAACCAGAGACATGCTGGGTGCATGTGATCTTGATGTTGTACTGTAACATTATTGTTGTGGTGTAATGTAACACTATCGTTACAGTTCAGCAAGGGATGAAGAAGAATTTTTTAGAGGCGTAGCAAGGCTAGTGCCACTCACGGCAGGCCAAGATTTTTGCCACCCACTACCACAAAAAACTCTTCAGTTGGCCCAAAATGCTGCTCCTCCACCTAAAGGAAAAAAGTGCTGCCATGGCGGACGACCCCCCTCATCAGTCCCTTTCCTACACCACTGCCATGTCTTGTGTTTATCAGTTGTGAGTCATCTCAAAGTAGGAAAAGATTAGTTAGACACCAACAATTTGTGTCAGTAAAACAATATATGTTCAGCTTTAATAATAATTTTACATAATATACAAGTAATACCTTCATCAGTATAACAACAAAACATTAAATAAGTATAAATTAATTTTACATAATATATATAATATACATGTATCCTACCTAAAAAAATAGAAAATAATAGGAGTGGGCACAAAACCCAGACAAAAACAAAGCGAAGAAGAACGGAAAGGAACTGTTTTGAAGTAAAATGTAAAAAACCAAACAGGAAAAAGACATGGCAGCTACGTAAAATTGTGGATTTGGTTTATACTGTATGGAGTCAACATACCAAATCTTATTAATTTATTTTCCATATAAATCCTATCTAGCATATTACTTGTATAAGATAAGATAAGATTCTTTAATTGATCCAAATAAATGGAAATGTTTTTTGATTGCATTATACATTTTCAGCACAAAAATAAAACAATTTGAACACAAGACATTTATAATAAATTATTTCAAACAGCCATTCAGTGAGTTCTCTTGGCAAAATTGGGGACTTATGAGTTCTCATTCAGATGTGTGACTTCAGAGGAAGCACGACGGTAAATTCGTACAGATTGGGGAACAAAAGAATTTTTATATCTGTCAGTCCTCGCCCTGATGGAAAGAATTCATCCCGAACCGCCCGATCCTAAGTATCTGTGATGAAGAGGGTGGGATGTATCATCCAAAATGTGTTTAGTTTTACAAAAACATCTTTCTTCAAATAGTTCTTCAAGTGAAGGATGTTTAGTTTGTGTTATGTTCCTAGCTTTCTTGATTAGTCGGTTTATGCAGTGTTTAATATCAGACGTTGAATTCCCACACCAGCAGGTAATACTGAAATTAAGCAGGCTTCCAATAGTTGCACTGTAGAATAAGTTAACGATTTGCTTGTTTACGCCGAAATTGTACAGTTTTTTGAGGTAGAACAGTCTTTGGTTGAATTTCTTATACAGCATTTGGCCGTGCTCATGCCATGTTAGGTTGTTATTAATGGTGACACCTAAGTACTTGTATGCCTCCACTTTCTCCACATTTTAATTTTTTATGTTGAGATCTGTAATCTGGTGTTTCCCCCTCCTGAAATCAACAACCATTTCTTTTGTTTTTGAGACATTCAACTGGTGAAAATTTTCATCGCACCAATTGATAAAGCTTGTAACTAAGTTGCGGTATAGGCCTTCTCCTATATGCAGTATACCAGCAAATCCTGTCAATGGTGGCTATTGGAGCCCCAGAGCTTAGTTAGTGATTCAGATGCAGACATAATCCTGCCAGACTAAAGCTTTCTTTAACAGGGACCCAAACTGCTGGCATTTCACACTGGCCCTAGCAATGGTGGAACACCTATAAACTTAGTGCCCAAACTTGTCAGTGTGGAGCCTAGTGTCCTACATTTCAGATATATTAAGTGGCACAGCCAAGCAGATGGAGTTCATCGAACTTGTCAAAGTTTTAGCCAGGGCCATAAAGAGCAATTAGCTTCCATGCCCCCCCTTCCCCAATCACCTTCCCCAGGAGTATGGCTTGGTATAAGTATGCCTAATTATGTTTTTATATTTAGTACTTAATTTCAATTAAGAATTGGTAAAAAATTATTGGCTATCATTACCTATTTCTTACTGTCACAAGGATGTAGTCATTTGCTTTAACTTAGAAGAACACCATAGACATTGAAAAGCTCTTTGTGTAAAAATGTGAAGTACAAAAAGTGTCCCCATGATGGTCAGAAGGTAGTTAGCGCCTAAACTTTTTTAAGGGCTGTTTGCAAGCTTTCCAGAACCTAAGATCATCTTTCTATCTTTTGTTTTAGTGAAGTTATGATTTTTGTTGAAATTTTACTTTGATATTTATTTAGACAAATATAATGTAATGTATTTTTATTTACATTCTTAATTGCAGGTATTTCGCAGGGCAGACAAGAATGGTCAGTATCAATTTCTCCGAGCTTACTAACTATAACTATAAAGGCTATGTAACTGAAGATTTTTATCAAATTTAGTTTTTTTATTTTTATCTACTCAGAATTAAAAGGACTTTAAACTAAAACATGAATAATAAGAAATCAATTTGTCAAAGGTAAAAAAAAGTATCCTTTATATTATTAAACTTAAAATATTTTATTTGGTGCTAGCCACACATTGCTTATTTGTGCTATTCTCTGTTGAAAGATGACGGCTTTATCTCTTGGGAAGAGTTTGTGTCGTACTTTGCTGATGGAGTCATGGGGAAGGAAGAGTTGCGCCACTTGTTTGATGAGATTGACACTCACAACACAAAGTTAGCCATTACTTTTGTTATTGTTATTTGTTAAGTTTGTCATAGATTATGCTTTAGAAAGAAAAAGAGGGGGGCTAATGAATTATTTTTGAACAATAAATATTAGGTCTTAAACTTTTTTAGAAAGAATATTTTGAAAACCTAAATTAATGATAACAATAATAGTTATTTCTATTTGAACTAGTCATCAAAATTAAAAAATCTTTCTTTAGCAATCTATAGTTTCTTTATGAAAGCTACTGAGCTTGGGGGCTTCAATTCTATTTAAGTCAGTTTTTCAGACATTTCAATTCTATTTAAGTCAGTTTTTTTCAGACATTTCAATTCTATTTAAGTTAGTTTTTTTTCAGACATTTCAATTCTATTTAAGTTAGTTTTTTTCAGACATTTCAATCCTATTTAAGTTAGTTTTATTCAGACATTTCAATTCTATTTAAGTTAGTTTTTTTCAGACATTTCAATCCTATTTAAGTTAGTTTTTTTCAGACATTTCAATCCTATTTAAGTTAGTTTTTTTCAGACATTTCAATCCTATTTAAGATAGTTTTTTTTCAGACATTTCAATCCTATTTAAGTTAGTTTTTCAGACATTT
The DNA here is from genome assembly GCA_964033795.1 of Lymnaea stagnalis. Lineage (NCBI taxonomy): Eukaryota > Metazoa > Mollusca > Gastropoda > Lymnaeidae > Lymnaea > Lymnaea stagnalis. Next base: position 42,032 of record CAXITT010000180.1, on the reverse strand, counting down.
CAATCCTATTTAAGTTATTTTTTTTCAGACATTTCAATCCTATTTAAGTTAGTTTTTCAGACATTTCAATCCTATTTAAGTTAGTTTTTCAGACATTTCAATCCTATTTAAGATAGTTTTTTTCAGACATTTCAATCCTGTTTAAGTTAGTTTTTCAAACATTTAAGTTTAAGTTTAATCAAGAGATACTGTCTATGCTATTTTATTCAGCAACATCGACACAGTAGAGCTGTGCACTTACTTTGGAAAGCATCTGGGTGAGGAATATAAAGAGACATTTGGTTTTCTTGAAGAGATGAACACAAAGATGACAAATGTCTTGTATCGGACATCCAAAGTAAGTTTGCACACCTTCAAGTTGACATTTATCATTTAGAATTCTTGTGGCATGTGATCACTTGTCTTTTTTTAAACAGATTTAGTAGATAATTTAGAGACAGGTTTTTGCATTTAGTTCAGCAAGTTTTTGTTTTGTTTTCTGGTTTAATTTGCATTAAAACTTTCAAACTGATGTTTAAGAATAATAAATGTATTTTTTTTTTAAAATAATGATGACACTATCAGTGAAGATTGCCCTATTGACTTTTGTTGCATCCACACGTTCAGACTTATCAAGATGCAAGTCGAATAGAGAAGTTCATGAACCGCTTTTTTCTGAAAGAGATTCTCAATCAAATATCGGCACTGCAGCATCCTTTTGATGCTGCTTTGGAATCACTGGACAGTCAAGCCAGGGAGGAGAGGTAGATCTATTTTAACACAAGTCCTGATTTGGCAAAAGTTGAACATTTTCATGATCTGTGCTGAAAGGCATACATTTAGAGGTGTCTCTTTAACTTTGGTAAATGTGCTTGAACAGTAGTTGCTGTTTTTGGCTTGTACATATATGTTTCAGACCATCATCATCTTCAAATTTTTATTTCCACTGCTCATCAGAATTTACTAAGAAGCATTCTTAGTGCCAAGAGGTATGATATCACGTTTAACTCGACTCCCGATCAAGCACAATGTGAGCAGATGTCAGAGGTAGCGAGGTACATAAAATAATCACTCGTCCAAGCTAAGCAGGAACCAATAATGATGACGTTTCTTGGAACCATTCAAGCTATCGTGTTTTGCATCGTGTGTAAAAAAAATTTAAACCCCAGCACTGATTAGTTTTGTAGACTACTTAAGAAAATAAGTTTACTTATTTCAACTTTTGCAGCTCAAACATACTGCCAGTGGACATTGATGATATCAGGAAACCAGTCACATCATCTATAATACCAGGCCGTGTTGTCAGGCGAACTAAACGTCAAGTCAGTTCGATGAGCACAGGATCAGGGGAAGGTAATATTTGTTTACACATTTTCCCATCCTACTAATTTTAATGACAAGTGATTTTTTTTAATATCAGTTGTTTTTTTCCAGTTTAAATAATCTCAGTTTAGAAGTAAACAAATGTGTTTTTTTTTAATCTCTTATGATAAAAGCTGTAAAATATTTGATGCATAAAAATTTCCTTTTTTTTTTTTCTCACTGTAGATCTACTTCTAATAAATGTGTAAAATTTTCAATTTTCACAAAGAAATATCAGAATTTGTATTTAATAAAACCAGGAATCATTAACATAGGCTTTATCAGGTGCCAAATCTTGAATTGGTCATTATGCTTCAGTTGATGAGCTGTTCTTAATTTTTGGGGTTTTAATTTGGCAGCCATTTTAAAATGCTTACAAATTTGATACATTGGGTAGTCAAGTGTTGCAAAGACCAATTCAGATCTGTAGAATGCTTACTTTCCCATCATTTGTTGCAGTGATAGAGGTAGTAGAAATCAATTCAGGTATGCACAGATAATTGTTTTATGTAAAAAGAATTCTGCAAGTTCTGCACAGCTCTTCATTAATGTTGTGGCAATTTTGTAATTTTTTCATTTTTTATTGTCCTTCTCTAATGTTATATCTTGATGGTTAGATTCTAATGGTTATATTTTATTCCTTGACTATGACCTTTGAAATTTAATTGTGTGCAGTAAATCTTTTAATTCTTGGTATTTTTTTAAATTTAAAAACTGTTGATGAATTAAATTAATTTTTCGCGACCTCAAATGGTACAGAAAAAAAAAAAAAAAGTTTACCTATCTGGTAAATTAAAACAATGAAGCAAAGTGACCCAAAGCTTAAACATGGAAGCCAGTAGAAGAGCCCGGTCACACTAATGAAAACTGAACACTGTCAGGACAGAAGCTTCTTCCATAAACTTGATGACAACATCATGCTGTGACCGTGCACAAGCCTCGGAGACAATTTCTCACCTCAGAGGCGTAGGGAGAGGGGGGGGGGACAGATGTCCCCGGGCGCCAGCTAGTTAGGGGTGCCAAAATGTGCTTTGATATTATATTATTGGTAAAAATAATAGGTTTGAGAGTTGAAAAAAAGAAAAGGGGGCACTTTAAAATGGATCTTGTCCCCGGGCTCGAATCTTGTCCCCAGGCGCCAAACACCCTCACTACGCCTCTGTGTCACCTGCTGACTCAGTACCCTGGACTGGAGCGGGGAAGCGCGGGGGTGATGTGAAACCCTCCCAGATGATGCATGACAAAGCCCAACAGATGGGGCTAGCAGAATCATGATTTTACACATTTTTATAGTCCTGTGTTTTTGTATTAGATAAGTACTATGACTTAATAGTCCTGTGTTTTTGTATTAGATAAGTACTATGACTTAATAGTCCTGTGTTTTTCTATTAGATAAGTACTATGACTTAATAGTCCTGTGTTTTTCTATTAGATAAGTACTATGACTTAATAGTCCTGTGTTTTTCTATTAGATAAGTACTATGACTTAATAGTCCTGTGTTTTTCTATTAGATAAGTACTATGACTTAATAGTCCTGTGTTTTTCTATTAGATAAGTACTATGACTTAATAGTCCTGTGTTTTTCTATTAGATAAGTACTATGACTTAATAGTCCTGTGTTTTTCTATTAGATAAGTACTATGACTTAATAGTCCTGTGTTTTTCTATTAGATAAGTACTATGACTTAATAGTCCTGTGTTTTTCTATTAGATAAGTACTATGACTTAATAGTCATAAAATTTCCTCTTGGATCCATTTTTTTGGCTCATATATGTTAATGTGTCAAATGTTTCAAGATGTTAGTCTTAATGTTTTTTTTAAAATTCAATAAATTATTTATTGAATTTTCTTTGCATGGTTTCTTGTGGCTACCGTGTATACTCGTGTATAAGCCGAGACATTTTAGTCGTAAACTTCATATTTGAAATACAGAGTCGACTTATCCATGGATCTGTGCTGGTTTCAATAGAATTTTGTACATTAAATGCAGGGTAATTTCGAGTTACTGATAATGCCAGTGCATTTACCGGTAACTGCATGTTGACCCAGATACCGGGTACACACACAGACAAAAACAACTGTTAATGCTTGACTGAAATCTGATACCAAGCCACATGTGTCATCGCTGATTGCTGAGTCCATCAGCCTCCACCATTGGCAGGAGGGAGGACACTGACATAAATCGCGGGTATGTTACATGAGGCACCCACTTCAAACAAGTGTTGGCCTAATGACACTGGCCATAGTTTAGTTTACAGTGCAGTGATTGCTGCTTAGCACTGCTAGGTATAATCTGACAAAATTATAAACATCACTGAATTTCATTGCCCCAAGTTTTACCCTCAACTTATTCAAGAGTCATACCATATTTCATAATTGTTGGTAAAAAAATTTCCCTCGAATTATAGACAAGATCGACTTATAGGCGAGTATAAACTGTGTATATTTTGTAACGGTATATAAAACAAGAGATACACGGAGACCCAATTTCGATGTGTTAATTTTTTTGTATAAAATATTAAATCCAAGAATGAAATTTTGGATTACTTTTCTTCTTCTTCTATATATTTAGGCCCCACGATCAATGAATTGATCATTCTGGCTCTATTGATGTTAACCAAAATCTAAACTCACATTTTGAACTTCAAGCACTCAAATTCAAATATAATTTGCTAACTTTTAAATTTGTTTTCAAATTCTTGTCAATGTCAGTTCTTTCTACAAATGTTCTTAAGTTAAAAATTTTTTTTTTTTTAATTGTTTTAAAGAACATTTTCCTAGTATGATTTTAAAATTATAGTTCTTTTTGTTCTTTGGAGCTCTTTGTACAATTAAATTCTCGTTTTGAAAATATTAGTGTATACGTTTGGAGAAAAAAAGTTCTATTCCTTTAATTTTTTTTAAAGATAACAAAAGTATAATGAGTGTTGGCATGGCATCGAGGAGTGAATAAATCAAAAAGTATAGATTAGATGCTATGCATTGTGAACAGTTTTAAAATAGGCAGTGCTGTATACCTCTTTATTCATTTCCAGGGGGTCCCATGATGAACCAGCAGATTGAGAGACTGGCCGCCTTGCTGGATCGCATAGAACGCAAAGTAAGTATCATCAATATTTTTTTGCAAACAAATTAATTGAATGAATTACCTTGTTGAACAGAGGGACTTATAATAAACCAAGTGTCTTTCTTTGATAATCATTGAACCAGTTATAAACTAAGTGTCTGTCTTTGAGAACCATTGAACCAGTCATAAAGTAAGATTCTTTCTTTGAGAACGATTGAACCAGTTTCAGACTTTGGCTTGAAACATTAGGAGATGAATTGCTGCTATTTAAATACTGTTGCTTTCCTGAGGAAAATATTATTTTTAAAATTCATTCCTACATTAATATAATAACGCTTTGCGTGAGGCACACAACTTGTCCACACTGTCCTTTGTGAGCATGAATGTGTCCAATAATGTCTTCTTCTCCACAGGTGAACTTTGAGGGCTTCAGGGATGAAGAAGTTGTCATGGGTGAGGATGACACGGTGAGTATTTGGTATAATCTGACATTTGCACAGTGATCACTCATTCAAGGCTGAAGGTTACTTCATTTTTTTGTGTTGTCATAGCTACACAGTAATAAATTATTTTGTTTTGCTTCTCAGCTTCCCTTTGTGTCATTGTTTAACTTAGTTTTAGATTTGAGTATGATGTCATAAACGCTTAAAGAACCTTTTTCAAGGTTATTTTAACGTGCACCTAATTATTAAATTGTACTGTTCGTGTTAGGTCCTCCTTGTGCAGAGAGAATTTGTTTTGCAGCCGGCAAAGTTAGATGAATTCATTGCACAGCTTCGTGCCTATGTTGATACAACACAGGGCTTCAGGGGTTGTCTGAAGTAAGTGTGACAGAGTTGATACAATGCAGGGCTTCGGGGGTTGTCTGAAGTAAGTGACAGAGTTGATACCACACAGGGCTTCAGGGGTTGTCTGAAGTAAGTGTGACAGAGTTGATTCAACACAGGGCTTCGGGGGTTGTCTGAAGTAAGTGACAGAGTTGATACCACACAGGGCTTCAGGGGTTGTCTGAAGTAAGTGTGACAGAGTTGATACAATGCAGGGCGTCGGGGGTTGTCTGAAGTGACAGAGATGATACCACACAGGTGCTTCAGGGGTTGTCTGAAGTAAGTGTGACAGAGTTGATACAACACAGGGCTTCGGGGGTTGTCTGAAGTAAGTGACAGAGTTGATACCACACAGGGCTTCAGGGGTTGTCTGAAGTAAGTGTGACAGAGTTGATACAATGCAGGGCTTCGGGGGTTGTCTGAAGTGACAGAGTTGATACCACACAGGGCTTCAGGGGTTGTCTGAAGTAAGTGTGACAGAGTTGATTCAACACAGGGCTTCAGGGGTTGTCTGAAGTAAGTGTGACAGAGTTGATTCAACACAGGGGTTGTCTGAAGTAAGTGTGACAGAGTTGATTCAACACAGGGCTTCAGGGGTTGTCTGAAGTAAGTGTGACAGAGTTGATTCAACACAGGGGTTCAGGGGTGGTCTGAAGTAAATGTGACTGAGTTGATACAACACAGGGGTTGTCGGAAGTAAGTGTCAACAAAGTCTTATTGAAGAAGCAATCAGTGGAGTTAAAGTATAATAAGATGCATGCTCTTAGTACTTCCCATGGGTAAGTGTTATTGATAACATTGCCTCCAAAGGCTTGTCATTTATAGGGAAAGCTTAGATTTATTTTAAAATAAAATATAGACCTTTACAGCAATTAGATTTAATTAGCGAAAGGCTTGGCGACATAATCTTTAAGTCCTTTAATATTTATGCATTAATTTAACGGATAAAGGAAGATTTCATTAAGCTTTTTAAAAAATGAAATAGCAACGTGGCTGAATGTTTTGAATGTGGTTAATGATTTCCTATTGTATTTTGGTTTGATTTAGCGTGAGTGTAAGAGAACTTCGAGAGAGCCACTCCTTCACTGTGTATGAATTGTGGACCACAGAAGAGAAATATGTGATGTGAGTTGTCTATTGTTAACATGTTTTTCATGTTAAGTCCATGGCATTCACTGAACTTTCTGTATAGAGTAAAATATTATTGAAAAATCTTGTATTTAGTTACAAATAATTGATGATAATCTTTTAAAACTTTAATGAAATTGGTTTGTAAAACTGTTTGTGTTGTTTAGGAGGCTGTGTTATTGTCCAGTTTTTCTACCCAGGGTGTCCTTTTTCGGGGAGCTATAGTCAAGGGTGATTAGTTTTAAATAGCTATTTTTGGGATAATTTAACTGTTCTGTTACGATTTTTAATCTATGTCAGTTTTTCAGTTTTGATATAGCAAAGCCACTAAAGTTTTGTTTGTACTTACTGTTACCCCATATCTTAATTATTTTTTGGGGGGGGGGGGGGGGGGAGAATATTATTTATGTTGTGCAAGGATCAAGTTTGTATTATCTATAGTGATCAAACTCTATTTAATGATTTCATTTTACAGCAATTGTGACAGTGAACCAACAAAACTCCTTGTCAGCCAGACAGCAGAAAAGTTAGAGAAGCCAGAGACTGTGCATTCAATGAAAATACCCAGTGAGTTGCATTATTTTCAGTTTTTAAGTTCCATTTATTGAAAACTCATTGAAAAGTTTGATATTTTTTTTTTACCCATTTAATGCTGTAAAAAAAAATTAGAGATAATTGGATTTGTTATTAAAAAAGTTGGGTAAAAAAAACCTGTTTATGTGCTGTTTTAATAACTAGGGTAGCACAATTTTCAAATCTGCTTCTCTTGTAAGGGCATGTCAAAAAACATTAGTCAGAAGGTGACTGCCAGTTTGAGTGTGATCAAGATGGTGAGGAGTTAGCATAAACAGTAGTGGATCTGGAATGCCAACCTCTTCATTTGAAATGACATTTATGAGAATAAATACTCTGGACAAGAGTAAGGGATCTGGAATGCCAACTTCTTTAACTGAGATGACATTTATGAGAACAAATACTCTGGACAAGAGTAAGGGATCTGGAATGCCAACTTCTTTAACTGAGATGACATTTATGAGAACAAATACTCTGGACAAGAGTAAGGGATCTGGAATGCCAACTTCTTTAACTGAGATGACATTTATGAGAACAAATACTCTGGACAAGAGTAAGGGATCTGGAATGCCAACTTCTTTAACTGAGATGACATTTATGAGAACAAATACTCTGGACAAGAGTAAGGGATCTGGAATGCCAACTTCTTTAACTGAGATGACATTTATGAGAACAAATACTCTGGACAAGAGTAAGGGATCTGGAATGCCAACTTCTTTAACTGAGATGACATTTATGAGAACAAATACTCTGGACAAGAGTAAGGGATCTGGAATGCCAACTTCTTTAACTGAGATGACATTTATGAGAACAAATACTCTGGACAAGAGTAAGGGATCTGGAATGCCAACTTCTTTAACTGAGATGACATTTATGAGAACAAATACTCTGGACAAGAGTAAGGGATCTGGAATGCCAACTTCTTTAACTGAGATGACATTTATGAGAACAAATACTCTGGACAAGAGTAAGGGATCTGGAATGCCAACTTCTTTATCTGAGATGACATTTATGAGAACAAATACTGTGGACAAGTTAAAGAGTTTGTATCCGCTTTGACTGATGTTACATGAAGAAATGGCGTCAGCAGGGCGAGTCTAGACTCTTATGTCCCCCCCCCCCCCCCAAATTACCCCTCCCCGGTCCGACGTAATGGGCCGCGGAGCGGCACGTTGGAGATGCCCACTTGCTTTGACTGATCAAATTGTCAAAACTGCCCTTATGATAAAAGGTACACTCCAGAAATGATTAGGTAAAAATAAAAATGTAAATTACTAATTTAGAAATTCTAAAAATAAAATAAGGATAGAAGTATATTACAGTTTTTAAAATATTTTAACTCTTCTATTTCCTTATGAAAGTTAATTTTTATAATATGGTTTAAAATCAAGAAACTATACCAATACATTGGGTATATTAATTAATTTTTTTTCCTCTTACAGGGTCCTGGTGGAAAAGAGAGATTTGAGAAATCAGGTGTTGCAATGATTACAGAGCATATCAGAATTAGGAATGCTGTGTCCAGCCTTTCATTGAGTTCAATTATTTGAAAACTCTTCAACTTTTGCAATAGCAAAGTCTTTATAAAATTCTTTATTTTAGAGGAAACAATTTAAAGGTATTACATGACTTCAATGCTTAGTCATTATTGTATTTTACTTGGTCATTAGTTTTATTTCAATCATATAATATAGGGCCTACTAATTGTAGTAGTCAGTCAAAATGATTTTTTTAAAACTAATTATATCTACACGATTCGGTGTTCTTTTACACATTATTTGTCAGTGGATTGTGTAGACGGGTTTGTACCTAGACATATTATATTTAATGTACCTTCTTCTCAAGGCTTTGTGGTTGAAATGCTATTTTTTTAAAAACTTTTCTTAATGTGTAGAATAGGATATCAGAGAGTCCTTCAACACTATTACTAAATCCTTCTTCTCTCCTGCACCTTACAGAAAAGTTTGAGTTTTTGTTAATTGAACAGTTAATCAATAAATTAATGTTGAAGCGTGTCATGCTGATACGTCTCATGATAAACTGGTCATCAAACATATGTTTAGAAATATGTCTGCTCGAATTTGATTAACTTATTATGTTATTCTAAGTGTAAGCACTGAATTTTAGTAAGCACTTTAATTTGTTTCAAACATTCTGTAATTCAAGGTTATAAGATTAATATGAGAATTGCTAACTGAAAGAAGATCCTGTCCTGCTAAAGAAAACAGGCTGTGTTTAACTTTTACTAAAGCTACAACGACATGTTACAATTTCAATAACTGAATTTATTATTGTCGGGCTGAGACGATCTCTTAACCTGTCTGCATTATATTAAAATCAAAAGTAATTAATTTATTATAATTTTATACTATTTTTTTTTATTGTTTTTTTTTTACAAACTTGTGTTGACTTGTTTCATCTGTTCCCCATCAAGACGGCACAAGATCTTTCAGTCATACCTCATTTGAATCATTGTGCTTGCATATTTTAAAACAAATGTTCAAGGCTTATATTCACTTTGTTTTGTTTTTTTAATTATATACAAAGATTTTTTATAACAATCTTGTGATGGCATATTTTTTTTTTTTTAAAAAACATAAAATCTTACAAAGCTGACATATTTATTGTTGAATTTTTGCAGCACATGCCATGTACATTCAGTTTTGATCAAAGTAAAAGTACTAATGACACAGTTATGTTTACGTAAATTTCTTTTGAAAATTTAAAAGATGAGAAGACAAAAATATACAGTTGGTTTTTCAATCATTTATTTACAAATTTTCCATCAATCAACCTTTTTATCATAGAAATGATTTAGTATTTTTTTTAATAAGCAGCAAATAAAATAAAAGTTATGTGGATAAGAAAAATTAAACAAAATTTGTCACGTATCACTCAGCCTGATTTTATGACATTTCTAAATCATCATATGTTAATGTCTTTGATGGTTCCATGCTGCTATGTGATAGCTTATAAATTAATATTAAGTATCAAAGAAAAACAATACTTTTTTAATTTAACAATTAAATTTGTTTACTTATTTCACCCTTGTATAAGTTTTATAGTTAACTTGCATTTAAAGTCAGAGATATAAATATTTTCTTTGCAAAATGGCTATTTTTTCCTTGTATCGCCCTAAAAGAGAGATAAGTTGTTGTTTTTTTTTTCCACCCAGGCAACTTCAGGTTTAAAGGTTTTATGTCACCTCTGGGAATTATGGATTTTGTATTTCAATGCTGAGTTTGACGTAATCTAACATTAACATTAAAAACTAGAAGGTCCTTCTTCTTTGCATGATCTAAAATTGATGTATCCTTAAAATCAGATGGAAACGTTCTGTTGTTAATCAGATTAATTTGATCATTTGTAGTTCATCTCACTGTAACTGTAACACTCGACACAAAGTTTATTACAGCCTGAGTCAGAGTGGAGCACCATACGCTGCAGATATGTGACTGTTTTCTTCTAGTGGCTTTTATCACAAATCGCTGTGACAGGTTTATGCTACAAACAGATTTTTCAGACTTTTTAAAAGTCTATATGACGCTGTTGTCAAAATGTTCAGTTTTGTCTCATATGTACTGTATGAAGATATAAATATCCCACCACTCTTTTAAATGAATCATTTTTTTAAATAATTCACTTTATAACAGTATTTAAGTTTTCAAGTTACTTGTTCTTCTTTGAATAACTTGAGTTTACATTATATATTTACACGGGGTAAAATTAAATTCACAAAACTTTGTTTTAATCTAATAATAAAACTGGTAAAAATATAATATTCCTAAATACTTTGTTGTGATCATAATATAAACATGTTATCAAATCATTTTTTTTTTTTTAAAATTTACATATTTTCTTAACTGTATTATACATGAAGGTGCTTTCAATAAAAAAAAATAATGAAATTGTGAGATTAATTACCCAGTGTAACATTAAATATCTCTCAAGTCTAACCTATGCATACTAATGAAATTAAAGGGTGATGATCATTCAGATAGATAGATATATATCTATATATATATATATATAGATAGATATATATCTATGTATATATATATAGATAGATATAAAGATATAGATATATATACATAGATATAGATAGATATATATATATATAGATATCTATCTATCTATAATATATTAGATGATTGTTTGCTGGGGTAATCCTGCTCAATCATTTAACTAAGGTGCAGGCAGCATCTTGAATGACTCTAGACTCAGTTAATGAACTTCTTTTTTTTTTTCACTATGCAATTTCATTGTTTTTTGCCTTTTTATTCTTTTGTCTTCTTGTATGTTCTACTAATGTTCTATTAATGTTCTATTAATGTTCTACTTTTGTTCTTGTATGTTCTATTAATGTTCTACTAATGTTCTTGTATGTTCCACTGATGTTCTTTTGTGTTCTATTAATGTTCTACTTATGTTCTTGTATGTTCTATTAATGTTCTAATGATGTTCTTGTATGTTCTAGTAATGTTCTAGTAATGTTCTTGTATGTTCTATTAATGTTCTACTTATATTCTTGATTGTTATATTAATGCTGGACTAATGTTCTAGTTTGTTCTATTAATATTTTTATATGTTCTACTAATTTTCCTGTATGTTCTATTAATGTCCTTGTATTTAATAAGCAGAAGTCAAGTATAGATTACCAAATTTTGCTCTTCATCTAATTTCTTATCACTGATTGTGATCTTTTTCTCTTTTTTTTTTTACAAGGCCACAGAACTATTTATAAGTAGCAGGCTTTTTGTATGTTTTTAATTTTATTTACAACTAGCGCCAATACTCAATGGTTAGATACTGATGATGGAAAGCTGAAGTCAGATAAATCTGGATATGGCCTTATATAAACTTCAACAAATAACATATTTGCCCGTACCATGTCACTTAAACACAATTTCTGAACTTATAAAACATTCAACACTTTTTCCACACAAAAAAAAAAACCAAAAAAAAAAACACAGCTGAAAACTTCTTAATAGTATGCTGAATTGTGGCAAAGAAAGTCTGTGAATGTCTGTTTAAAAGTTAAAAATCAAATGAAATGAAAACTGCCGCATAAAGACAATTTAAACAGAAATGTGTTTGCTGGTTACTTTTTAATTAAAATATTATGCAAGGTATCAAAATACTGCAAATCTTCATTTAAAAATTATTATTTTTTTTTACTATTGCTGTTGATGTGTCAGTTATGTGATAGTTTAACATCTACATTTTTGCTGCTGGTTAAACCTTTCGTAGACATATCTCAACATACAGGCTTGCTGGTGGTGACACCTGTTGTAGACATATCTCAACGTACAGGTTTGCTGGTGGTAACACCTGTCGTAGACATATCTCAACATACAGGCTTGCTGGTGGTAACACCTGTCGTAGACATATCTCAACATACAGGTTTGCTGGTGGTAACACATGTTGTGGACATATCTCAACATACATGTTTGTTGGTGGTAACACCTGTTGTCAACATATCTCAACATACAGGTTTGTTGGTGGTAACACCTGTTGTAGATATATCTCAACATACAGGTTTGTTGGTGGTAACACCTGTTGTCGACATATCTCAACATACAGGTTTGTTGGTGGTAACACCTGTTGTCGACATATCTCAACATACAGGTTTGTTGGTGGTAACACCTGTTGTAGATATATCTCAAGATACAGGTTTGTTGGTGCTAACACCTGTTGTGACATATCTCAACATACAGGTTTGTTGGTGGTAACACCTGTTGTAGACATATCTCAACATACAGGTTTGTTGGTGGTAACACCTGTTGTGACATATCTCAACATACAGGTTTGTTGGTGGTAACACCTGTTGTGACATATCTCAACATACAGGTTTGTTGGTGGTAACACCTGTTGTGACATATCTCAACATACAGGTTTGTTGATTGTAACACCTGTTTTAGACATATCTCAACATACAGGTTTGTTGGTGGTAACACCTGTTGTAGACATATCTCAACATACAGTTTTGTTGGTGGTAACAACTGTTGTAGACATCTCAACATACAGGTTTGTTGATGGTAACACCTGTTGTAGACATATCTCAACATACAGGTTTGTTGGTGCTAACACCTGTTGTGACATATCTCAACATACAGGTTTGTTGGTGGTAACACCTGTTGTAGACATATCTCAACATACAGGTTTGTTGGTGGTAACACCTGTTGTGACATATCTCAACATACAGGTTTGTTGATTGTAACACCTGTTGTAGACATATCTCAAGATACAGGTTTGTTGGTGCTAACACCTGTTGTGACATATCTCAACATACAGGTTTGTTGGTGGTAACACCTGTTGTAGACATATTTCAACATACAGGTTTGTTGGTGGTAAAGAACAATCATGTCCTTTTTTTTTTTCTTACATGTAAATTGTACTTTTATCATATCTACTTAGTAGTCCACACAAGTGTATTCTTGCACACATTCTCTTTGAAAAAAACCAATAAAATCTTTTTCATACAAAAATTGTATTTGATGTTTGAGGCTGTGTCTGGGTGTGTTAAGCATTTATAGAATTTTACTTCCCTCCCCTCCCTCATTTTTTCTCACTACTTCTCTCTCTCTCTCTCTCTCTCTCTCTCTCCTCTCATTATGATTTGGGTATACAAATAGAGAAGAACTAGATTAAGAGACTGCTTTCTCCCTCCTTCCCCTTGTCTCTCTTCCTTCCTGCCCCTCTCCTCTACCTCCCTCCCACGCACAGGCTTCCACTATGTCTCCAAAGATCATTAGAGAGAATTCCTTAGCATGTCTGAAGTTGAAGGTACCAGTCGAGTTAAATTATGAACTTGTAGACGTTACATCAATTGGGCCAGCCGAAGCCATTGTCCTCTGGTGAGTGGTCAGCCGTGGGCTTTGTCCTGTGGTGGGTGGTCAGCCGTGGGCAAGACAAAGCCATTGTCCTCTGGTGAGTGGGAAAGCCATAGCCATTGTCCTCTGGTGGGCAGTCAGCCGTGGGAAAGCCAAAGCCATTGTCCTTTGGTGGGTGGGCCAGTCAAAGTCATGTCCTCTGGTGGGTGGTAAGCGGTAGGCCGGCCAAAGCCATTGTCCTTTGGTGGGTGGCCAGCCAAAGCTATTATCCTCTGGTGGGTGGCCAGCTGTGGGCCAGCCAAAGCCATTGTCCTCTGGTGGGTGGTCAGTTGCCTGCTTTCTTTGGCGGTACTTCTCTTCACCTCTTTTGTTCAGGAACATTAACCACCCTTATACGAGACCGGCAGTGCTAATGTGATTTATTCTAGACAAACTTAACGTAAGGGGTCGTTCACAAATTATGTCGCGCAAAAATTGACCTTTTTTCAGACCCTTCCTACCCCGTGTCACAAATTCTTTACCCCCCCCCCTTTTTAGTGTCAGGAAACACCTACAAAAATTCAAAACAAATTAAACTTTCATAACTAAAATAGGATTACATTTATTCTTTAACATTTTCCCATAATGGATTATGATGTGGTATTATTAGGAAACTGTGGCGTAAAGCACAAAACAACGATGTCATCCCCGAGCCGAATGTAAAATGGCCACAACAGTTTTGCGTCATTTTTCGATTTGCGCAGAAGGTGTACGTGACTGAGTTTCATGGTAACAAGAATACCTGACGCAATTTCCACCTCAAATTAATTAATTTGCGAACGACCTGTAAGCTGGTCTCTAATGCCTCCTGGGAGCTCCTATGTTTCCCTTTCCCTTTCCCAGCTTATAAAAATATACTTATTGGGCCTAACGATCATTTCCCATGTGAGAAAGATGCACTGCCTAATGTGGGCCTGCCTGTAAGAAAGATGCACTTCCCAATATGGGCCTGCCTGTCAGAAAGATGCACTGCCCAATGTTGGCCTGCCTGTCAGAAAGATGCACTGCCCAATGTGGGCCTGCCTGTCAGAAAGATGCACTGCCCAATGTGGGCCTGTCTGTCAGAAAGATGCACTGCCCAATGTGGGCCTACCTGCCAGAAAGCTGCACTGCCCAATGTGGACCTACCTGTAAGAAAGATGCACTGCCCAATGTGAGGCTACCTGTCAGAAAGATGCACTGCCCAATGTGGGGCTACCTGCCAGAAAGATGCAATGCCCAATGTGGGCCTACCTTTCAGAAAGATGCACTGCCCAATGTGAGCCTACCTGTCAGAAAGATGCACTGCCCAATGTGGGCCTACCTG
>CAXITT010000180.1:0-18880 GCA_964033795.1 Lymnaea stagnalis | reverse complement strand
CCCCCCCCCCAATCACACATCGTCACAAAAATGTGACCCCTCGCTCATCATTTATGGATGGCCCCTAATAGAAATATTGTCACAATTATGAACTTAATTAATATAACATACACATGCTGCCCTGTAACAGTAAAGTAATTAGAATTCTAGAAAACAAGTGCCAAATATTGTTTCTATATGTTTTATTAATATTGAAATTTTTTAAAGTTTATACATTTAACTCAATATTAATAAGACTGCATAAAATTAAAGTAACAGTGTGACCTTGATTTTGATTATCTAAAGCAGGCCTGCACAACATGCGGGCGGCATGTGGCCCGCCAGCACACACTTTGTGGCCCACGAGTTAACGAAAAACTCTTTATTCTTATTATTTTCTAAATAGCTCCCCTCCGACCTATATTCCTTTGGCCCGCGCAAGTCCTGTCCTATTTTCTTTTGGCCCGCACAAGTTTTTCATAATGTGTTACGGCCCGCCTTACATTTTGAGTTGTGCAGGGCTGATCTAAAGCTTTGTTCAATGTATTTTCATTACATTTATAGATGGGACTAAATATATTCACTAAATTTATTTCCATAAAAAAAAAACGTTGTCAGTCTATTAAAACTTTAAAAAATCACAGCTATCCAGCCATTGGGAATCGGCATATTTGAAAATGTTTTTATATCAATTGAAAAACTATTCTAGTAATGGTGAGAGGCAGATAGGTTAAATTCATATTATACCATCCTTAAAAGTTTATTCAGCTTACTAATTAATTTTTTGACTTCCATGCATTTTAATTTATTTCAGATACTTACTTAATGCTCTACATGTGCTATGATGGGGCGCCGAAATTCTCTTTCTGTGACCAAGCGCAGTCTACGTAATGCTGAATCTGCTGCTGGCAAGAGGCCTCGTCGTGTTGTACAGTCAAAGATTTTGGTGTGTAGTTAAATAGCTCTTAGTTCAAACATATAGTTTGATTTTTACTTTGTATTGGCCTTGGGCTTATATGACCAGCAATGGCATTTTGTAGTTAAGAGCTCTTTCTGTAATCATGTATTTTCTTTAAGGATTGGTTTTCAACCCATGTCCTATATTATGATGTCTAAATGTTTAATTTAGTACCTAAATATCTTGACTAAGAAGATTATCAATGCACAACGTTTATAAACATAGCTTAGAAAATAAAGTTACTGAAGGTATTTACATGTATACCGTTCATTAAAAAAAAAAAATTTTTAAAGAGCACTATAAAAGCATGCTAAATTCTGTTTCACAGGATGATACTGTGGGCTTATCACGGCAGGAAGAGCAAGAACTCAACAAAGCTCTTTATGCTTCTTTGCAAGAAAATCGTCGAAACAGATCATTTCCCGGTGCTTTAGGCAACGATAGTAGCAGCAGTAGTACTAGCAATGGTGGTGGCGGCCAAATAAGCAGCAGTAAAAGTAGTATTATCAGCAACCAAAGTAGTATTGGAACAAACTCACGAACTTCCAGCAGTAGTTTCAAACCTAATAAAAGATTGCTAGGACAAAGACGTTCATTGCGCACTGGGATCATATCTCCTAAACATCACTTGAGACCAAGCAGTAATGCATTAGGTAAGTGTAAGAATCTATATAAATTAAAAGTCTTACAACAATAATGGCTTGTGGTGCTATAGTTTTATAATTTTTTTACGAGAAATAAAATCTTTGATATCCTTAATTAATTCATTGATAGTGTTTTTTAAATTAATATATCTGGAATATTTTTTCTGGGATTCAAAATTAAATTAGGCACAGTATTATATGCATTAGAATTCTATTTTAAAATGATTTGATATAAATTTTACTTGGATATTCATGTGTATTTTACAGCTATTGTATAAAATATTGTTTTACAGATATCCTTAGATTTACAGCTGTAATTTACATATTTTGATAGCTATCCTGTATCTAACTGTTGCATCAAAATTATTTTCTAGTCTAAAATAAATGTTTTAATGCATTAGTAGCATTTAAAATAAGCTTTTATGAGTTCGTGTAATAAAACAAAAAAATCACATTTAAATTTAATACTTTATGTTTTAACTATAATTCAAATGGCATTAAACTTTGTTTTTCAAACTGTCTGTGCACAAAACAGTATCAAGAGCTAAAAGTGCAATAGCCTCCACATCTCGAACATCTACCCCAACATTATCATCAAACAATAACAATGATGACAGCAGTCAAGACTCTGTACGCTCATCAACGAGCTCAGCCAATGGATCTAAAAGGTATGGTACTTTCCATAATTTCAATTGTATGTGGATTACCTGTGTCAGTTTCTTTTGTATTTGGCCTTTTTAAAAATCCTATCTATTTTCATGATACAATAAGGTGTTCAAAATAATTTAAAAATCTTATTGACCAAGTAATTCTTAAGGAAATTTTATGGTTGACTATTGTTGTCAAAGTTTTGCACCGGGATTAAAATAAGCTTAAACAATGCTCTATTAACAATGTTGGTAATCTGGAAACAAGAGGAAAAAAGTATTAAATATCCCCGTTAGTTAAACTAAATAAGGGAAATATCATGTACAAGGAAAGGGTTTATAAATGCATGAGTTGGGAATCATTCACAGGTCGTGAGCATCATTATCATTCTTCATTACTCTTTACATTCTTCATTACTCTTTATATTCTTCATTACACTTTACATTCTTCCTTACTCTTTATTGCAAATACATTGTTTTCTATCGGCTTATCTAATGTATCTCTAAATTAATATTATAATTTGCCTACTCCCAACAAGAAAGTGTCTTTATCTATGTGTTGAATGTATATTTCATGGTCACAAGTTAATACTGGTAGACATTGTTAGTTATTTCGACAGGAAAATCCATGCCCAGCGAAAATTCGCTCAGGGCTGCTCCCTCCCTGGAACACCAAGCTGTACGCCTATCAAGTCAGCTACCCCACCAGCCAAAATGATGTCATTCCGGATCCCCAAGACAGAAGATTTCCTCACCTTCTTGTGTCTCAGAGGTTACATTTGGTGTTGTGACCAACTTGCATGTTTTATTTGGTTGTTAGAGTTGATTGTTAACACCATGTTCCTAGTGTTCCTAGTGCATGTTTTCTGGGTTCAGAGGTCAATGTATTTCATCAAACACCATAGTGTTCCCAGTTTCAACAAATTTCTTTGGCATTGGTCTAGCATCAGTTATATTATCATCACATATTAAATAATTTAAAAACAAAATCACTAATTTTTGTAAAGAAAAATTACAAATGCATATCTTACTTAGACTTTTCGGTTCCAAATTAAAATGTTGTAATAATTGTGTGTGTGTCACTAATCAAACCATCCTTTCAATCATTCTGTGGCTCAGTCTTAAGAATGGTTAATGCAGATTGTTTAAGTGGTTTCTTGACTTTTATATATTTCTATTTCCCCAACTACAAGTCTCCTTGTAAAGTATATGATTACAGTTTTAAATAATTGAAATAACAAATTAATTATGTTTAACATGGTTGAATCTTCATTCATTTAAAAAAAATCATTTTCATTCATCATTTCTTTAGATTTCAATTTAGGAGAGTTCACGAGATCTATGGTTGGTCCATATGAATATTGTAACATGATGTGCGCTGATTGTTTCAGTTGGTGTAACTTTCATTCTCACACCCAGTTGTCTTTCTTTTTAAAATGCAATTATTGTTGGAACTAAAACAGCACATATTTAAGACATTAAGATGATTTGAAATAAATTGGTTTGTATTTAACAGCCAATATTTAAGGCACGAGAAATTAGGATGACTTGAACTAAATTGGTTTGTACCATATTTAACAGCCCATATTCAAGACATTAAGATGATTTGAACTAAATTGGTTTGTGGTCAACAGCACATATTTTAAGACACAAGACATTAAGATGACTTGAATTAAATTAGTTTGTAGTTAACAGCCCATATTTAAGACATTTAGATGACTTGAACCAAATTGGTTTGTAGTCAACAGCCCATATTTTAAGAGACAAGAGACTAAGATAAATCTTTACATATTTAGAAGATATACATTTTACTCTGCTCTACCAAAGTGTCCTGATTAAAGCAGACTAAAATAGAAAGTTTAAAGTGACAGCATTTCACTGCAGTTTGGCTCAGAAAAAAGAAACACACAAATAATAGATAAACCATAAATGATAAAAGCAAGAGGTCTTGCAATGTTCCTAGAAATTTATTCTTGATTAGGCAAAGGTAAGTAGATTATTTTTTTTTTACAACTTTGTTTTTTTTTTTTCCTCTTATCTAATACATTTTCCACATTTAAATTATACCAGCTGGTTTAGCTTAAATTGTGTGTGCTTAAACCATGAGTTAATCCCTGTGCTAAGCTATATCTCTGATAAAAGCAATCATTTTTAGCGGAGGGCACGGTTGCAACTACATGAACAAGATTAAGAAAGTTTATCCTTTTTTTCTTGTTGCAAAATGAAACAAATTTATTATACTCAATAATAAAAGGATTTAGTAAAAGAAAGGTCATGGCAGTAGCTTAACTATAGTATTTATTAGAATATTTTTTTTTAACGGTGGTCATGGTAGCAGCTCTAGGACATAAATTATGGAAATTGGATGGTTTAATGCTTTACTGTGCATTTAATCTTTGATTTAGTGCATGCTTGCCATGATAGTATTAGGAGAGGGACTAACTTCCTCTGAAAGCAGGTTGAGAAACCTGTACTTTGAACACAACTGTTAGTGTTTCAGATGCAACTATGGAGAATAAGAATAAATGAACTACATCTTAACTCTTTCGATGCGGAACAACACACACTGCGTTCTTCCGCCGTTCTCAAAAGCACGGACTAACGCGCTGTGCGTTGTTTCAATATCATGTTTGTTTCTTTGCTATTTCTCGGTTAAACTTTTGAAGAGCTTTTTTTAAATAAGACTTTTTTTGTCATCATTTGAAGCATTATTTTTACGATTTTCTTCGCTATGGCAACTCTAGGCCCTAGTAGGTAAATTTCCTAGACGATTAACAGTTAAAAAAGCTTTGGATTTTTTTATAGTATTTCTTTGGATAGTGAAGATGATTTATATTTAGATGCATCGCATGATTCCGATAGGAGTAGTTTTAGAGGATTTGAGTTATAGAAGTGAAGATGAGGTATGCGTACATCATACGATAGGAGTAGTTTTAGAGGATTTGAGTTATAGAAGTGAAGATGAGGTATGCGTACATCATAGAGTTTAGGGGAAAATGGTTTACCATTTTATGGCACTTTCCTGTAACTTATTTTATTTAAAGTGAAGAAATAAGAGTACAAACATATAGTCCTTTCAATTACCTTTCATTTGATACCAAGTTTAGTCTTGTAAACCAAAGAATAATATTTTAAATATTTTTTAATAAACCCAACCTCTCACTCCTTTTCTGCTCTTCGAAAAAAATGTAAATTTTTTCGATAAAAAAAATTCCGTAGCGAAAGAGTTAACATTGAAAAAAAATAAGAATGGTAACTCGATTAATTTCATAATTTCTGATTGGTATGTGAAAGAGAAACTCTGGCTAAATGGTGTGATGATTACCTTCTGCAAACCATTTTTGTGTGGTTTTAGCTCATTATGAATTTGCATTTAAAAATTCAGTTTTATTTTGTTGAAATTATGTCGTTGTAAATTGAAAGATATAGTTATATAAGTAACACTCCTTTTATCTAGGGTTATAACCTCTTCATCACACCTTTTGATATTATTTTTGTGTGTGTTGAAACATATTTTAATTTCTATATTTACAGCATTCATTTTCTTGTTGTTTTTATCTATATAAGCTTTAGGGCAAGATGGAAAGAAAGTGCATGGTATTAAGCTGACTTGAAAAATACTTTCATATGATCCAATCCAGCATTTAAAAAAAAAGCTGAAATTAAAGTAATATTATAAGCCGACCACGTTGCGTGTCCAATCATTAAATTACAAGTCTGTGCCAATTTTTAATGGAAATATTTTCTTACCATTACAGGCTCCTCGGTTCTTCCACCGCATCTGGATTTTTTCAACTTCTCCAGAGAGGAGATCTGTGATGAAGGTCAACGGTCAACATCCTCTGCAGGAAAGGGCAGCAAGCAGCAAAGAGAGAGCACTCCAGATTCCTCCAGTGTCAGCAGTGGTGCCAATGAAGAAGTAGCCGAGGCAGCCAGTGTGTCCACACCATCTCCAGTAAGTGGGCTAAGATACTAATATTTTAAGGATAGTGCTTGAACTAAAGTGTTGGGATCTCCCTTCATCTCCAAGCAGTTTGGGTATTATGTTTATGTTGGTTTCAAGAGAGGTAGAAAACAAAAACGGGATTATGCTCTCAGAAACCAGTCCATCATATGGTGCACATACTAACTTTGAAAGTAGGGAACAATCTCAAATTATGTACTCTGACAATGACATTTCTGCAGTGTGTTTACAATTTGTTAAAACGAATGCAGGCTTTACTAATTGATAATACAGAGCTGAGTTAACGGAGATGCTATTATAAGCCCTAAAACATAACTGATGTGTATAAAAAACTATCAGTGTAAAATAAACATGGGTATGAACCATGGATTATAATTTTTAAAAATGTTCTCACGTGCTGTTGTACAGTGGGACAATATATCGGATATATTATAGGTTAGTACTGCTGCCTAGCTGAGGCTGGCATAAAGTCAATGATCACCAATACATTTCAAAAGAAAGACATTCCTAATAGGTTAGTACTGCTGCCTGGCTGAGGCTGGCATAAAGTCAATGATCACCAATACATTTCAAAAGAAAGACATTCCTAATAGGTTAGTACTGCTGCATGGCTGAGGCTGGCATAAAGTCAATGATCACCAATACATTTCAAAAGAAAGACATTCCTAAGAAATACCTCAAAGCTAGTGCCACATGAAGATGGTTTTAGATGTGCTTATAAATGATTGTTAGTGTCCTTCAAATCAATCCTAAAGTTTATGGTGGCGTCTGCTGGATGAAGTGATATTCCTTTTTTGTCACTACTCTTAGGTTGTCTTGGGTTCTGTACAAACTTTTTGTAAGTCAACTTAAATTTAGTTACTCATTTTTAACATCTCACACAATTTTTTTTTCCAGATTTAAAATAATTAATGAACCAACTGTTAAATTGCTAATATTTATATTTGTTACTAATATTTGAATTGCACTCAAGGACTAAGATCTATTTGTTACTAATATGTGAATTGCACTCAAGGACTAAGATCTATATGGATACAGCATCATAGCCTTGAACATTCGTACAATATTTCTTTGCATTTTTTTCCCCTAGATACACTATTTTTAATTCTTTTTTAATGCAATATCCCTATTTAACGGTTATCAGCTAATTGAAGCAAAATCGAAAAGTCTGTTTGTAACTCTTTATTTCGGTTTATAGGTTGTTCTCGTTACATAACAAATATCTATTTTGGTTTAGTACTAATCAATGTTCTTTTCCATGAACTTCAATGAGTGCATGGTTTTATTGAAAAGGTTTATGCTGTGGCCAAGTTTATTTACTTTTATAATTGTTTTCCTGTAATGAGGCCTCATAAATAAAACACTTTGAAAATGAAGCAAAGGCAACATAATAGGTTGATCTGATCCACTCCATGAATTTGCTATAGGTTGTCCTGTGGTTGTAACAGTCCCTGATAATGTTGTTTGCAAGTGGTTGAGTTTTGTGCTCTGTTCTATTGATGGGAAGCTGGTAGCTTGAAACTTTCTCTGGTTGCATTGGGTGTTGTGTTCTCATTTGTTTTTAGTTTAACACAGGATATATACTTTTTAAGGGTGAACCTGAAAGCATCCGTTTTGATTTCAGACTGGCCGAGGTGGAAACAGCTTGCTGGCCAAGCGATCTGCTGCCCGGGCCAGCGCAGGCACTCCAGAAACGGCTCGCGGTATAGTTAGCCTAAGGCAGGGCCTGCAGCGCAAGGTATCCACCTCTTCCTCTTCGTCGTCATCGGCTCGTTTTCCTGTTTCCTCCCCTCCCTCTCGTTTGTCTGGGCTTACTAACAGTAGTCTGCCTCCAGGGCACCGCTACAGTGGTCTGCCTCAAGGGCACCGCAAAAAATTCTACTTCACCCCTGAGAAATCTCCTTCACCATCTAAAGCCAGTGGCATTCGACCTGGGGAGTTCACTCCTCCACCTGGGGAGTTCACTCCCCCATCTCTCTTCTCATCAACACGTTCTGAATCGTCGTATTTCAGCAAGCCACACACTTTCTCTCCCCTGGTGCATCCATCCGCTTCTCCAAAATTTGCACCGCTCCACTCTCGTTCAGGGTCACAAACCAGTCGAGGTTCTTCATCTTCTTACTCCTCAACATCGCTGTCATCCTCTGCTGGTGCCTCCAAACGAAAGCACAGAACATCTCAGCCTTCTAGCAACAACTCCAACAAGGTAATTCCAGTGTGTCCCGCCACTTCCCTTCCCGGCTTAAGTGTAAGAAAGCGCAGTAGATTAGAGCAAAACGAACGCTTACCTTGTCCCACTAATTCATCATCATCACTACCATCGTCTGTGACATCTTCCCTCTTCCCGTCCCGTCTTCCTGTTCCTCGGCCCACATCTTCATCTATTGTTATTGAAACAAACCCGCTGAGCTATAGTAACACCACCTTCCCCAAAATGATTCCCCCCAGAAATCAGTTTACCAAAGTATCAAAGCGTAAATTTACAACCAGACATGGTGCTTATAACATATTGTTGAATTCCTCCAAAACTGCCCCCAAAGTACCCAAACAAGTTAACCGTTGGGTGCATCCACCAAGTCAACGTGTCAGGGAGCCTCATGCCCAGAGTCTCTCCGCTGACCATGCAACACAACTCACCTCACACCAAACCGACTCATTAACCCAACGCTGCTGTGGCAACTCCACCCAATGTTTTACTAACAACTGCAATCTTGTGTGTTCTAACCTGTCTTTACCTGAGCATGGCCGTCTCTGTGTCAGTATGAAAAAGTTCAACTGTCACAGTACTAAAACCAGTTTTGTGCATGATTGTTGTTGCCCCGATTCCAATGCTCTTATTTGTGTGGGATGTAGCATGTGCCCTCACTTTTGTCATAACAATAATTCAACCCAACATTTCTCTCCATTTCCAAGCTGTGTGCATGACAAAAACAAGGGTTCTTGTTGTGAGAAACATTTAAATAGTGGTGCATCTCACCATCGTTTGGTTCAAAGGGACAGTCATGCAGATGACAATGATGAAATTGTCCACCATGACCATGGAAATCGTGTTCCTTTACTTAGTGATTTGTGCTCAGAAATAAACAAAGTCCATAAAGTCACTGACCGTGGATTTAACCAGGTGATTTCCAAACAAAACTGTAAAGGTGAGGTACAACTGGCAGAAAGGTACAGTGCCCATTGTCACAGGCAAACGAGGGAGGGTGAAGGTGATAGCAAACCGAGTCCTCAGTGCCACAGGCAAACAAGGGAGGGGGCAGGTGATGATTGGAAGCTGAGAATTAGAAGACCTAGAATGAGCAGGAAGAGACAGAGAACCACTGGACTAGAGAGATGTATGGAAAAATTGCCCACATTAAAAATCCGTTTATTACATGAGAGCCCAAGAGAGCAAAGCGGAGACAAGTGGGGGGTTATCATAAGTGATAAACAAAGTCATGAGATCACAGCCGGTGGGAAGTTTCATCACGGGCCTCGTGTCAGGAACAGAAGGTATATTTTAAGTGTCAACAGGGCCGTAAGTCAGAGGGTGCGTAAGATCAGGGGCCAGATACACAAGTGGAGGTCTAAGAAAATTCTTTTTAAAGAAGTGTCTGAGAGAATGACTGGTCCTGATGGCTTTCAGAAAAAGAAAAGTCCTGGTGCCTTTCAGAATGAGTTTGTAAAAATGTTGGAATCCACTGGTGTAAAAGCTCACGGTGAGAGTAAACTACATTTACACAATTCTTGTGTACAGGGCCGTCACAGGACACCAGACCTTGTCGTTATTAATGACGGGTGCTGTCAGAAAGCTCAAATTAAACAATGCCACAAAATGGGTGGCATTACAGGGAATACTGAGAGCAATAAGTTGTCACAAGAAAACTTGTTGTGTATTGACAATCAACCTCCAATGGACTATTCATCATCTCCTAGTAGTTCTGCGAAGGAAACCTATTTTTCTAGAAGGTTGTTGACTGCGCCCAGAGAAAAGGTCAAGAGTAGAGACAGCTCTTTGGAAGGGTTACCAATGAGGAAAGAATTAATGTCAATAAAGAACTTACGACCATTAGTGGCAGTCAAAAATCAGAAATTGAGCAAGAGAACTTTGTTTTACAAAGCAATAAATGGTGGGACTTTGCCATCAGCGGGTGACCTAAATTTAAGAGACCAGGTTATTTCAGCATTTGCCAAGTTTAACAGGAAGGACATCATTGCAAACAATATTGCTGCAGCCAAAAGTATGGAGGCCAGAGATGCCATGTTGATGGCTAATCAAGTGTTTGGCACTCCAGATATTGCTGTGACCAAGGCACCGGATAAGGTTTATATTGACCCTGGAAGCAAAGGGACAGCCATATCACAGAGTGTAGAACAGCCAACCCCAGACACTGCCATTGCTGCGTCACACCAGAGTAACAAGGAGAACCACCAGGTCAGGGGGGCTAACTCTAAAATCAATCAACAGTCAGATGCTGGAAATGTGGACACATTTAACACAAGTAATCTCAGCACCAGCGGCCAGTCAGACCCAGAAGTAACTGATGCCATACTGGCGAGCCAGTTGACAAGGAAGATAATAAATCAAGAAGGTTCTTTGAAGGCTGTGGAAGCACCCGAGTCAACAGTAATAGTGCAAAGCTCACCACCAAAATGGGTCTCAACTGGGCCGAGTGCTTCAACAGAAATTCTAACAGCTGCTGGTGTTTCATCACACACTTCCGGCCATGGAATGACCCGGGACTCTGCTCAAAGTGCTTTGAATTTAATCAAAAGGGTTTTGTGCGATGGAGAGGTGACGAAATACAGAAATAAACAAATACAAACCAATTTGTGTTCCGCTGTGGGCCACGGAAGTCTCTCCGGTTGTTCTACCGGCATTGGACCTTTAGTGTTGGAAAAGACGGGTGGGAAAAAATTCATAGATTGCGGCGTTGACCCACTGAGTTTTGTTAGTGTAAGTGT
Source organism: Lymnaea stagnalis (assembly GCA_964033795.1). NCBI lineage: Eukaryota > Metazoa > Mollusca > Gastropoda > Lymnaeidae > Lymnaea > Lymnaea stagnalis. Next base: position 7,744 of record CAXITT010000180.1, on the reverse strand, counting down.
TAATAAAATGTCCGGTGATGACGTGACGGCCCAATGTGCCGTAACTGCAAAGCCAACAAATAATGCTGGAGACAGCAAGGAGACCAAACTCAATCTTGTCACCGCCTTAGATGGTCGGTCCTTGACCTTTGAGAAATGCCTGTGCCAAGGAGAATTAGAAAGACACCGTGAGCTTTTGATGTCTTGTTTGTGTGCAGCTTGTAACTTGAAATACTGCCACAAGAAAATGTTCCCTGGCCAAGAAGGCTCTGTGCAAAACAAGTTTGGCTCTTGCTTTTTGGACACAAAAGGAGCTATGGGTTCAAAGAAACATGTGCCTCCTCATCCAGCCAAGACTTCACAGACGGGGGTGGATCTTTCTGTGAAAGGTTTGGAGGAAAAGCCGCAGATAATAGTGGTGGATGATCTCAGCGACTGCGAGGGCGGCGTGAAAGGCCCGATGGCCGAATCAAAGTTCAGCTATGTTCACGGCCACCTTGAGACCAAAGGGGCTGAATCGAAGTTCATCTCTGGTCACGGTCACTTTGACACCAAAGGACACAACATGCTACTCAAGGAAAGGAAGTTTCAAAAAGATCTCACTAAAATTTCCCCACAGGTAGAACAAGGCACACAACCGACTCCTCTGGTTGTTGAGGATATAAGACTGGACGTCGCAAGGGGGAAACCCTCAATGCACAATCGAGGGGCAGAGCAAAGGGCTGGTTTAGAGTCAGGGGCTCGGGGCAGTTCAAAGAAATATAGTTTTGGTAAATTGGGGAATGCCAGACGACATCAGAATAACTGCAATGATAAGCAACGTGGTCCACATATCGGAAGTGCTGGGAATTCCCAAGTATACCAGAAAAACTGCAACATTGGCTCAGTCAATGAAGGAAAAATTGATGGTCCGAATGTGGTCTTGGACCTAAGTAATCGAAAGGCAAGGCTATTGAATCCTTCCAGTACAACCAGCTACCGCAAAGTCCCAGTTGTGTTGAATATCTCTAGTAACGAGAAGAAAATCAAGGACTCTTCACTTGAGACAGTTGTAAGGACATGTGAAAATGTACACAAGGATCAACAGGCAGATGTTGTTATTGTAGAAGATGTGAAAGAGCCAATTGTAAGAGATGGTAGTAACCTTTCTATTCATGACTTGGCCATTGACTTGTCACTCAGGGGTCAAAGGAGACGGAGCAGTGATGGGAGCAGTCAGTCACTGGTTCAGACAGGAACAGTCATTGGTCAAACAGGGAGCGGTGGGGCAGTCATTGGTTCAACAGGGAGCAGTGGAGCAGTCATTGGTCCAACATGGAGCAGTGGAGCAGTCATTGGTCTAACAGGGAGCATTAATGTGGATATTGGCCTTACCGGTGAGAATAAAGGTGACCATTCTAGTCCCAATCAATCACCTTCTGGAAGTCCTCCACTTAGCAATGACAAGAGTGGCATCAGTTTTGATTTGATGGAGATTTTTGAGTGGAGCATTCCTCAGAATAGAAGCGTTGGAGCTTCCAAGTCCAAATCATTAGTCGTGGATGGCGCTCACTCAACCAGGAGCTCTGGCGAACACGACTGCAGGCCCTCATACCATGCACCGGTTGCTGAACTAACAATTGGCAGCGGGAAAGAAAATACTGTGAGAAAAACAGAACTTGTTAACAAGGATAGAAGGGTGGACCAACACAATTCTAGGGGAAATAGGAAAGCAGCCATCTCACAGCAGGTTGAATCTGATTGCCAAATGGCTCAAAGGAAACAGGGCCTGAAAATTAGCTCAGTAGGTTCGAAGGAACGGACGACAGGACTATGTTCTACACCAAGGAACTTTCTTGTCAAGAGCAAATCCTTGGATGAAACTGGTCTAGTCACACTGGGTAAACCTTGTATATCCAGTGGTCTCGGTGCTACTTGCCTTTTACAAGAAACTGGAGTTAGAAGTTTGGGCTCCAAACCGAAGGCCCCAGTTAACTCCAGCTTGGCCAGAGGTGAACCGCCTCCTGGTGGGGGCCTAGAGTCACAGAGATTTGGTGATAGTCACGTGCCCATAGTTCTCCACAGCTATGGTAGTCTCAACACTGGCCAGGGCTTTGCACTGGTCAACGGACAACTTCAGCAGTGTAAAATTCTCGATAAGAAGAATGTCATCTCAAGTGGTGGTCAGAACACTAAAGCGCCAGTCGCAGGAAGCCATCGGGTAGGGAAAACACCATTGGCCAACGTCGGCATTATGCCCGGTCACCCTAAGCTGACCACAGGCCTTGTCCAGCAAGTCTGTCCTCCTGTCACATCATTACAGCTACCTGCAGTCATTAATCTTTCAAGAATCCAAGAAGCATCCCACGAAATCTCAGCTTTGGATATGACGACATCAATGCTTGCCCGTGGCACAAGACCGTCTGACAGACACACCCAATCCTCCAGTCAGGATAGAGACACGATTGTTCACCAAACCTCTTGCAAAACCTCATTTTCTAAAATAAATCAGAATCTTTTTGACTGCTCAAGTCATGCAAGTCCTCCCAGGGATGGGAAAAGTTCATCAAGTGCAGAATGTAATCCGCCCGGGAGCAGCCTCCAGCATAGTTCATTAAGTGCCATGCCTAGGAAGCCTGATGGAATCCATCAGAGACGCACGCTAGGCAGAAGTATTTACCTACGTCATGACAGCATAGAAAAAGATGATGCTGATTTGGTGATTCCCCCACTCCATAGGACTCTCAATGCTGCTCTACACCAAGGCAATTTGTCTAAAAGTTTAAAATGCCAAGAGAATGCTGGCTCAAATAATCCATTGAAATCCACTGCCAGTGTCACACAGTCACTATCCACCTTGGAGGACATTTCTTCCAAAAATCCAGACAACCAACAAAATCCTGACAAATCTGTGTCATATAGTTCAACGACTTTAAGAAGCAATAGCTTCCACAGTCCTCCAGTGGTCATTGGTCATTTGTCAGAGTCTCCATGTGTGACCAGAGACATGACACGATCGGAACAAACCAGAAGCCAAACACATTGTTCCCCTTTAGCAAGAATTGAACCAGCCCCTTATCACCAGCCAGCATTTCTGTCATCATCTATCCCACCACATACCAACCACAGCTCTACTGCTTCAATTCAACATCAACCCACCACCACCAAAGCTTTCCTGGGATCCAACCCTGACAGTTTGCAGCGTTCCAGGTCACACGGGCCAAATGATCCCTACAGCTTTAAGGGACAAAGTAAAGGCAACAACAACAACAACTCGTGGGATGAAGCAGAGTCATTGGATCTTGTGGCAGGTTGTTCTGGGTCTCTTGCCGTTCCCCAACAAGGATGTGGAAATCAGAACACACTTGGTGCTAAGTTGTCAGAGGAGGTTGCCGCTGGTTCTAGGCCCTTCCAAGATCCTCGGGAGAAATTCAACAGCTCTAATTTGTCCAAGCGAGATAGTCAAACCTGTGAACCATTCAATGACCGCTCTACTTCTAGTTCATTGTTTCAGACAACTGACATTTCTGTGGGATCCTCTTGCCTGGGGAGTGAGCCGCAGTCACATAATTATAATGTAGCAGATCAAATGTCTTTTCCCGCTAGTGTTAATCTTGAACATCCATTTAACTTTGAGGAACATTTAAACAGACTTCAGCTGTCTAATGAGAACGTTCTAGATGTCATTATGGAAGAGCTCCAGGTTCAGATCAATATTTTAAAAGATGAAATTATCCATGAAAGTCAGGCGCAAAAGTCAGTATTACCACAAACCTGTAGTCTGCCATCTTGTAGCAGCAGCAGCAATTGTCCACCTGCATTTGTAGACAGTCATTATTCAGGACACACCATCTCTTCTTCCAGGATTCCATCTCAGCCGAGTCTTATGGATTGTATTGAGATCACCTCGGATAGTGAAGATTAAATAGTGGCAGCATCCTTTCCCTCTTGTTTGCTGGCATTTTTAACAAATTCCTATCCTTCACTGGAAGTGTACATGCCATAACTGCAGTCTTTCAGAACATTTTTTGGCCCCATTGATTAGAGCCTTAGCTAGGATGTATTATAGCAGCGGTTCTCAACCTGTGGGGCGCGACCCCTTTGGGGGATCGAACGACCCTTTCCCAGGAGTCGCCTTAGACCAACCGAAAACACATGTACTCTACAGTGATGAAGTACCAACGAAAATAATTTTGTGGTTGGGGGTTGCCACAACATGAGGAACTGTATTAAAGGGTCGGGGCATTAGGAAGGTTGAGAACCACTGTATTATGGGATATGGTCAGCGAGGAAAGTTCTTACATTTACTCCTCTCTGTAGCTGTCAAATAAAAATAAGGGATTCACACAAGCATTACCTGGAAATAATGGCAGGCACTACCATGGGGATTGTAATTTAAATAATGTAATGGATGGAAATTTGTTGTGGTGGCCCTTGAAAATGACTCAATGTTGTTTTTACAATTAAATATTTTGTAATTTGGTCGTACAGATTTGACAAATGTAGTTATATTTTGTGGAGCTGTTTAAAAAATTGTTCCTCATTTGCCAAGATGTTTATTTTTGTGTTACTCAAGTGTCTATTTCTTATTATGAGATTCAAAATGGCTGCACTTGCTGTACTATTAACTCAGAACCCTTCATTTTTAATTAAAGTTTAGTTTCTTTGCATCTAACTTGTATGCTTGAATTGTACACAGTTTGGCGTCCAAGTAGGGTTGGTAGGATGTAAACTGTGGCTTTATTTCTAGTCTATAACAAATATAAACAGCTTTATTCAAGTGTATTCACCTTATCCCCTGATCTGTGTTCTTTAGTCCATGGTGTTTGTTTAAAGCTGAGAAAAAATATGACCTAAAAGACTGCAGAATTGTGTTGCTTCCAATTGTTTGTGAACTGTAAATTGTACAAGAGATGTTTTTCTTGAAGTTTTATGAATTGCTCAAATTTTATAAGACCAATCTAACTTTGCCTTAATTCAACCAAAGATTTCTGGATGTCAAACATTAAATGCTTTGTTGGTGTTTTTTTCCAAAAACCTTTTTATAATTTCTTATTTAAATTTGCCTGGCATTAATTTTAAGTGTATTCAATAATATTTGAAAAAGCTTAACTTATTTATGTGATGTAAAAAGAATCTATCGAATTAAACAATACATTGTCACTTTCATATTTACTTCTTACTGGTCAAGAGGATGATCCTGATTTCTTTAAATTTGAGAACAAGCTTATGAAGTAAATTCACCTGCCTGCCATAATTGGCAAGTTTAACTTCCTTATTTACACATGTTATTTATTTATTTATTATCCTGTATTGTAAACAAAAAAGGCCCAGCTTGCTGAAGTGCTTGATCGAGATTTTGCCCCCTCCCAATGCCTCATCTTTAAGCCAACTGCTAACCTAGAAAACTGGATTAAACTAAACATAAGCTTTGGAGAAAAAGAACACTGATAGAAAGTGACACGTCAGATTAAAACTCATCCTTGTTTTGTATCTTAACACACAAAAATTGGGAGTGTCAATGAAAAGTTGGATGTTTTAATTATTACATTTTGTTTCACGGTCTTGTTTCATTTTTAAAAAAAAAACATTTTTATTCTGAACTTTAACCCCACACCTTAACATCACCTTGGAACCACTTGGGGTTGAAAGGTTGGCTGGGGGAATTGGTCGCTTATGACCTATTTTTTTTTCCATTCTCCATGTTTCCCACTATTGCTCTAATATTATGATATCATCTTGAAATGTTGGATCTGTTGTGCTCTTGTAAACCAAATATTTCTATGCTTTCACTCTGTGTGTCTCACTGCTAGATGACTATTTCAACCAAATATCACATATCAATAATCATTGAGCTGGTTGTTGTTGGACAAATATTGTGCCTTGTTTTGTTTTTTTAACTTGCAATGAAAGAATAAATGAGACCCATTTCAGTGTGAATTTTCTTTAACCTTTTGTAGTCATTTAAATTTGTTATCGTATATAATAATGGCAGAGGTTGGTGTCTCATATCTGCATTACACACTCGTTTTAAATAAATCCAACAAAAGAAGACAAAAGTGCTTCTTTCTTACTGACTCAAGTGTATCAGGAGCTGAGTTTCAGAGCCCCATTCAGGAGCTGAGTTTGAGAGCACCATGCAGGAGCTGAATTTCAGAGCCCCATTTAGGAGCTGAGTTTCAGAGCCCATTCAGGAGCTGAGTTTCAGAGCCCCATTCAGGAGCTGAGTTTCAGAGCTCATTTAGGAGCTGAGTTTTAGAGCCCCATTCAGGAGCTGAGTTTCAGAGCCCCATTCAGGAGCTAAGTTTCAGAGCCCCATTTAGGAGCTGAGTTTCAGAGCCCCATTCAGGAGCTGAGTTTCAGAGCCCGATTTTTTTCTTTTTTTTCTTCCTCTATTGCACAAAAAAGTGCAAAACTGAATATTATTTGTACTAACAGTTAGTTTACCATCATAAATAAAGCATGTCTATGGGGATAAACGGTTGACTATAGTTAAATATGGTGTCGAAACACAATTTTTTTTGTTTGCTATTACTTACTGTTGCGTTACATATTCAAAACCATAGTAATCAGGCTGTAGAAACTCACAACTTTTATGAACATATGGTAGTTGGTATAATCTGTAATGTACAAAACTCGGCTCTGAAACAGTAGCTTCAAACTCTGTTTCCCGGCCCAGCCCCGGGATACATTTGCATAGCCACACAGTTTTCAGAGTTATTCTACTACAGAGGTTCCCAACGGATGGTCCACAGTCCATCGAATGGCTCCAGATGGCCCACGAATGTGGTGTCGATAAGCCGTAATTTCCTACCACAGCGCCAGACTTTCAAACATAGGAAGTAAGGGGTTAGACGGCATTGTTTGTTAGTTCAGTTTCCCATCATGTGCCAACATTGAAATATTTCACTTCAAAACTAAGCTGTTAAATGTGTAAAGGTGGTGTGTGACATACATGTGTAAACGTGGTGCGCCACATAAATGTGATTGGGGAGCCATTGTTCAACCACACATGGTTGTGTTAGAGGAGATATATATATCTAAAGAGGAGGTATTTATATCTCAGTCAACTAAAGTATTATTACTAATGTTTTGACACGTGTTTGCCTTATTGTTGTTCTCATATTTTACTGCTATCTTTAACTTGTGTGCTCATTATAATGTTGTAACATTCAGTATTCCATTGGTCCATTAAGAAATATATTTTTAAATAACTTGCTGTAAAACAAAGTCACACATGGTATATGTTTAAAACAATGTAACTGGTCAAACAAAAATAAATAATGTATTATATTTTACTTCGGATGTAACTTGTAACTTTGTAAGTGCAATAATAATATTTACATTTTGTTTCGTTCATGGAGATGTTTGAGAGATTTTACATTGATTACTTTGGTTTTTATGACCCATCCTGCATTCAATCTTTGTTTTAGTCACATGGGTGCAGGCTTTTAGGTCAATGCCAAGTGGGACATTATTATTTGATCTTTATTGTTTAATGTCTTGGGATGAATATTTGTGTTGTTTGTGTTCAGTGTGTAATTGAAGTGTGTACTCATCCTGTGTAAGGGAAGGTAGTGGTGTGCATGGGCGCCCGCAGGGGGGGGGCAAGGGGGGCAACCCCCCTCCCCTGGATTGATCGGATACTAAATTTTTAGACAAAAATAGACAAAAAATGTATTAAAGTAAAGAGAAAATAAAGAGAAAGTAACTAAGCTGATGTCCTGTCCGTTCGTTCACCATACAAATACGCTACAGTAAATTAAAACTACATTAAAACATTACT
>CAXITT010000179.1:1175566-1191307 GCA_964033795.1 Lymnaea stagnalis | reverse complement strand
GATATATATGTGAAATTACATTCATGCAAGGATTATTTATTAATATTATCAATATAAAGTGTGTTCAATAAAGTACTGTAAGTTTAACCAGGATTCAGTATTCTTATTTGCGTGCCCGGATTATAAGTGGAAGAATGAAGAAGCCTTAGTCGGCATCCTGAAATATCAACATAACATAAGTAACCATACTACTGACATAACCCACAGCATAAGAAATAAGCTCCCACGCCATGTCAGAGTAGGTGTGTTACAGTGAATAAACATATCGGAAAAGGGGGGTGGGTTGAGCTAACGCTCTTAAACCCCAGCAACTTCATGGGCAACAAGCGCCATCTGCTGGGCTGTGCCTTATAAACACTGCCGTGACGTAGGACTCTTCCGCTGTCGTGTTCATTCAGTCATCAGATTCGTTAAAGTTTCCAGGAGCAGGCTACAATGCCGGCAGGTCGGGTCCCTGTTGTTGTTGTCTAGCCTCTTTAGCAGGGGTGGACTGGGCCGCCGGGACACCGGGAAGATTCCCGATGGGCCGATAGGACCGGTGATATAATAAAAATAAAAGTCATGAAGATAGGGCCGCTTTGATTTTTTCCCGGGCCGCTTTGATTTTTTCCCGGGCCGCTTGAACTTCCCAGTCCTCCCCTGCTCTTTAGTGATTATTAGATAGTCCAGAGCTTTATTATAAGGGGCGGGGGGGGGGAGAAATTCCTTTTTCTTACATATGAAAACGGATTTCATTGTCAATTTATTTTTTCCCCCAAAAAGCTCAATGTGTTACATTTGTTATTGTTGGGGTTTTTTCCCCTCTCTTCTTGCCTCATCCGTTCCAGAATGTTCGCCATATCTGGCATGCTGTGGACTCCTTTCACCATCTCTCCACTGTCGTTCTCCCAAGAGCAGTACGACGAGGTGTTGGAGGACTCAAGGAAATTGTCCCGAGGTAATTTTCTTGTGTAGCCGTCAACACTTTCTAAAAGATTCTTTTTAAAAAAAAATTATAAAAAATTTAAAAAAAAAAGAAATCTATTTGATTTCAACAAAGAGATTTACTTTGTTTTAATTCCCACGGAAAAAAAACAAACAAAACAACCAACAACAAAAAAAATGCAGCAAATTACAAATAGCTCTATATGTTTGTGCTGCACTTCAACTGGTGTTACCGCATAAACTACTGCACAATTTTTAATCTTAGCTGCCTAAATCGAGTTGTCACAAAATGTTCTATATTTTGTATCCCCTACACATATAAATTGATTAGCTAGGGCTCACGCCGTTTTGAAAGAAACAGTGCATTAGAAAATTTGAGGGGGGACAATAGGATTTCCTAGTTTAAAAAAAAAAATTCAATTGCAAAAAGAACAATAAAAAATAATTAGCATGTGATTTATTACATAAATTAAAATGTTAATGAATAAAAAAAATTATAAGGAAAAATCTGAAATACTTCATCCTGACTTGAAATGTAAATGCGATGCTGTTCTTATAATCTATTTTTCATCTCATGCTCTGAAATCCAATATGTCAACCTAACTGAAATTGGTATAATCTTGTGTATCAGTCAATTTACTGCTGTTGGCCATCATTGACGTCAGACGTCTGATACTGCGAGCTTCGTCTCTCGGCATGGCGGGTAGAGAGTATGTTTACATCGTGCCCGAGATCGAGGGAGGGGAGAAGATTGAGCCTGACGTGTGGCGCCGTAATGATTCCTTCGATGAGGTGAGATATGGCTCAGGATATGATGGTGTCAGATGGGGCTCAGGATATGATGGTGTCAGATGGGGCTCAGGATATGATGGTGTCAGATGGGGCTCAGGATATGATGGTGTCAGATGGGCTCAGGATATGATGGTGTCAGATGGGGCTCAGGATATGATGGTGTCAGATGGGGCTCAGGATATGATGGGGTCAGATGGGGCTCAGGATATGGGGGTGTCAGATGGGGCTCAGGATATGATGGTGTCAGATGGGGCTCAGGATATGATGGTGTCAGATGGGGCTCAGGATATGATGGTGGCAGAGGGGGCTGAGGATATGATGGTGGCAGAGGGGCTCAGGATATGATGGTGGCAGATGGGTCTCAGGATATGATGGTGTCAGATGGGGCTCAGGATATGATGGTGTCAGATGGGCTCAGGATATGATGGTGTCAGATGGGCTCAGGATATGATGGTGTCAGATGGGCTCAGGATATGATGGTGGCAGATGGGTCTCAGGATATGATGGTGTAAGATGGGCTCAGGATATGATGGTGTCAGATGGGCTCAGGATATGATGGTATCAGATGGGCTCAGGATATGATGGTGTCAGATGGGCTCAGGATATGATGGTGTCAGATGGGCTCAGGATATGATGGTGGCAGATAGGGCTCAGGATATGATAGTGTCAGATACGGCTGAGCATATGATTGTGTCAGATGGGCTCAGGAAATGATGGTGTCCAAGAAAGTTGGGTACGGAGGAGTGCTATCTAATTTATTTACTAGTAATGTGTCAACGTATTATCAAGATATTTCTTGATGATACAATATTTTGCTTACGCATATGAAGTTTTAATATTTATATGGAAATATATATTTAGTGCTTCTCAAACTGTTGGTGCCGGCCAGCACAAGGGAAAGACATTGTAAAAAGATTTATTTTTTTTTAAATTTACAAGAATAAATACATTTTCATAATTTCCCTGCTTCAAATAGGGATACTACGTCAAGGCCCGACTCATCGAACAGCTTGAGAATTACTGAATTAAACAAATAATTGATTTGAATTTGTTTTTATAAAATTTGTTACAAGCCCAAATCTTCTTGGCATTTACCCGTAGAGAAACAAAAATTATTACGGGAAAACCCAGTACATGCAGATGCAAGTGTTGGTGCTTGTCTGTCATAAGGATGTAACTGTGACAGTGCTAAACTGTTAGAGGCGAGTCGTGCTTGTCTGTCATAAGGATGTAACTGTGACAGTGCTAAACTGTTAGAGGCGAGTCGTGTAGTCTAGCATGTGGATATTCGAACCGTGACGGTACACAGATACGCCAACACATTTTTTTTAGACCACTATCTAACGCAGGCCCGCACAGCTCAAAAGGAAAGGCGGGCCGTAATACTTTCTGAAAAACTTGTGCGGGCCAAAAGGAAATAGGACGGGGGAAAAGCTATTAAGAAAATAATAAGAATAAAGAATATTTCGTTAGTTCGTGGGTCGCAAAGTGGGTGCTGGCGGGCCTCATTGCGATACTAGGGCCGTATGTTGTGCAGGCCTGATCTAACGGGTTTCGTCAATGGTAACACATTAAAAAACTATTAGAGCAAGCTTTAAATACATTTGAAGCAAGCTTGAGCACAAAAAACATGTACACACACAGAGATACACAAAAACACACACACACATATTTCATTTGTCCTCGTGGAAATGTTGATTTTTAGAAGAAGAAAAAAAATGTTCACTTTATGTAAAGACATCATCATCAGTGGCGCTATTGCCCATTCGGGACCCTGGCCTGCTCCACCACATTCTTTCATTCGGATCCAATCCAATGGCTTTCCGCCTCCGTGCGCGAGTCCCCATCTGGTGTAAGTCCTTCTTTACATTTAAAGACACCGTCAGTGAGTGTGGACAATGAATATTATGTCAAAAATAATAATCCTTTAAAGCCGATAAGTCGGCCAACATGTTGATCACCAAAAGTGATGCAAGGAAAGCACTGAAGATTTGTTAACAAACATATGAAGGGGAAAGGACGAGAAGAGTATGTAAAATACAAAATAATGCGTGCATAATGCGCTCTCGCTACTCGGAGTTACACAAGATTAAAATCTGTTTTAAAAACAACCACAAGCAAACATGCTAAAAAGAAAGGCGATGTTAATATAAAGGATTTTTTTTTAAAATAGACCTTTACTACGCTGTCTACCCGAAGGCGTCATAAGTGTTTTTTTTCAAAGCCTGGTTGATGCTTGACCTCCCGGCAGCCGGAAGTACTGGTAATGGAAGATCCAAAAAAAAAAAAAGGGGGGGGGGGAATAGATTTTGTTCCATTCCAAGCTTAAAAGACGCATTGAAGGCAGGCGTAAAACAAAAAAAATAATAAACTCCATGATGCCGCTTTCAATCAAGCGATGAATCGCATTTGTGCGCATTAAAACGGGCGAATGTTCGACAGCACAGGGATCTTCATTCTTATTCAGTGACAGTCTTTGTCAGTGGGTGAGCCTGAAAAAAAGATATAGAGATTGGTTGATAAGGACAACACTTCTGTCAACTGGAAACACGAAATTGGTTTTTTCTTTCTTCATCGTCATTACGGATGTGTCAAGTTCCGAGTGAATGTAAATGATGAAACACAATTATGATCACGCAGGGGCGTAGCTAGGGTTAGCACCGCCCGGGGCGAGACAAGAAATTTCCCCCCCCCCCACTTTCAACAAAACAAAACTTTGCATTTGACTGATAAGGCCGCCCCTGCCCATAAAGAAAATAGTGACATCAGATGTTTTTTCTTTCTTCATCGGCATTACTGAGGTGTCAAGTTCCGAGTGAATGTAAATGATAAAACACAATTAAGATCACCCAAGGGCGTAGCTAGGGTTAGCACCGCCCGGGGCCAAACAAGAAATTTCCCCCCCCCCCCACTTTCAACAAAACAAAACTTTGCATTTGACTGATAAGGCCGCCCCTGCCCATAAAGAAAATAGTGACATCAGATGCGGACAGCCCCCCCCACCCCTCTGCTACGCCATTGTGGTCATCCTATGTGGGCTAAATACTCTGAACAGTGTTGCCTTCTTAGATATTTCATCTTTTTTTTTTATTTCTTCCATTTTCAAAATATCAAACTACCTCCAACTTTTCATTCAATAAGTTTATTTAGTCTTGTTGAATGTTAGACAATGTCTTTTACTTCTCTTTTCCATAGTTATTTTAAATCAAAAACATCGGCTACTATTTGACCTAATATTAGATAGAGTTATCAGAGACATACATATGGACATCTAAGGAACAATAACAGGATACTTTCTGAGGGAGACCCAAGACCGGCAATAAATGGGCACACTCTACAGTGAACGCCTTTCAGAATCTTGCATATGCTGATGGCATAGAACTGTTAGGGAAAAGTAATAAAGACATATCAAAAGCCTTCATGGATTAGAATACGCATCACTACAAGCAGGGCTGGAAGTTAACAACCAAAACAAAACCAAAACAAAATACATGACTAAGATAAGAGAGGGCCAAACAGATGAGGGCATTAAAATTAGAAAAACCACACACTTTTCAAAGAGTAAATCAATTCAAATACATGGGATCTTTATTCAATGAAAGAAATGAATGAATTACTAACATAAATAAAAGACCGGAAACAGGGCATGCTTTAGTCTAAGGTAAACAATTTATAAAACTGTAATCTGACCAATTGTGACAAACGCAAGTAAAACGTGGACCCTAGCAAAGACCGTCAGAAAACCTATTCAACACATGGGAGAGGAAAGTTCTCTGGAAAATATGTGGACCAACAAAGGATGACTATGGCTGGAGAATACGAACCAACAAGGAATTGTACAGTCTATATTAGGAACCCACGCTAGTAGCAGAAATATAAATGTGTATGATGTGCTGGGAGGGACACTTAGAGAGAATGCCAAATGACAGAGGAGGGAAAAGGGTCCATCATCAAGACCCCAAAGGAAAATGGCTCAAAAAGCAGACGTAGGCTCAGATGGATGGAGGATGTGGGAAAAGATCTACAGCAGCTGGGAATCCAAGCATGGAAAAGAAAAAGCATTAGTTAGGTCTAAGTGGTGAGGCTGTCCAAAATCCTGCATGGGCTGTAGCACCACATGTGTGGATGGATTACAGGCAACGAGATGCTTAACCTTGCACAGATGAAACGCACATTTATTATAGGGCATGTCCTTTAATGACGGAAATCTATTGAAAAAACATCCGAGCGAAAAATCTGACCAATCTCCTTAAGATATTAATAAAACATTCTGGTATTCCCTTTGCCCAATCTCTCAACAGCTGTTCGGCTGTTCTTTGTTAATTTTAGCCAGCATAGTGGGTCTTAACCTAGAAGAAAACGTGTTGACAATTTTAATTTACGAAAGAGTTTACAAACATATTGTTACTGCTATATTAATGCGGACATACATTTCTAGAGGCCATGTTTTACGAAGACATGGTCTTAAAATAGCAACATTAGCAACATTAAGTAATGCCATGCGACGTTTTCCCGTCTTAGAAATGACAAGACCCTCTTCAACAAACAAAAACACACGGCGTCTTTAACAATAACAATAATTTCTAAAACTATCAAATTCATAGTGCATGTAAATCCCGCCATTTTGGTTTTAATCCCCCAGGAGGCCAAGCGAGCGTACCGTACCATCATGTTCATCAACATCCTCAACCCTGTGCGCGCCGTGTTCGACGAGCTGCTGCACCGACTCAACACCAGAATGTTTGGCAACGACACCTCCCTCTACGTGGCGGCGTCTTACGAGGATGAGGCAGGGGTGACTTGGTTTAATTCTTATTTTAATAGCACTTTATAAAAATAAAATAGCCAGTTGGTACAATTTTGCCCGACAATATCTCTGACGTTGTTTCCTAGAAGTATTTTTTAACGTTTACCTTGATAAAGTATTAAACATTTGATGTCTCATCAAATATAACGCAATTTTTTAATGGTTTAAAACAATCCATGTAAACATAGAATGTATGCAAAACACAATATCCAAAGAGTGGACCGTGATGCCGCGTTGTCAATAAAAAATATTTTGACAAATGATGGAGTTGCGCCATGGCGATCACAGGATATCCCACCAGCTGCAAGGAAACTATGTTTCCATTTATTAATTTTTTATTTTTATTTTATTGATTCACTTTATTTATTTATTTCATTTATTCATTTCATTTATTCACTCCATTTATTCCACTTCATTTATTCACTCCATTTATTCATTTTATTACTATTAGTTAAGACTTCTTCTTCGTTGACACTATTCATTTAAATATATAAACCGAATAAATATCACTGAATAAGGATGGTGACGATGCTAAGATTGTGGGAAATCGATCATTTAACTATGGCAAAAACGCAACAAAACAAATAACCCAAAAAAAAACAAAGCAAAATAAAAAAAATTGACCACTAGTTCCGGGCATGACCCATCTCAGCCCTGTTAAAGGACAATTATCTCAACAAGCACGATTGATGAGGTAAGTGACACCAGTCTTTTTCCACCCCCAGGAAGACGACATGAACCAAACCAGTCCCCTGGCCCAGCAGTACATCCTCACGGGGTACTACAACGCGTTCCTCATCTACCTGGCGGCCGTCAACGAGACCCTGGCGAGCGGTGGGAATGTCAGCGACGGAATCACGTTGGTCAAGAGGATGGTTAACAGAACCTATGACGGTACGTAGAGAACGTGTCAGGGCGACGAAAACTTTGTTACAGGGTCATGAGTCCTTCATTAATTCAATTGCTATTGTAAAATGTTTATCAGCAATTTAGAGTGAGACTGAAAGATAGACAGATAATCAAAGAATCAAACATTTTTTAAAATAAAAATATGTGTTCAGGGTTGGGGAACATGCATATAAATATTTAAATAGAGGTAACATTTGCATCCTAATATATCCTGCAATAATATACATAGATGATAGATGTAGCTATATTAAATTAGAGCCACTATTTAGAGCTCATCTGTGTTATTTCTACAGGTGCGGCTGGCCCATTCCAAATCAGTGTGGACGGTCACAGAGTAACCGACCTGTCCGTAGTGGACATGACAGACGAGGTCAATGGAACGTTTGAAGTGAGTTGACCTTTTAGAGTGGGTTCCAAATTTTTGATAACATTTTTTATTTAAGCATCAACCAACTAAAAATTGAATTAATATGTATAATCTTAAAATAGTATAAAAATAGAGTTTGTTCGGAATGTGGATTTGCTAAATAAAGTTTTAATTAATTTTTATTCAAATTTTTTTAAGGGAATTTGTGAGAGAAAAATGGAAACTGTGCGAGAGACTGGTGGAAATTGTTGCGAGAGAGAGATGGAAATTGTGCGAGAGAATAGGAAATTTTGCCAGTGAAAGATGGAAATTATGCTAGAATGATGTAAATCGTGCGAGAGAGATGGAAATATTGTGCAACAAAGAGATGGAAATTGCGGGACAGGGAGATGGAAATTATGCGAGAGAGACATGGAAATTGTGCGAAAGAGATAGAAATTATGCGAGAGAGAGATGGAAATTGTGCGATAGTAAAAAATGGAGATTGTCCGAGAGAAAAATTGAAATTGTGCAAGAGAGAGATGGAAATTGTGTGAGAAAGGGGTGGAAATTATGCGAGAGAGCGATGGCAATTGTGTGAGAGAGATGGTGATTGTGTGAGAGAGATGGAAATTGTGAGAGAGAGATTTGGAAATTGTGTGAGAGAGATATTATGGACATTCTGAGAAAGAGAGTTGGGAATTGTGCGAAAGGGAGATGGAAATTGTGCAAGATTGAAAGATGTAAATCGTTCGAGAGAAAGATTGAAATTGTGCGAGAGAGATATGGACATTCTGCGAAAGAGAGATGGAAATTGTGTGAGAGAGAGATGGAAATTATGCGAGGGAGAGATGGAAATTGTGCCAGAGAAATAAGGAAATTGTGCAAGAGAGGGAAGGAAATTGTGCGAGATATAAATGTAAATTTTGCGAGAAAGATGGAAATTGTGCGAGAGCGAGAGATGGATGTTGTGCGAGAGAGAGAGAGAGAGAGAGAGAGAGAGACAGAAATTGTGCGAAAGAGAGATGGAAATTGTGCGAGGGAGATGGAAATTGTGCGAGAAATGAGTGAAATTGTGCAAAAGAGAAATAGAAATTGTGCTAGAGAGGGACTGAAATTGTGCGAAAGAGAGATGGGAATTGTGCGAGAGAGAGATGGAAATTGTTCGAGTGAGATATGGGCATTCTGCGAAAGAGACATGGAAATTGTGCGAAAGAGATGGAATTTGTGCGAGAAAGAGATGAAATTTATGTGAGAAAGAGATGGAAATTGTGCGAGAGGGAGATGAAAATTGTGCGAGAGTAAAAGGTGGAAATTGTTCGAGAGATATTGAAATTGTGTGAGAGAAAGATGTAAATTATTGGAGCGAGAAATGGAAATAGTGCGACAGAGAAATGGAAATTGTGCGTGAGAGAGATGGAAATTGTGCGAGAAATTAGTGGAAATTGTGCAAAAGAGAAATAGAAATTGTGCTAGAGAGGGACTGAAATTGTGCGAAAGAGAAATAGAAATTGTGCGAGAGAGGGACTGAAATTGTGCGAGGGAGAGATGGGAATTGTGCGAGAGAGAGATGGAAATTGTTCGAGTGAGAGATGGAAATTGTGCGAGAGAGATAGATGGAAATTGTGCGAAAGAGAGACAGAAATTGTGCGGCAAAGCAATTGCATTTCTTTGTTTTATTATATAGTAAAATGCGCTCAAAAAGAAATTTGACGAAAATTTCACGTGTGAACTGAAAAATAAGATTCCATCAAATTTCCAGCGACGAAATTTCTTTCAAACAAATCTCCGGTAACCAAGTATAACTATATTTTTGTTGGATGCGCGCAATTCGCAAAATGAAATAATGCGTGTTCAAATGCAGAAACGAATACATAAAACGTGAAATTAAAAAAAATAATAATTCAAAGTACATAACGGAACAAACCCTTGCTTTTATATATGTGTTTGCCCACCTAAAAGCCTTTTATTTAAACGTGTCAACACACACCTAGACCACAAGCGTAATCCTTATGGAAATTTTCAACTTCGTAAAACGTGTTGTACATAAGATCTAGTGATAATTTTGCGAGTCAGTGGCATTTTGATTCGCTTATATATATATATATATATATATATATATATACAGAGGCGTAGCGAGGGTGTTTGGCGCCCGGGGACAAGATGTGCGCCCGGGGACAAGATACATTTTAAAGCGCCCTCTTTTTTTTTCAACTCTCAAACCCATTATTTTTACCAATAATATAATATCAAATCACATTTTGACGCCCCTAACTACCTGGCGCCCAAGGACATCTGTCCCCCCTGCCCCCCTTGCTACGCCTCTGTATATATACATATATATTTATTTTAAAATCTCAGCGTGTTGGAAACTACAGCGTTCTGAAAGGAGAGCTCTACCTGGATGACCTGTACATGAACGCCTGGCCTGCCAGGGACGGGTCCAATGTCATGGACATACCAATGTGTGGGTTTATTGGCGAACTGTGCAGATCCACGTTGCTAGGTATGTGCACGTGCAGCTTAGTAGAGTTCTGGGAAAGCATCTCGGTAAAAAAACGTGAATCGGGTATTTCCGGAGGTAATCTTATAGGAAGAGACTAGGGCTCCGTATTTAAGTTTAAAGGAAACTCCTTGCGTGACGTCGTGGATAATTGTTCCATAACAACCAACCGATTTCAGCTGGGGCTATAAAGCGATGGTTGTGAAAGTAACATTTATTTTTATTTATTTTTTTGGTAATCTGTAGCACTTTGATGTGACAACTTTAAAATGAAAATTTGTATTGCTACCTGGCGAACTAATTGAATAAGAAATGCATTAGCACACACACACACACACACACACATACAACCAATCAAACGCATGTGCAACTTAATTTTGACCTGATCATTTCGAGCTAGTTACATTTTCATTTCGTTTATAAATGTACTTTATATTTCTGTAGTGTATTTATAGTGTCTATTAGCTCCCCCTTTCAGTCTATTCAAAATGAGTTGGTGAGAGGTTTTATTTTTTTCATGTTGTTGGTGGGTTAATAATTACATCGTAAAGCGAGCTTTTGATACAACTCTTCATAGTTAAAACCCTTCCATCGAAACTTCGTAGCTCGGCTAATAAAATTGTTTGCCTCGTTCCAGATTTTAAAAAGTGGGGAATTTCTGATTTAAAAAGGAAATGTTGGTGTCCATTTGATGTAATTGCGATTCTAATTATTTATCTTTTATTATGAAAAAGCTTCTTTTTTTTTTACATTCTTTTTTTTTTATCAGACGCAGATCTCCAGCTAGCTATAGGACTGTCGACCAGTATGGCTATTCTACTTCTCATTCTAGCTGTCGGGATTATTACTACACTTAGGTGATTGATGTGTTCTTATTAGAACATTACCATGCAATTTAATGTTATTTTGTAGAATAAATTTGAAAAAATAAAAATAAATGTTAAAACAAAAAAAGCAGAGATGCCGAACTAGGCGCAAAGATATGCAAAGATTTAATTGATGGAATGATAGATTTTAATGAAATGATTGATAGGTAACGAGCGAGAAAGACATAGGGAGAGACAGGGTGCAAGAAAGTGAGACAGAGACACAGAAAAGGGAGAGAGAGAGAGATAATGATAGAGAAAGGGAGAGAAAGAGAGAGAGAAAGAAATAGAGGCACATAAAAAGGGAAAGAGATAAAGATAGACACAGAGAGAGATAGAGGGATTATAAGAAAAAGAGAAAGGGTGTGTTATTGTACACTAAAGAAGAAAGATGTATGAACATTTTAATTTGAATGTAAAAATGATTTGTTTTAAGCATACAACTTTGTGAAAGTGAAATATCTATTGGCTTGTCAAAATAAGCTCTATTTTTTTTAAAAAAAGGAAATATTATTTTTGTCTACCTGTCATACTATTTATTTATAGGTTACAGTTTATAAAACAATCCCTTCCTTCGGGTCGCTCCCTTAGACATATTTACTTTTGCAGTAACCGCCCAATAAAACAATCCCTCCCTTAGACATATTTACTTTTGCAGTAACCGCCCAATAAAACAATCCCTCCCTTAGACATATTTACTTTTGCAGTAACCGCCCAATAAAACAATCCCTCCCTTAGACATATTTACTTTTGCAGTAACCGCCCAATACAACAATCCCTCCCTTAGACATATTTACTTTTGCAGTAACCGCCCAATTTTGACATAAGTAACACGTTTCAAATCCAAGTAGTCCATCCCCAGGCTGCGCTACTCCCAGCGCCAAAAACAGCTCCACTGGTGGAGGATCAACCAAGATGAGTTGCAACCTTTGAAGAACTACGTCACAAAATCAGCCTTTTCTGCTGTTCTTAGACAGGTGAGGGAAGATTTATTTTGAGGACCATATTTGGATTTCCGAATTAACAATGGGTTCAAATTATTTAATTTTTAAAAGTATTTCTTTATTAAAAATTATACAGCGAACATAATTATATCTGAGGCAGGGTGTTGAATTAATTTTCCTACACAATTAATCACACAATATTAACATAGCGAATCTGAATACTAAGCTTTGGAGTAGGACTACTGGCTTTTAAAATACGTCTATAATGAGGTATACAAATTGATAACTAAAATTAGCTTTGTCTTCTAGATTTTATGTTTAGAAGTAATTAAATTCATTAGAAAGATGACCTGTCATTTGGTTGACTTATTACGAGAATTCACCTTCACTAAAGTGATCAGCATTTTGTATTAAAAAATGCTCAGAGTTAAATCTTAGTTTGACACAGTATGAGATATAATAGGGGATTTTTTAAAAAAAAATAATAGATATCAAATAGCAAAAAGTTAATATGATAAACGTAGCTGTGTGGGTTGAAACAAAACACTTCTAAGTAAATATACCATCACCGCGTCACTGACTCGCTAATGACCGAATTCATCTGCCTCCCCAGAGTACCACAGACACAAAGGATCTGAGTGCGGACAGCGCCACGCTCTGTATGTACAAGGTAGGGCAACAGCATTGACACCACATCCGTCAAAGGGATTGAGTGTGTGTGTGTGGGGGGGGGGGGGTTTCCACTGGGGTTGTTGCCTAATAACCCTGCTAATTTCAGCATCATGGTCCGTGCCTTCTGGCCATGGAAAATCAATATCCCAAATTGTTTAACATGTAATGTCAAGAAATGACATATAGAAAGACTTAGGGTTTCAATAGGTTTATCTGTTTTAAAGATTGAATTTTAAATGACTAAAGCTGAAAGCATTCATAATAATTTTTTCATGGAAATACATGTTTTGTTTGCATAATTTGTAATGCAAGTAAAAATTTAACTAGTTTTATATTATATTATTTTCTGTATCTAAAAAGTAAGGTTAGCCTCATTTTGTAATTAGTGGGCCATCGACTATTGTGTTGTGGCTACGACCAAAAAAGGTGGGGGGGGGGGCTGGGGAGAGTTGTGGTGTGGAGAATGGTCAAATAAAAATATTTAGTCAGCTCTTGAAAATAAATTACCTTATGGCAATTCTTTACTACGTCTCATTTTTTTAACAACCAAAAATGTATAAACAATAAAACGAGCCACAATTTAAAAAAAAACACACAAAAAATAACAAATAGAACAAACATTTACAACAAATCCTGGAATGAAAACAACATACAAACAACAACAAACAAGAAATGTTGTAAGTTTGATCGTGTAGACAGATTATGTAGCCCACCCCACACCACCACCACCACGGGGTGCCGTATTTACGCTGCACAACTTCATCTGTCAACAGTTCCACCAGTCCCCCTGTGTAAAACTTTTGTTGTCCAGCCGGCACCGCCACAAAGAAAAAATGTGTTTAAACCCCGTATCGCCGTTGTTGCGTCCACACGGGTTGACCTGAGTGATCAGGCCGATCCATCAAATTACACTCGAGGCTGAAACGAGTCTTTAGTGGACCGAATTGTCGATCAAAAATGTTTTTAAGTGATGATGAGTGGAGATGCACGGGGACCAGTGCACTTTTGGATCGTTCTAAACTACCCACTGGCAACAACAAATCAACCAACAATGGAATTGAGAATCAAATGTAGCCCGTGAACACGTCCACCTTTGCCAGGACTAATGTGTCCAGTTTATATGGACATAGGGTGCTGGGGGGGGGGGCCGAGTGTTCTAAACGGGGCAAATCTGGAGTTCAATCCCCATCAAAGCCCAGTCAAGCAGAAACGTCACCAGCACCCCGGGTGGATGGGACTCGCCAACCTTGGATGGCAGCTCATCTAAGAGAAGGGAACTCTGAATTCAAAACCCGGAGACGGAGTCCCGTAGGCGGTTAACAATGAAACATTCCGACAACTCCCGCGACGCCACTGGGGCCAAGCTGTATCCTCCACACATGATATTCCCTTGGGTTATCCAGCGGCGTGGAGAGAGACGATTTTGCTGTGCAGGGAACCAGCTTATAATCCTAAAAAGAATAATCCCTGGCCTTGTAGATTTCGTCCAGCGAATTTTACATCATCGCGACATTGTCACGGACGTATGCTAGGAAAACAAAATATACATAACAATGTGTACTTTTATTTTATTTTTGTATTTGAACTTGTTAAATTTCAACGTTATATTTGAAATAAACAACATAAGGCTAAATCTTACACGTTATGATCATCTTAACAATTAAGCGTTGCCTTTATATCTTTTCGAGCGTTGGTTAAACTACCAAGCGCCGAATACTTCCTGCAATGCCGTGAAGCTTTGCAGAAAACGTAAGAGTAGCGTAACTAAGACCCGCCGTCTTTAAATGGTGTTTAGCTTGCTGATTCCCCAGGGTAACGTTGTGCGGCGTCACAGTCTCAAGCAGGCGGAGTTTCCTGTGACCAATCGTGTGCTCAAAGAGTTCCAGGAGGTAAGAATCGTTGAGTACTCTTTGAAAAAATCGTCTTTTAACAAAATTAAATCCTTTATATTTACTTCGCTTTTGTGTGGTTAGGACAAACATCTGCGGACGGCTAATTGACCCACTTCCTGCCAACCTATCGAGCCGAAACCTGGCACATAGACTCTCGTTGCCTACGACAACATATTCTATCCAATTTTCATATAAATAAATCTATAAATTATTATTAATATTAAGTTAGCAACTAACATTTTTTTTTTAAATCATAAAATGTCTCCGTTATTTGTTAGATTAAATGCAGATTGGAGAACAACTAAATTTAGGTATGCATCCAAATTGAACCTTCGTACCAGTGAGCCCCTCCTCAGCCACCTGCTCCCTCTTTGACACAGTATCCTTCTGCGCCCTTGATATCCTGCCACTCTACACCCCCACATCCACCCGTTCCTGTGCTTTTAATGGCATATACCTGAGACAGCACTATTTCCAGATCCATTTTTTCCAGAAAGCATTATCTATTTTAATTTTTTCGGAAGGATTGGGGCGGGGGGGGGGGGTTAAACTCAAATTTAGCCCCACGGCTGACACAATACCTCTCTATGCTACCACTAATTATTTACATGTCATGCTCAGATTCGTGACATCAGTCATTCTAACTTACTGCGTGTGGTGGGGGCCTGGCTCGAGGGAGACAAGAAAGTCATCGTCACGGAACATTGTCCCAAAGGATCTCTTCAGGTAAACGGATCGCCTATTCTCACCTGTTTGTAGGTATGCCCTCTTCCTCACACAATTTGTACCGACCAGAACATACGTGACATAATGCAATCTTACGTGACCTAACATCTCCTCAACCCACCTTACCTTTTTACTCGTCTCAACTTCATCCACCCGAACCGTCTTACCTGATTCCGTCTTTACTACCGCCAAACACGTTCACAAAACAAGTCCACACGCGCATGGGCGCCCGCAGAAAACTTTCTAGTGGGGGGGGGGGCAAAAAATTGTTAGTTATGTTTTAATGTAGTTTTAATTTACTGTAGCGTATTTGTATGGTGAACGAACGGCCAGGACATCAGCTTAGTTACTTTCTCTTTA
>CAXITT010000179.1:1160501-1175559 GCA_964033795.1 Lymnaea stagnalis | reverse complement strand
GGGGGGGGGGGGGGGGGCAAGGGCCCATGCTCGCGTGCGCACTGAAGTGTAAGGCTATTGGGTAAATCAAAAGCTTGGATCGTAGCAATTCGGCTTTGGAAGGCAAAGGGGCGCGGTTTACATGATTAACTTTTTTTTAAAAATATTTTCGCACCGGTGTTTGTTATTTGTTGTGACGTTTTTAAACGTTCTATTATCTTCACTCTACAGGTAGATATACTTCATGACTCCTCTTACCTAATTACATATCCCAGTCTCATTAAATTTCAACATTTTCCGGGCTTCATATCTGAATGTTCCGGGCGTTGTATCTCATTTCCGGGCATCATATCTGAATGTTCTGGGCGTTGTATCTCATTTCCGGGCATCACATCTCGCAGTTTCGGTCACCGAATGTCAGAAAGAAAAAATTATTTCCTTTTTTTTTTGCAGGAAGTTTTAATGGACGACACTTTCAAACTTGACAATGTGTTTTCCCTGTCTATTCTCATGGACATTGTCAAGGTATGTTATTAGACTGTGGTTTGGGGGATCATAGTATTGCCCACATCACCACACCACATACCATTTTACCCGTACCACAAACATTTATTTCTTATCCCAACCATATATCTTATTCCCGGTACATACAACTTACCACCTTATCCCTACCACATACCACTTGCCACCTTATTCCTACCACATACCTCATACCATCTTAAGTCTACCACATACCACTTACCACCTTATTCCTACCACATACCTCATACCATCTTAAGTCTACCACATACCACTTACCACCTTATCCCTACACCATACATCAGAGTTTAGGATAGCAAAGTGTTTTTTGACTAACAGAAAACAGCAAACTCAATGTTACTTGCCATAACACCAGCCTCTGTTCACCTTTCTTCCCACAAAGGCCATCACCTACATCCACAAACATCCCATCCGTGTCCATGGGCGTCTCACAAGTGAGGTCTGCATGATTGATTCTCGTTTCTCCGTTAAGGTCGGACACTACGGCCTCCCTACCATATACGACACTGTTAAACTGGAAGGCAAAGAGTCGAGCTCGGCCAAAGGTGAGGCTGACTTTTAAAAAAATCTAGTTCTGATTTTTTCGAATGGGAATACTAAGAAATAAATCTTTCACACAAGTGCCTATTTACAGAAGTCATCAAAATGGACCAAAATTGTAATGTTTATGTTTATATAACGTAGCCTGTTTGTGGACATTTTTTTTAAAAATCTTCCTAGTATTTATATTACGTCCATCCATCTCTGTGGCGCTACAGCCCATGTAGGGCTTTTGGCCTGCCTCACCACTTCCTTCCACTTAAACCTAACTAATGCCTTTTCTTTTCCATGCTTGGATTCCCAGCTTCTGTAGATCTTTTTTCACGCCAACCTTGTAGTAGGTATATTATGTCTTAATGTAATTGGTTTACTTAGGTTTTTTCTTTTTTTTTCTCTTCTTTTTTTTTCTTTCACATGTATGACAAATGTTCTCCGCGTTTAAGAAAATTTCTGGCTGGCCCCCGAACGACTGAGGTACAGAGTTAGTGCCACCCAAGAGGGAGACGTCTATAGTCTGGCGATCATCATCTCTGAGATCTTGACAAGGGAGGAGCCGTACAGCCACTACAATGATTTCTTAACAACGCAAGGTAAAACTTGATGATTGGCGGCCAGTCTCAAGTTTAACGTTTGAAACTATGGCTTGACAGGGTGCGGTTTTTTTTGTTGTTGTTTTTTTAACCGGGTCCAGGTATTTTACGAAAATACCCATGTGGGTCCAACTATTAATAAACAAAAGGTTAAATTCTCATTTTTTAAAAATAATATATGCCGGCCTTTAAACAAAGGGCCTTCAATCAGCACTACACAATACCCGTGACTCATTATTGATTAATATAATAGTAGCCTTCCTCTAAAGCAGTGGTTCCCAAACTGACAATCAACATTGATGCACCATTTGTTGAAATCATATTGTGCTATCTTTTAATTTTTTTTAAATTTTCTCGAATGAGCAACATTGCTTTAAGTACGAAACCATGAGTTTTTCGTTGTCTGTACCCAGATTTTTGATTTGTTGCGAAAGTGCGCACTTGCGCTAAGTCAGATTAACACCAAAAACCCTTATCGTTTACTCTTCTCTTTTTACTGAAAATAGAAATAAAATAAAGGTCCTGGTCTTTCTTTGAAGTATATTTTTTTAAAGGCATTTCCAAATTATCCCCAGGGCCCCCTTTGAGTGTCTGAGTGCCCCCTGAAATTTCCAAGACTTTCAGACAACCCCACGGCCGCCTGGAGACTCTGAGAACCACTAGTTTACACACGCAGTCATAGCACTGCAAAAATTTAAAAAAAATTAAATGAATTTTTTTTAAAAGTAAAACAGTAAAAACAATCCTAATGTTTTGTGTTTTTTTTTATTTTTATTTTTTTTACTAATTGAATCAGAGTTACTGGATAAGATTGTGATGGGGAGAGATCCACCGTTTCGCCCTGCTGTGACGGCACCCCCAGATCTAGTACCACTGGAGACGCTTATGAAGCAATGCTGGGATGAAACGCCACAGAAGAGACCTTCAGTCAGTAAGATCTCTGGCGTTCTACAAGGGTTAATGATGTAAGCGATGTTTTAGGAAAATCAATGTAAGCGTATCGGTCTTTCTTTCTTTCTTTCTCTCTCCCTCGTTTTTTTTCTCGTTTTCTCTCTCTCTCTCTCTCTCTCTCTCTCTCTCTCTCTCTCTCTCTCTCTCTCTCTTTCTTTCTCTTTTTCTCTCTTTCTCTCTCTCTCTTTTTTTTTTTTTTTTTTTTTTTTTCTCTCTTTTTTTTTTTTTTTTGTAAGATCTCTGGCGTTCTACAAGGGTTAATGATGTAAGCGATGTTTTAGGAAAATCAATGTAAGCGTATCGGTCTTTCTTTCTCTCTTTCTCTCTCTCTCGTTTTTTTTCTCGTTTTCTCTCTCTCTCTCTCTCTCTCTCTCTCTCTCTCTCTCTCTCTCTCTCTCCCTCTTTCTTTCTCTTTTGCTATCCTTCTCTCTCTCTCTTTTTTTTTATTTTTCTGTCTTTAGCTCTCTCCTTTTCTTTCTTTCTCTCTCTCTCCATCATTCTTTCTCCTTCTCTCTCTTTCTTTCTCCCTCTCTCTTTCTCTCTCTTTAGCTCACTCTCTCTTTCGCTCTATTTAGATCTCTCTCTTTCTTTTTCAATCTCTCCCTCTTTCTTTCTCTTTATCTCTCTCTCTCTCTCTTTCTTTCTCTTTCTCATTCTTTCTTTCTCTCTCTCTCCCTCTTTCTTTCTCTTCCTCTTTCTCCTTTTCTTATTCTTTCTCTCTCTTTCTCTCTCTTTCTCTCTCTCTTTCTCTCTCTTTAGCACTCCTCTCTCTCTCTTTCTATCTCTCTCTTTCTCTCACTCTCTCTCTTTCTCTCACTCTCTCTCTTTCTCTCACTCTCTCTCTCTCTTTCTCTAAATATGTCTCTCTCTTTCTTTCTTTCTCTCGCCCTCTCTACTAAAATACATCTAACCCAATCTCCTTTCTCATTAATATTACACTAAACGCACGTCTCTTTGAAGGAAAATCAACACTTCTGGCAATCTCCTGGACAACCTGCTCCAGAGGTTAGAAAAATATAGCAGCAACTTGGAGAAAATTGTGGACGAGAAAGTGGATGAACTCAAAAGAGAAAAACAGAAATCGGAGGAGCTGCTCAGACAAATGTTGCCCATGTAAGTGTTTAATTAGCATGATGTCTGCTCAGACAAATGTTGCTCATGTAAGTGTTTCAAATAAAATGATTTGTGGTAAGAATCAAACAATCTGTAAAAAAAAAGAGTTTCGTTTAAATCGTTGATAAAATGTAATATGGAGCTATGGGGGTGGGGCTGAGAATTTGACAAAACATGCATACAGGTTACCGCATATTTATTTCACCATCTATTTCAGAAAAAACAAAAGAAAATATATAATATAATATCACTTAGCGTAGTTATCTGCGATTTAAAGATGTCTGTCAAAGGGACATGAAAGCAGCCAAAATACATACAAGTGACTGGGAGTGTAAGGCAAAAGACCGATCTACGTGGCGCACAGTTGTCAAAGAGGGCGTCATGGTAGCCGAGGAACGAAGAATGGAAGAGGCTGCAGACAGAAGAGCTAGGAGAAAGGCCAAAACATTTGGAAGCACGGAACTCGTGTGTAAAAACTGTGGTAAAGACTGTCACTCAAGGATAGGACTGCACAGCCACTCGAGAAAATTCAACCCAAACCAACGGTGATGCACCATCGTCTCACGAGACGGAAGGATGCCGGATATAGTTATCAGAAATTTTAGTTTCTGAAATCAGTGCATTGTATTTCCATCATCTCCCCCTTGAAAAATAGGGAAAAAAACTGATTTTTGGGGTTTGGGGGTCGGCAGAAAATTTTTTAGAATGTATTGTCATCGACAACGACTCTATGTGCCTATTGTCTGCTCGATAGGTTGACGGGAACTGGGTCATTTAGGCGACTGAAGATTTTGCATCCACATACACAAGAATACAAGTGAAGTTAATATAAAGGATTCATTAAAAAAAAAAAAAAAAAAAAAAAAATAAAAAGTAAGTAAAAAAAAAAGAATTATTAAAAAAAAAAAAAAAAAAAAAGAAAGCAGATTTTACGTTTAAGTCTTCAATTGAATGATGACTGGTTAGACAGAGGTCCTAGTTTTTTTCTACATCTAAGTGTTAAAATAACATGATTTCTAGTCTGACAAAGATTCTACATCTAAGTGTTAAAATAACATGATTTCTAGTCTGACAAAGATTCTAC
Organism: Lymnaea stagnalis; assembly: GCA_964033795.1. NCBI lineage: Eukaryota > Metazoa > Mollusca > Gastropoda > Lymnaeidae > Lymnaea > Lymnaea stagnalis. The sequence continues at coordinate 1,170,762 of CAXITT010000179.1, read as the reverse complement.
ATCTAAGTGTTAAAATAACATGATTTCTAGTCTGACAAAGATTCTACATCTAAGTGTTAAAATAGCATGATTTCTAGTCTGACAAAGATTCTACATCTAAGTGTTAAAATAACACGATTTCTAGTCTGACAAAGATTCTACATCTAAGTGTTAAAATAACATGATTTCTAGTCTGACAAAGATTCTACATCTAAGTGTTAAAATAACATGATTTCTAGTCTGACAAAGATTCTACATCTAAGTGTTAAAATAACATGATTTCTAGTCTGACAAAGATTCTACATCTAAGTGTTAAAATAGCATGATTTCTAGTCTGACAAAGATTCTACATCTAAGTGTTAAAATAACACGATTTCTAGTCTGACAAAGATTCTACATCTAAGTGTTAAAATAACATGATTTCTAGTCTGACAAAGATTCTACATCTAAGTGTTAAAATAACATGATTTCTAGTCTGACAAAGATTCTACATCTAAGTGTTAAAATAACATGATGTCCAGTCTGACAAAGATTCTACATCTAAGTTGTTAGAATGTTCGATTAGCTTTGAGGCTAATCCTCTACCCAACTGCTAAGATGCGTTGGTTTCTTACAATACGGCAACTTACACAGACACACACCTATATATAGATATATAGATATAATATGTTATATATATTATATTATAAACATTATTGATGAACTGGTTTGATCGATCAATAAATGAGGTCACGTCTATGGGGTGAGTGGGGCCTAGGGGAAAAAGGACGGATGTGGAGTGCACAGAAGTACTTGGAATGTTCTTGCTAGCGTCGCGTGTTGGGATTTGATTCCTAGAAACTCTCGATTATCTGTGGTGCAGGCTCACGGTTAGGTAAGCAGATGTGAGGAACTTGGCGGACTCCTCGGAATTGGCCACAGGGCTTATCCTGTGATGAAGTTGTTTCGGGCAATACGGCAACCAGATTATTTATGACAACCAGACTTTATGACAGCCAGGCAAATCGGCAACCAGGCTATATGACAGCATTGCCCCTCCCCAAACTTAGTTTAATATCAAAAGATCGAACTCGATGACTAAAACTTACTAGGTAAATAAATTTGCCTAAGCTTTTGTTCTCAAACCAGTGGTCTCGAAGTGTGCTGAGATTGGAAAGGAAAGTCCGTTCATTCGTTTTAACACAGCATATATTTTAAAAAGGTGGGGGGGGGGGGAATTTTTATCATTGGTGGACCTCTGACCTCAATCACGAGTGTTATGTTTGACTCTTTTCCCCGTGCGTGAACTTTGCTTGACCCCAAATTAGATTCCCAGCACATGCTACGTTCATAGATGGGCGTGGCTTATTCCTTTTATGTTACCATGTTTACTTCCGACAGCAACTAAAAATAATTTAATCTGTTCTCAATTGTATTTTGTAGAATGTTGGCGATTGTATTAGAAAAGTAAAGACATTTTTAGAAGCGTTGGTTCTACCGACGCATAGAAATTAAAAGGGGATTCAGAGATTCATAGAGGGAGAATCAGATAGATATTTTTAACTCCACGAGAAGTGTATTATTCTTTGTGTGCTCATAGGTGTTTATTTCGCATTCATCATTCATCATTCATTAATTGGCACATTGTACTAATTGTGTACCGGTACAAGATTTTCACATACTCTGTAAGTTGATGATTTGTAATTATATTTATTTTGTTTTGTAATTGTATTATTACTAAATTAAATCTTAGTAATTGTAACTGGCAACTGTTTTTGCATGTCGTATCTTTATTTTTGTCTTGCTCTATGGTAGCGTCCTTTGTTGTGCACTGTTTGATCGAGCCATAACTTAAAACTAGAGATTAATTTCTCACAATAGAAGCCAGTGCGTAACACGAGTTTGATCATGGCTAAAGAAATAACATGCGCCTTTGTGGTCAAAAACTCTGTGAGCTCAATATAAAAAAAAAATAAAAAATAAAAAAAAATAATAAAAGGGGGCGGGGGTGTCCTAGAGGGTGCATATTGTTCACAAGTGTCAACGCTCCTTGTGGTTTTAGACTACCATAGACAATAATAAGAAGTGGGGTTACTCTTTTTTTTTTTTTAAATGGGGCGGTGTCTAACAAGAGTTTAAATCTCAGAAACAGTTAGGGTCCAGCCTTTTATTATCACTTCACCTCATCTATTTTCAATAAGGAAGTTGCCCTAAAAATATTGTTTTGTTTAATGCCCGAAAAGACCCTTACCTCTTTAGATTATTCTTATCTAGGCGGCTCTTTCTATTCAAAACGTAGCTAATGAAGGAGACGTAGATTTAAAACTGGTCTTTTATAACAAAAATATATTTTTCACAGTCCGGTCGCTGACAGACTAAAAGACGGGCTGACCGTTGAACCAGAGTTCTACGACTGCGTGACCATTTACTTCAGCGACATTGTCGGCTTCACGACCATCTGTACGGAGCTGAAACCTGTCCAGATCATCAACCTGCTGAACGACCTGTACTCGTGTTTCGATGGGATTATCGGCCACTACGATGTCTACAAGGTGAGGAGGTGTTTCTTTTCTCAGTTTTTTTATATTATCTTGGTTTAGCATCGCATTCTACAACTGTTTTGTCGATAGCCAGAACTAAACGAAAAATTCTGGCTCTGAAGAATGGAAAAGAAGAAGAAAAAAACTTTAGAGATACAAAGTTTTGTCCGGCGAAAAAGATTCTTGGGGGCCATTCCTTCACGTCTACTAAAGATTTAATTTCTTATATACACTTACATTTTTAAAACATTTTTTAGTTTTTAATTATTAATTTTTTTCCTTTTAATTTTTTTTTATTTTATTTTTAAAAATTTTTTTTGTCTTTGGTGCCTTTATTTTTTCATTTAAAAAATTTGTTAATTAAATTTTTTTGTTTGTCTTTGCTTAATTTCTTTTTTATTATTATTAATCTTTTTCTTTTTTAATTGCGTTTTTTTTTTTGTTTTTTTTTTTTTTACGAAAATCCCATTTTTTGTTTTTTTTTTGGTCACGAAAATCCCATTTGTCTCTGGGAAAGTAAGCTTTTCAAAATTTATAACACACATAAAAATTTACGGAAAAAATTATTATATGTTTTTTAAAAAAAAAAAAAAACCTACACCAGAGAATTCATTGGCAAATTACGCGCATTAATACAGTTACAATATTTTGTTGAAAGTTACAAGAAGCTTTCTAACAAAAATTTTGAATTAAAAACAAAATTTTAAAAGAAGGAAAATAATGATAAAAGAAACCTAAAGATATTTTAAGCATCAACTTTGTGTATTCATTGAGATTTAAAGTTGGGAACTTTATGACTACACACTGTTTGACTTGTCGCCATCTTGTTCCACGTGGGAAAAAAAATTTTTTTCAATAGATAAAATTTTGGGATGAGCAAATTGAAGATTTGATCAAAAATCTTTTTCCTAGACTTGGCTTCAGAAATTGTTACTCTATGACATTTCGCGGACAAGATATAGGATGAATGTGTTACACAAAATGAAGGAGGAAAAAGATGGGTGATTAGGTTTAATTAAAAGTGTCTTGAATATTTAGAATATTTGAAATATAACACATATAACGCATTAAACGAGATGCCCTTACCAGGTAGAAACTATCGGTGATGCCTACATGGTCGTCTCGGGACTGCCCAATAGGAATGGCAATGAGCATGCGCGTCAGATTGCCCGGATGTCGCTGGCCCTACTGAATGCCGTTTCAACTTTTACACCAATCGAAACATCAGAGGACAGACTCAAGCTGAGGATTGGGCTCCATTCAGGTTTGTGACCAATGTTCCCTTTAAGCTTCGCGGCTGTGCGGCCACGCAGCTATCTCACAGTCGCCGCGCAGCACTTTTGAGTACCACTCAGCAAATTTTCAAGTAAATTTGTGTTTGTGTTTGTAGGCTGTAAAATCTTGCACACACAAAATTGAGGCTGTTAAAATTTGCACCCAACAGTATGATTTTGCTCACGAACCAAAAAATCTTAGAGGGAACACTGTTTGTGACATAGGAAATATGGCATGGGATTGCTTTTTATTCATACTGAAAATATAACAACAATTAAACAATCCCTAAAAAAATAAAAAATAATTTCCGATAAAATATTGTATATGCCTTTTTAAAATTATTTTAGTATATATTAATATTATTATGTCCCACTCGCTTTTAAAACCCAGATTTACTTCACCAACTATTTCAGAAAAACCAAAAGGAACATATTACACACCAAACCGCACTAGCGATATTTATGTTTAAGAATCTCATTGATCGAAGTTATCGGGAATTTTATTTCGTGAAATCTTTTTCCTTCGTCATTCCCTCGGAAAATGGTGATTTTGTAGATGGGGATGGGGCTGAATTTTTTATAATGTTTTGGTTATCGGCAACAAGCCTATGTGCCAAGTTTCAGCTCGATAGGTTGACGGGAAGTTGGTCAATTCGTAATTCGATATTATGCCAGTCCGCAACCGAGCCAGCCAGCCCCGAACAGAAGCGATGCTAGTAGAAAGAAAGGATTTTAAAAAAATAAGGACATGTTTATTTCACGAGTTAACAAAAGTAACAAAATGTGAAGAGTATGAGCAATCACTGAGGTCTCTATTGGAACGGGAAGAAGTGCTTAAATCATCGGTGCAACAGCTCTTGGTGTGCTTTCTGTCTACCTTCAGCGACAAGTTTCATTGCAAACAGAAATATTCTAATGAGAAGCCTGGTTAATATAAATCACGTCTGGAATTCGCAGAAAACTTTTGATGATTGATTATTCCCTTTAAAGCCATGCAAAAAAAATAAATGAGATAAAAATATATACTGGAAATTGTTTAGTGGTGCAATGGATTTGGACCAATCCATCGCATATAACACCACGTGATATTCCCCAGGTCCAGTGTGTGCCGGCGTTGTCGGTCTGAAGATGCCTCGCTATTGCTTGTTTGGAGACGCTGTCAACACGGCCTCAAGGATGGAGTCTAATGGAGTAGGTGAGATGTCTTGTGACATAGGGGAGTAGGTGAGATGTCATGTCTAACGGAGTGGGCGAGATGTCATGTTACATAGGGGAGTAGGTGAGATGTCATGTTACATTATGGATAGGTGAGATGATATTTTGTAAAGCGGGGTAAGGGAGATGTCATGTGACATAATGGAGTAGGCGAGATGTCTTGTAACATAATGGAGTAGGTGAGATGTCAGGTCTAATGGAGTAGGTGAGATGTCATGTCTAGTGGAGTAAGTGAGATGTCATGTCTAATGGAGTAGGTGAGATGACTTGTTGTCTAATGGAGTAGGTGAGATGACATGTTACAAAATGGAGTAGGTGAGATGTCATGTTACATAATGGAGTGGGTGAGATCTCATGTTACATAATAAAGTGGGTGAAGTGACATGTTACATAATGGAGTAAGTGAGATGACATGTCTTATGGAGTGGATGAGATGGCATTTGGTATAATGGAGTAGGTGAGATGAGAAGTTTTCAAATGGATTAGGTACGTTGACATGTTACATAATGGAGTGTCTGAGATGTCATGTTACATGGAGTGTCTGAGATGTCATGTTACATAATGGAGTAGGTAAGATGTCATGTTACATAACGGAGTAGGTAAGATGTCATGTTACATAACGGAGTAGGTGAGATGTCATGTAATACTATCGAGTGTTCGAAATAAAATTTATTTCTGAGAGTTTGGAATTCTTTGTATGCTTGCCCGTCCGTATGTACTTCTCTGATCTATGGCACATAGTCAAGTGATGTTACCATGCTCCAAGTGCGCTAAACATCCATTGGGAGGGTGTGTGGGGGGGGGGGGTCTTAGAGTGTTATGCCTCTAACTTTCCTATTCCATTATTACAATACAATTATCTTTTCAGAACTGAAGATTCACATCAGTAGCAGCACTGCGGATATTCTGAAAACTTTTGGAAAATTCATCTACAAATCCCGTGGAGCTGTCGATATTAAGGTAATCAAAATTTTGAAACAATACTCTCCTTAATCATTGTCACCATGTACATTGATAATTTTTTTAAAATTTAATAACGATCGCTATAGATGAGTTTCTTAATTACCCACAAAAGACACTAGAAAAGATGGTGAAATCTGTGATATTAACCCATCTTTGACCTTTGCAAATGCACATTTTTTTTCCAACCTACGTGGACAATTTATTACAATTTCTATGTTCAATTTAACTTTTAAAATGTGTTTGTTTAACTGACCTCAATTCATATTTGTGTTGTTTTTGTTGTTGTTGTTTGTTTTTTTTTGATTGAAGAAATGTTTTAAAGATGTTTCTAAAAAAAAATGATGACCTTTTAAATCTTCTCATTCTCTTTGCCAGTTCGTATCAATACCGTTCAAAGAAAAAAAAAACTCATGGAGTTTAAACTTACATTTTTAGCAATGAATAATTAATCTGAACACATGTTCAAGTGTTCAAGAATATTAGAGAGTATTATTTTAAAAAACTGATTTTTTTATAAGTGGTTTACTTCTTTTCTTTCTTTTTTTTTTATTTAACACACAGGGTAAAGGCATTATGGAAACGTATTGGTTGTTAGGCGAAGAGGACTGATGTCAAAGAGGACTGGTGTTGAAGAGGACTGATGTCGAAAAGGACTGATGTCAAAAAGGACTGGAGTCGAAGAGGACTGGTGTCGAAGAGGACTGATGTCGAAGATGACTTATTTCGAAGAGGACTGATGTCAAAGAGGACTGATGTCGAAGAGGACTGATGTCGAAGAGGACTGATGTCGAAGAGGACTGATGTTGAAGAGGAGTGATGTCGAAGAGGACTGATGTCGAAAAGGACTGATGGCGAAGAGGACTGATGTCGAAAAGGACCGATGTCGAAGAGGACTGATGTCGAAAAGGACTGATGTGGGGCACACGTGAAAAAAATGAACGACGTCTCTATATTCTTCGAGAGGATTTCCGTGAATTAAGTCACGGCAACATGGGGCTTTAACTGTGACCTATCGGTGACTTGACCTGATTAACTCATGAAGAGGAATTAATTTGTGTGTCACAAAGATGACTCGAATAAGACATGCGAAACAATGATTTATAGTTAGTTGGCTGATGTGTGACAGAGTTGATAGGGGAAGAAAAAAAAGAGTTATGGCCGCAACAGATAAATACATAGCTCGAATGTGTCATAAAGTCATTGCAAAACGCCTAATTTTCCCTTCTGGTGCCCGTCCCCAAATTCTCCCATCGCGCCTTGTTCTTTACCCCGCATCACACACGCTCTCTCTCTTGCCCTCCTTACCTTTTACTTACTCCCCAATGTATATCTATATATTCTATAAATCTATACTAGCTAATAACCCTGATGTTGCCTGGCATTGCATTCTGAAGTTCTGACCACAAAGAACAAACTCGACAGCCTTATAGTAAACATCGAAATTAAGAAGCCTGTTAAAAAAACAAAAACATGTCGCTTATGTATTAACATTAAAATTGTATGTTTTACCCCATAAAAAATGGATCCCATTTTAAGTGGGATCCCGTAGCCTGTTTGGATCCACTACCCGATTGGGATCCCGTTCTCTAGTTTATTTATTTAGGCATTTTTATATAGCGCTTACCTTAAAGCTCTAAGCACTTTACAGTTATTAAAAACATGTAAACTAAGTAAAATAAAAATGAGACATTAGGATAGTAACTACTATACTATAGAAACAATTAAAATGGCTATAAAACGAGGACACTTTGGCACGTTTTGGCCTATACTACAGGATCAACCCGAGACAGAAAATGAGGCAGGGCAAGGAGGGTGCATCACAGGTCATAGACGGACCTAAACAGATGGGTTTTAAGGGACTTTTTAAAAGTGGATGAGGTTTCACAATGACGGATATGGAAGCCTGGAAGGGGAGCTGGTTCCAATACGTGGGCCCATGGAAGTAGAAGGAGCGTTCACCCATGGAAGTAGAAGGAGCGTTCTAGTTCATCCCGTTCCCCGAAGGTATCACATTGGGATCCCGTTCTCTAGTTCATCCCGTTCCCCGAAGGTATCACATTGGGATCCCGTTCTCTGTTGTGATCCATTCTACGCAGACTGAAAAGGTATGAAAATCTATATAACTGAAATAATAATCCCCAAAAGTGGACGGCAATAAATATTTCCCCGTGGAACAATATACATGTAGATCCTTCTGGAAAATTCTAGATTTAATTGCATTACTTCCTCGAAACGTTTGAAAAATGACTTTTCTAGTAATATTCGAATACAAAAAGTTCTACAACTAACTAAATGTCATAACTATAACCATTTTTCATTCAAGTTAAAAGAAGGAGCCCTGATGGGAGCCCATTTTATAAGGTACCGTTTTAGTTATGCGGGGGGGGGGGGGGGGGGAGGGCGTTAAAAAATCATTCATTTAAATAATGTAGTTAAAATGTAAAATATGTCTCATTAAAACCGACTCAAAAATACCATGGAGCTAGCTTTTTAAAATTATCGAACTTTATGGAAAATTCTAGACCAGTCCTGAATGGAATGAATGTTATTAGTTTTAAATCCAAAATATTTCAAAACAGGCTATAAAGCTTATTGCTACCAAGTTAGGCCCAGGTCAACGAATTCAGATAGAACGCAAAACTTGTCTCACTAAGGCTATTGGTATTTATGTGATTTATATAAAGAAAAATGAAATGGGGCGGAGGCCCCCAGAGGAATGAATATTTTGAGTTCATTACCTTTGGGTATTTGAATAAGGATAATCCAGTATATGCATACTAAGTTTGGTCTAGATCAATCCATTCATGTGGGAGTATTTGTTAGTAATTTTATTTGTATAAGAAAAACAAAATTTAGGGCACCCGCCCCAGAAAGGAATGTTTTAAAAGTTCATTCGGGATAATGATGGATCAATGTGCCAATTTGGTTAAGATCCAATGTAAAAAATGTGTGCGGAATAAACGAAGCCACAAGCAAATCAATTTTCACTTTGATATATATTTATGATTATATTATATATATATATGTATATATATATATATATATATATATATATATATATATATATATATATATATATATATATATAAAAGCAAGCACCAATAACTGACTACATCATTCAATCACCGATCACGAGAACTCAAGAACAAGAACTATAAGGTTGAAATTTTGAATGGGGATTTCCCTAACACTCTAAAGTGCACTAAAAAGTTGTTGTTTTTTAATTCAGCCGTTAAGTTGCCTAATAGGACACAAGGCCGTCACGTGGTTGCTATTATTATGAATCATTTGTTTCGTGGGTGTGACAAGGATTAGTGCTTTGGACTGTTAGCTTTGTTTCGTGACAAGGGTTAGTGCCTTGGACTGTTCGGTTTGTATAGTGACCAGGTTCTGGTATCGAAATTAACTGAGAAATGTTCTTGCTCTATTTTTTTGTTGTTAACGTTTTTGTATGTATCTTTCTATATATATTTTTTTTTAAAACAAATACCACTCACTCACTAACTCACTCACTCACTAACTCACTCACTCGCGTACCCACTCATTCCCTCACGTACCCACTCACTCACTCACTAACTCACTAAATCACTCACTCACTTACCCACTCACTTCCTCACGTACTCACTCACTCACACACACACACACTCACACACTCACTGATCAAGAGATATCAAGAACAAGTCCTATCAAGTTAAAATTTTAAATGGTGATTATACTTACACTCTAGAGTTGCCCAAAAAGTTTTTTTGTTGTTTTTTTTAAGTTTTAAATCAGCTTTTTAATTATTTTTTTTTTTTTCATATTTGGTTTGGTTATTGAGCGTATGTTTTTACGACGAGATTGATTTATAAGGGTTGCCTCTTTTTTTAATTGGATCTTGACCTTTTTTTTTTGTCCACTACGAGCCATGGCATGCCAACTTACCCACCCACCCACCCCGCCTCTTTCCTTTGGTTTGGCATCTTTGCGTCATTGATTAAATGTATAGCTGTGTACACCATCATCCCCTCCATTGATTGGGAAAAGGTTGTTTAAGTTCTAATTTGTTCTAAAGAATGCTATCGGATGATGCAATTATCTAGCAATTCTTTTCTGAAGGATACTAATTCGCTCCTAATAAATAAGCCGACAGCTTTCCCAGCCGGAAGATTTTCTATATTCCCAAGACATTTACGAGACATAATATAGTTATAGAATCCCAGCAAGAGTTTACTCTTTATAGGTATATATATATATATATATATATATATATATATATATATATATATATATATATATATATATATATATATATATAATATATATATATAT
>CAXITT010000179.1:1137478-1152508 GCA_964033795.1 Lymnaea stagnalis | reverse complement strand
AAAAAAAAAATATAAAATATTTTTCGCAAAAATTCTTTAAAAAATGTAAATTTGAGAAAAGTGAAAAAAAGGTGTTGGGGGGGGGGGTGAAAATTAGACAATACATACATACAAGTAACAAACTTTATAAGAATCCCAATTACTGCCCCCCCCCCCGCCCCCAAGGCTCCCCAAACGTACATTTTTTAAACACATTTCCCTTGAATACAGGAAAAGCTTATTTTGGGGGGTTTTGGGTGGGGATAACATTTTTGAAAAAAAAATGTGTTGTCATCGGCAACGGGTCTATGTGCAAAGTTTCAGCTAGATAGTTTGACGTAAAGTGGGTCAATTAGCCGTCCAAAGATTTTTGCCAGCCAGTTTCCCACCCAGCCAGCCAGCTATCCATGAAAAAAAAGTAAAATTAATATACAGGTTAAAAAATTTTTTTTTTTTTCAAAAAGCTTCTAAAACGATAGTTTTTAAGATAACAACAAAATCTTCGTTGTGCCATGGAAAGCCAAGAGTTGAACAGCACAACCTAATCAAAAGGACAATAGGTTTGCAATCAGGGGCAAAGCTCAGCCATCTGTCAACATGTGGGATCATTAGAACCATATCACTTATCACTCGCTGCAGGTTTTTTTAAAAGTGAAGTTTGTTCCAGTGCCACCAGAAGGAAGCGAAAAAAAATGAGACGAGGAAAGCTCTTAAACCACTTTGGAAGAACGCATAGTTATTCTTTGTTGGTCTGGAAGAGCGTCGGTGCGTATTCGCTGATGTCAACGGTGTATTAAGGTGTGTGAGCTCATTCATGTGTAACAAGAAGTATATAACTTTGTCTCTAGTCCCTTGCGATCCAGGTCACGTGCGACTGTTGTGCAAAATTTAAAAATTAGATAGACGTAGTAAGTAAGTGGCTCTGATTTAGTTTTTTTACAGAGTGGAATTTTCTAATTTTTCGAAAAGATTATCACTTGTTGGATCATGTCTTGTGCCAAGGGGGGTAATGCTGTGGCTTTGTTCGATATGGGGCTTTGGGGTGGCGGGACTTTGTTTAATTTACCCAACCGCGTCGTTCTTGTCTCAAGCATGTGTGTGCAAACTAAGTAATCTAATGCAGTCGTAATTTTTGTGTCTGCTGTTTTCAGGCCATTCAAGAGGAGTCTATGTGCGGGCAGGACAGAGGTTGCTTCCTCGGTTGCAAGGACAGGTCATGCGACTTCACGGTCATGTGGTCAGATCTAGGAGCCTACGTGTGGTTTGACATCAAGGCCAAGCTGCTGCCCACGCTGTCCAGCCAGTACGTGGCACTGGCGTTCTCTTTTGACACTGCGATGGTCAGTAACTTTTGCCTGTGTGACGTATGGGGTCTTTTAGTTAGGTGGGGTTCACGTACTGAGAATGCTTTGCACAGCAATCTGCACTACAACGTCTGAAGCTATGTCCCGCTTACCACCTGTGTTTTAATGACAGGTAAATGCTTCTATCGGTTTGTCTGATGCTTCATCGCATGGGAATATAAAGAGCACGAATCTCTCCAGTTTCGTAAATGTCTCATATCATCGTGGGAACTTGGCAACGGTGTGTGTTCTTAGGGGTGCTTGTGCAGCAGCTGCTCCTTTTGGCGGATGCAGTGTGGAACCTTTGTTGAAAGTCCAGTTTTTTTTTAAATAGCTATGTAACTTAAGGCTCCATTCATAACATTGCCGTTTTAGCAGATTTTTTCCCCTTCAATTTTGGAGTTGAATATGTTTGAAAGTAAGATGATGAAGTTTTTTTTTAAAATAGATATATCTTTATTTTAAAAAAACACACCAAAAAAACATATTTTTTTATATATATATCTCAGGGAGCAGACAGTGTTGTTGAATGTTTCGACAATAATAACATACCAAGCCTCCATATATCTTACAACACTCGCTATGGCAACACAAGGATCGAAAATGTCGTAAGTGCTGTCTTAGAAATGGAAGTTTGAATGGAGAGTCGTCACATCAAATGTTCGCTAGTCTACACAAAGGAGACTTTTTTTTTGTATTATTGTGATCCGTCTTTCTACCTTATAATAATTGTGCAATTGAAATTTTTCACATTTCACGATACTCTAATTAAAATAATAAGAATCTTAAATAATTTTCTTGCTGCTCACCATCCAGGACAATTCCGTGTTCACCCAAGCTCACGTGGAGCTCAAAGGCGATGGCGTCATCCGCTGCCAGTTTGCCCGCAAGAAATTCATCACCACGGAGGCACAGGTGTACGACCTGGGGAAAGAATGGTATCTGATGCTGGCGCAGGGTCCGGTCCGAAACGGTAGGTCGAGGGTCAACACTTTTCTGGGAAGTGTGTTTTATAAGACGTGGAGTAGAACGAGCGGCAAAAATAATCGAGCCACCGTGTTTAAACCCTTTGGCCACGAGGCTATGAAGACAGAGGCAACAGAGCGAAATTTAACCATTAAGCTATGATATAAAACTTAATCACATTTTGTACCTTTATTATAGGCCTCAAACTCGAACATACCAAGTTACCTGCAGTGTCGGGCCAAATGGTTGATTTCCAGGCATTTACAGTTGTGCGGCCTGTCAAGGTTCAAAGTATTTTTGTGAAAGTTCATGGTACGGTAAATATTTTCATTTTGCAGTATAAGTCTTGGGCTGCTGGTAGCCCCTCTTTTTTAATCTGTTACAAAATTATTTACTTTTTTTTAAAAGCTATAATAAAACTGTAAAGTCTCACAGAGGGAGAAGATTGGGTAAAATATTATTAAGCCCATCCAGAGATATATTTAAATCTTAGTACACCGGGGGGGGGGGCTCTAAGGTCCCCGAAAAGGGGCATTCTTGTAATTTCGTGGTAACCTTAACAAAGAGTATACTAATAGGCCTACTACGTATCTCGCATCAGCTGAAGATAATATATGTTGTGTATTTTAAATGGTTTTACATGAATACTCAATGTAATCGATTGTAAAATTGTGCCAATTTTTGTGAAGAAGAAAATATGGATTATGTTAGCCAACTTATGTTAAAATAAACTTACATAAAATATTTGATGCCTATAATGAATCATTTAAGTTGTTTTTGTTTTTTTTATTGTAATAATAATTTAAGTTATCTAACGCATCAAACAGTTGAGGATTTTTAAAAATAAAAATACACTGTGGTCCTCCAAGGACTTCGGCTTGGTAAACAACGTTGACGAACTAAACTTCTTCTTCTTCTATAGCTTAAGGGCCCACGATCAATTTATTGATCATTTTGGCTCCTATGCATGTAGATGGGATTTGCAATGTTTCTGTTACTGGTGTTGATGAGGAAATCATGCAGTAGGGGTTTGAAGGCTTGAGGCAATAGACACAAATGTGTCTAGTGTTGTCGCCTCAACTGTTCCTTTTGAAAGATTGTTCCAGTCCCTGATTGTCTTGGGCAGGAATGAGCAGCTCCTATACTGGCTTCTTGCTGGTACGAGCCTGAATTGCCTGTCATGGCCTCGTCGCTGTCTATGTCTATGGGGGAGAGGGACGAGTTTCTGTTTAATACTGGAACAGTGGACCAGCCCATTGTTTATCTTGGTTTATTAAGGGTTAACACAAGATACGTTGAAAATAATGTTTACGCGCCATTTGTTGAAATCACAAATCTTGACATTTCAGCATCCCTGATGGTATTTGCCTGGTTGTTCTGCGCAAGCATCGGCACAGTCATGGCCAGATTTTATAAAACTTTGTGGCCACACACAACAATCTGTGGGAGAAAAGTTTGGTTCACGGTAGGCAAGCTAAATGGGTTCAATTGTTTACGCCTAACAGGTCCTACCATAATTCCGATTCCTAAATAAAACATGGATTGGATTGCTCTGCTTTAATAATTGTTCTTTTTGATGACGCATTTTCATGTGTGCGTCATTACTCAATGAAAAAAATAATGAGTATTTCTTTTATTTTTTATTACATTTTTATTACTTTCCAGGTGCATCGCCTGTGCATGATGGTGGCCGGTGTACTCACAATTGCCGCTTTCATCATCATCTTTTACGAAGTTCAAGGTTTGAGTGAGGTAAGACAAAATGTTCTCTCCCTTCTTAACTGAATAAGATAGTAACTTCGTCATCGCCTCGTTAACCAACTTTTCTTTGTGAGTATAGACACGTGCGTTTAAACACTTCAGAAAGAGTCGGGAAAAAAAAACAGTCGTTAGAAAATATTTCTTTCTTGCCTTCATGACCTGGTCTGTGCCTACATGACGTGGTCTGTGCCTACATGACCTGGTCTGTGCGTACATGACCTGGTCTGTGCCTACCTGACGTGGTCTGTACCTACATGACGTGGTCTGTGTCTACATGACCTGGTCTTTACCTACATGACCTGGTCTGTACCTACATGACCTGGTATGTGCCTACATGTCGTGGTCTGTGCCTACCTAACGTGGTCTGTGCCTACCTAACGTGGTCTGTGCCTACATGACCTGGTCTGTGCGTACATGATCTGGTCTGTGCCTACCTGACGTGGTCTGTGCCTACATGACCTGGGCTGTGCCTACATGACCTGGTCTATGCCTACATGACCTGGTCTGTGCCTACATGACGTGGTCTGTGCCTACACGGCGTGGTCTGTGCCTTCATGACCTGGTCTGTACCTACATGACCTGGTCTGTCCCTACAAACGCTTACTTTGAATATTATTTTTCACAATGAAATGTATATATTTATATATATTTATATATATATATATATATATATATATATATATAAATTATAAACGAAATGAATTATTATTTATTTATTTGTACCAATATTTAATTTTTTTTCTATATATTTTCTGACTTTGCTAATATAATTCTATTTTTTATTTAAAATATTTTGCTTGAGGTAATTAGAAATGACTTATCCACGTGCCCATGAATTTCGTTGGTTACAGATCAGTATACTTAGGCTCAAGAAACTCCACCCTGTCATTGGAATAGCAGCTACCTTTTTAGTTGTCTTACAGGTAATTAGTTCATCTTTTTAAATGTTCTTTATTTTCTTCTAACCGGTTATTGGGTTTTAAGAGAGTGTTACAGAGTGCTGATATTCTTCTACATAATATGTCAGGATTTATTATTTCCATTAAACCGAAATCTAAATAATTATCTTAAAAATGTAAAGAAAACTCTACGCCGCCGCCCCCCCCCCCCCCCCAAAAAAAAAAAAAAAAATTGACGATATTCCACAAAAGGGCAACTTCCGTTCACTTTTAATACAAATTTTTCATAAGTGGCTTTTCGGCACTTTGTTCAGTGCAAGTGATTAATCGACGATTGGTTGCCTGAATTAATTGACAGGAAGTAATAAAATAAGTTAACTAAAATAAAAGACATAAGATGGCTTCACTGGTCCATAAAATTGTTTTCAACATATTTGATCTGTTTTTTTTTAATAAAGTTCATCTTTTTATGTATTTTTTTTTAAAGGCTTCAGAGAATCTTACAACTTGTGTTTGATGTCAGGAACGTTCACTGTCATATGTCAATATGTATGTGTTTGCTTACTAAGGCTTTCTGTTTAAACATCTCCCAGATAATAATGGGACTTTTCCCTCCCCAGTTCGCTGTCATGTCAATATGTATGTGTTTGCTTACTAAGGCTTTCTGTTTAAACATCTCCCAGATAATGATGGGACTTTTCCCTCCCCAGTTCGCTGTCATGTTAGTATGTATGTGTTTGGTTACTAAGGCTTTCTGTTTAAACATCTCCCAGATAATGATGGGACTTTTCCCTCCCCAGTTCGCTGTCATGTTAATATGTATGTGTTTGCTTACTAAGGCTTTCTATTTAAACATCTCCCAGATAATGATGGGACTTTTCCCTCCCCAGTTCGCTGTCATGTTAATATGTATGTGTTTGCTTACTAAGGCTTTCTGTTTAAACATCTCCCAGATAATGATGGGACTTTTCCCTCCCCAGTTCGCTGTCATGTCAATATGTATGTATTTGCTTACTAAGGCAATGGATTTCTATTTAAACATCTCCCAGATAATGATGGGACTTTTCCGGCCCAGCTCGCTGTCCAAGAACAGATCTGTCTTCAATTGGGGTCACTGGCTGTTAGGGGTTATAACCCACGCAGCGACGGGTGAGATGATGTTTTTCATTATCGGTCTTTACGAACTCTCGTTCACTTCCCACTAGCGTAAATCTCACGGAATTAAGTTTTTGGCCATAAAGCCATTTCTAAAAAGGCAATGTCTGTATTTGTCTCGTCTGTTTGCCCCCAGTGTTCAATATTGTGATAGGATGCGGACTCCAGAAGGCGGACGTGCACTACTCTGTGGTTTACATTCTTTACGCCTACGCCGTGTATCAGGTCGTCGTTGTCCTGATACTGGAGATCATATTCTGTAACATCAGGGTCAACGGTGAGCTGTGATTAACTTTCGTTTTAATAAAAGTAAAATCATAAGTCTCGCCTTATAGAGCAGTGATTTTAGAGTAAGTCTCGCCTTATAGAGCAGTGATTTTAGAGTAAGTCTCGCCTTATAGAGCAGTGATTTTAGAGTAAGTCTCGCCTTATAGAGCAGTGATTTTAGAGTAAGTCTCGCCTTATAGAGCAGTGATTTTAGAGTAAGTCTCGCCTTATAGAGCAGTGATTTTAGAGTAAGTCTCGCCTTATAGAGCAGTGATTTTAGAGTAAGTCTCGCCTTATAGAGCAGTGATTTTAGAGTAAGTCTCGCCTTATAGAGCAGTGATTTTAGAGTAAGTCTCGCCTTATAGAGCAGTGATTTTAGAGTAAGTCTCGCCTTATAGAGCAGTGATTTTAGAGTAAGTCTCGCCTTATAGAGCAGTGATTTTAGAGTAAGTCTCGCCTTATAGNGTTGTTTTTTTTTTTTTTTTTTTTTTTTTTTTCAGTTAAAAAGCAACAATCCTACTCCATTTATGAAATTCGAAATGCCATCTACTCAAGTACCAAAGATCTTTTAGAACAAGGAGTTTCAGAACCAATGGTATGGTGGATTTTTTTCCTCTTTTTTAAAATATATTTTTGTTAACTTTCATGTCCGCTTTCTCTTTGAAACTTTTTTTTCGAAATTTACTTCGTATAAAGAATTTACTAGTGATGTAGCCAATGAGCTCTATGAGATTCAGCCAATGGGCTCTATGAGATTTGGCCAATAAGTTCCATGAGATTTAGCCAATGAGCCCTATAAGATTTAGGCGATAAGCCCTATGAGATTTAGCAAATGAGCCCTATGAGATTGAGCCCAAGGAATATTTTTCATTTTTCATCGACTCCTCAAAATAGTTTTTAATAATTTTTTTTTAACATCCTTCCCCACTTTTTTTACAGGGATCTGGGATCCTCCGCGTCATTTTAGGCACCCACGTCCTCCTTATCTCTTCCATAACAACAGCTGTGATAGCGATGATTGTGTTGATGAGACCGGGCCAGATGATATAGGTTATGTTTGATGATATAGATTACGTTTGCTGATATCGATTGTGTTAGATGGTATGGATGCAAGGCGCGGAGTTGCCGTCACTGTCTATCGGTGGCCTTGTGAAAAATAACAGTGCTAGAAATCACACTCCAAAAAAAGATAAAACGTCATGACGTGTTGGCGAGCCAAGCGGAAATGGATGGAGGCACACAACTGACACGGGGTTTACACAAGAACGGAAACCGAACCCAGACAACAGCCTTCACCTTCTGGATCCACCAGTGCTCGCGAACGATATTCTTCACTTAATTAAATCCATCATATCACTTGGCATATTAAAAATATTTTTTTCTCACAATGTATGTCGTTACTGAAAAAATAATTAGAATTGGTTCGTTGATTAGGTTGCTTCTTCCACTTTTGGTATTTTAAGAATAAACATCCAGTCACCTCTGCCATGGCGGCAGACACTTCTACTTGGGGTGAAGCCCACCATTTATTATGTCATTCATTATGTCATTCATTATGTCATTCATTATGTCATTTGTTATCTCAACGAAGTTAAAGTGGTCAAGAATCAGGTCCAAATGAGCAGTGACGTAGCTAGAGTTAGTCCCGCCCTGGGCGGGTCGAGAATTTTTCGAACCACCNAAGAAAAAAAACTCTGCAGTTGGCCGAAAATGCCCCCCCCCCCCTTCCATATTAAAAAAAAAATGTCATCCGGTGCTGACCACCCATTCAGCACCTCCCTCCCTTCCTACGCCACTGCAAATGTGCATCTAGTTTTTGACAATTCCTACCAATGTGTTGAAACTAGTGCTACAGTCAATTGGATAAATGTGTGAAGTAATCATTAGGATTTTTTTTTTAAACATCTGAAAGGTTTATAATACAAATAAAATGATCATACTAATAACATCAGTAAGTTTACGCTACTGGATGGGCGTAATAAATGTACAACTAGAATTGCTATTAAAATAAACGTTTCACCAATAGTAATTATCTATTTCTGGGTAAAAACGTGTGAAATATTATTTTCAACATCCACTATATCAGCGGTTCTCGTCCTGTGGGTCGCGACCCCTTTGGGGGTTGCGCGACCTTTTCCAGGGGTCGACTAGGGCCATCTGAAAACACCTATCCTTACAGCTATGAAGAAGCAACGAAAATAATTGTGTGGCTGGGGGTCGCCACGACACGAGAAACTGTATTAAAGGGTCGCGGCACCAGGAAGGTTGAGAACCACTGCACTATATGTAAACTGATGTAAATAAAATACTTCATTGAATCGTGATTTGCTGTCGTATTATATGCCTTCATTTTAATTGGTGTTAATTTTAATTGTGGACATATAAATATGCATTTTTTTTCAATATGTTGAAAGATGCATAATCAATTATGTTTGACACTGTGTTAATGTGTCACAGGCATATCCTAATGTCATATTTCATGGCTGAGCCTGCACTGAAAGACCTCGTGTGACTCTCACGTCATGAGGACTGAATGTTATTATTCTTCATAAGTAATTACTCTCGTAACGAGCAGCCTGCGGGGAGAAGGAAATAAGTGCTCATGTACTTGATACCATCCGGTGCGTGCAACCCTAAATTCATTTTCTTACAAGCAGTGGAGGTGGTTGGGGGGGGGGGCTGGAGATGGGTAGAATTTGCACCGGTTGACACGCTCAAATAAAAAAAAAGGAAGGGGTGGGGAACACACAATCGAATTCCCAAATTGGACAAGAGTTGTCATTTATAACAGAACTGTGTAATTAACAAGAGCGTGCCACCAGAGCAGGTTGCCACCAGGCCAGGTTTCAACAAGAGAAATATGCCATCACATCAGGGTGCCACTAGAATAGTGTTTCAACATAGAGGGCAGACCGGGGGTGGGGGTTGGATTTATTGGGGGAATGTCTGGAGGGGGTGTCACCAAACGTTTACCGCACTGCGTGACGCCCACCCTAGCGACACCACTGACTCCATCAAATAATTTAATCAAATTTAACCTATCGCCAACTGTCTCATTTCCATTTTTACTTTACATTAAAAACCATTACTCCATTGGCTACTTAACACCAAAGCTCATTACTCCATTGATTACCTAACACCAAAGGTCACTACTCCATTGGTTACTTAACACCCAAGGCCATTACTCCATTGGTTACTTAACACCAAAGGTCACTACTCCAGTGATTACTTTGCACAGTGGTTCTCAATTTTTTGGCATCGTGGATCCTAGTTTTGAAATCTATTTCTATGGGTGAGCACCCTTTAGGTCTACCCTATGTCGTACACGTTAATAGTGTTTAGGTAAATGCCGGTTAGGACGCGAAGCTTCTGAGAAAGGCTCTGTCGGAGCACAGGTTTGGAGCCACTACTTCACACCAATGAATGCAGAATCTGAATCTTGAATCAGGCCTTTTTTTTTTTTAAACCTACAGTTTGGCTTGTAGTTGCAATTTATTTTGATGTTTGTAACCAGAGAAAGACTACACTAATGTCTGAGGCATCCTTGTAACCAGAACTGGCTCAAGGTACCGACAAAAACACGGGCAGTTGCCCGGGGCGCCATGTGTTTAGGGCGCCATCAGCGATCTTCCAAAATAAGAAAAAGCATTCATGGCATTTGGGTGCCATGGAAGAAAAATAGAAAGCGCAATAAAAAAAAAATGGGCTGATCTAAAGGCTGGGACCAATGTCATCGGTAGGCGAATCGTTCATACCGTGCAAATACACGTTAAGAAAGACAATAGTATTGTTTACTGCTAGTCTAAAAAAAAAATATTATTTTTTTTTTAAATTAGGTAATGAAGTCCTTTATCTAACCCGTAATTTGTTTTTCCTTGCAAAAATTGTATTTGTATACCTAAAATGGGTGCCAAAGTTTTTAGCTTGCCAGGAGCGTCAAAGTCAAGCTTGCCAGGAGCGTCAAAGTCAAGCTTGCCAGGAGCGTCAAAGTCAAGCTTGCCAGGAGCGTCAAAGTCAAGCTTGCCAGGAGCGTCAAAGTCAAGCTTGCCAGGAGCGTCAAAGTCAAGCTTGCCAGGAGCGTCAAAGTCAAGCTTGCCCAGGGTGCCAGGAACAGTAGGGCCGGCCCTGCTTGTAACCGACTTCGTAGATTTGGTTTCACAATTTTTCCCAGGTAGACTATTCTTTAACGTGTGGGTTGATTACACTGTGTTGCACGAGTTCATCTGGCGATGAGTTGTGTGTTGTGTCGGATAGGAGCACACACCTGGGACACATCCCATTATCCGCCATCAATCAACGTCAGCAGGCGGAAGTAGGTTCCCTGTCGCTCGTCATTCCATCATGACGTGGTGGCTTATGAAGTTTGGGGGGGGGGGGATTTTTTCGCTTACAAGGGTCTCAAACAATTGTCGAGTGACACCGATTGATTTCGGAACGTTTTGGAAACCTTCAGAGGTTGTGTTTTCTGGCAAAATTATGGCACTGCAAAAAACAAAAACAAAAAGAAAAAAATAAAAAGAGAGAAAGAGAGAACCAGTAGCTTGACAAAGGGCAGTCGCATGTTGCTAAGAGCAAAACGTCTAAAATTTTCAAAACCCTTTACAGAAAGCAGTAAATTAAATAATATTTTAAATAGCACAAACATTTTGTACGAGAATAAGATATAGATCTGTCAACATTTAGTCTATATCGATGTATTTTAACTTTGTTTGTGTGTTTAATAATTTTTAAAAAATAATAAAATAGGTATATTGAATTTTCATTTCTTTTATTTATTGTTTTTATTTCACACAAAAACACGTCGATGTGTTGATATGCAGACTAAAGCGATTTATGTAGCATGTTACATTTGTAGTGGGATTTTTCTTTTTTTTTCTTTTGAAATCCAATATAGTTTTAGAACCATCCAAAGAAAGCTGAGACCACTGGGATGGTGGTAGGTTGGCAGGTGTATTTATGTTGAAGATGACAACACTAAATTTTTTGACGTCATCAAATACCACTGTTAAAAAAAAAGACTGCGCACATTCTTATTTTGTGGATTCGGAACTTTATACACGGAACAAAACTTTCGGAAAATACAACCTAGACTTTTATGTCAACTGGTTTACGTTTTTTGTTGGAAGTAATTAGGTCATTCGGAGAAACAAATGAAATACTCAGAGAGAGAGAGAGAGAGAGAGAGAGGGAGAGAGAAAGAGAGAGAGAGAGAGACAGAGACAGCGACATAGAGAAGGCATAAAGGAGATCAATTTTTTTTTTCAATTTTGGAAAAAGGGGGGGGGGTGGTAAAAGGAAGTAGGTCATTACTTGGAGAGAAGGTAAAAGGTGTTAAGGGTCATAAATAGACAAACATGAGAGAGGAGAAAATCATTCATATTTTTTTCCCATGTTTTTACCTAAAAGTTGGGGGGTTGGGGAGATTGCAGAGAGCTGACAGTAGAAATCAAGATAACGATAGAGAGAGGGGGGGGGCCAGGGGTTGGGTTCATTTGACACGGTATAAGCTTTAGTCATAGTGATAGAATATAGCGTGTTGCCAGGGGAAAGTACATGGCTAAGATCGTAAACATTTCCTCTGACAAAACAAACGTACACACCCCCCTGCTCTTTTCTCTGAATATGGAAGTGTGAAGTCGAAAAGAAACAAAAAAAATTAATACAAATAAACAACAGTATGACATAAAGAAGAAAAGTGAGTATATTTTTTGTGGAGATTTGAAGCTAGACATGCAAAGTGTAAATATGGTAAGTTAATGTTGTCGTTGAACGTGATCTCGGCCTTCCACTAGTGGGCTTACACGTGATCCAATTGCCTTCCACTAGTGGGCTTACACGTGATCCAATTGCCTTCCACTAGTGGGCTTACACGTGATCCAATTGCCTTCCACTAGTGGGCTTACACGTGATCCAATTGCCTTCCACTAGTGGGCTTACACGTGATCCAATTGCCTTCCACTAGTGGGCTTACACGTGATCCAATTGCCTTCCACTAGTGGGCTTACACGTGATCCAATTGCCTTCCACTAGTGGGCTTACACGTGATCCAATTGCCTTCCACTAGTGGGCTTACACGTGATCCAATTGCCTTCCACTAGTGGGCTTACACGTGATCCAATTGCCTTCCACTNGGGGGGGGGGGGGGGGGGGGGGGGGGGGGGGGGACGGACATTATAATATTAATATAAATATAATAATAAAAACTGCATATAAAGGATTTATACCAAAAACTTTGTTTTTATGGGTTTTTTTTTTATATACTAGACTAAACTCATTTTGTTTTATCAACATAACTTGATTGGCTGTCTCTATTTGTTATTTTTATTTTTGTTCTTTTCTTTTCTTTTTTTACACCTTTGTGTTTTCGGAAAATAAAACTCGTCTGTTGCTGGGGGGACTCAAGGAAGTCAAGCGAGAAACTGCGAGGTGGGTGTGGAGAGGTCGACAATCAAGATGAATGACTCGGGACTGACACGGGCCCTCCAATTGACTACTTTTGTCTATAAAATGGGATGTTGGCGCTGAATCTGGGAGACATCAGTGAAGATATCAAAATAATAATGTGCGATGATTTTAAGCGTTAACGTTCAACAGTGTAGATTACCGAGACGGCAATGTAATTGATTACAGACATAGGTGTGAAGGTAAGTCGAGTGTTTACAATTATAGGGCTTTTTTTTTAAGTAATCAGTAGGTCGTCTACCATGTTGTGATAAAATGAGTCAATCAGTTGAAGGTTATCTAGTCTACCATGTTGTGATAAAACGAGTCTATCAGTCGCAGATCATCGACTATGTTGTGATAAAACGAGTCAGTTAGTCGCAGGTCATCTACCATGTTGTGATAAAACGAGTCTATCAGTTTAAGGTCATCTACCATGCTGTGATAAAGCGAGTCTATCAGTTTAAGGTCATCTACCATGTTGTGATAAAATGAGTCAATCAGTTGAAGGTTATCTAGTCTACCATGTTGTGATAAAACGAGTCTATCAGTCGCAGGTCATCTACCATGTTGTGATAAAACGAGTCTATCAGTTTAAGGTCATCTACCATGCTGTGATAAAGCGAGTCTATCAGTTTAAGGTCATCTACCATGTTGTGATAAAACGAGTATATCAGTTAAGGTCATCTACTATGTTGTAATAAAGCGAGTCAATCAGTTGCAGGTCATCTACTAGGTTGTGATAAAACGAGTCAATCAGTTGCAGGTCATCTACTAGGTTGTGATAAAACGAGTCAATCTGTCACAGGTAACCTACCATGTTGTGATAAAACGAGTCAATCAGTCGTAGGTCATCTACCATGATGTCGTGATAAAACGAGTCCTATTGAAGGAGGAAATGTTGATGTAAACATAGAGCTGTTACAACGACTGCGTGATAATTTTTTTTCTTGTTTTCTTGTCCATTTGACTTAAGCAATAAAAGAAAACATATTTCCTTTAAAGCCCATGAATTTCTCATACCTAAAAATAGGCAGATTGTTCTCATAAATGAATTATTGTGTTACCTTGATGTAATGTTTCATTTTGATTCATTCCTGATATTATATTTTATTTTAAATATTTTTACATCATTTTTTTAATTAATTTTTTTTTTATAGATTTGAAAATTTACAAAAATTGAATAAATCATTAACAACAGAGAAAAATATAATTTATGTTTCAGTATTCCGGTGCTTTTACAAAGTTGAGTTCGGAAAATCAAAACCACCAGACAGTAGAATTCTAAAGGACAATCAGACATATTTGGGAACTCAGAAGTCCAGTAACGAACCGTCCTGAAGCTGCCGTACAATGTTGAGAGCGAACATTTCAGCCATCGGCCTCGTCCTGGCGGTTACCCTGGCCTCAGTGAATGGATTTCCTCAAGGTGGCCCGAACTACTCCTGCAAGAGTCTCACGCCTGGACACGCCAACGGCTCCCAGGTGGACACCCCGCCGTACGGGATCAGTGTGACGCGTGACATCCTGGTGCCTGGCGGCACGACGTCAGGTAACTTTGTGGTGTAGCAGTGCGTGCTGCTGTTGAGTCGAGTAGCTTCTCTTACCTTGTTGTCCCACACATGGTCAGTTGTTTATAGAAGTTAATTATCTACAGGCTCTGGCCATGTAGAACGCAGGCTGTTGTGTAATTATAACTCAAATTGTTAAAGTACTTGCAAAGAAAAAAAAACAAACAAACAAAAAAAAAAAACGAAGCGACGGAAAGATTTATATAAATAGCCTTTAATTAAATCTCATAAATTTTCACTTTCCCGAACATCTTGAGCTTTTCCGAAGAGAGAAGTGAAATTAATGGCTTTAAAAAAAAAAAATTTAAATTAAATATATATTTTTATTCACTTTTTCTTTAATAAAATATTTTTTGTTGAAAGTGCTAATCAAAAATTCAAATTGTATTACTTTTATTATAAATAATCTCATTGAATCACACCTCTTACAAGTCTGGAAACTAGGGTGTTTTCCATCGCAGTCCGTGTTTGAAAATGTAACCAAACACTATGGAACACGTTTAGCTGGTTTAGTGATATGTAATTTTGTAATTTTTTTAATATGTTTTAACAGTTACATTGTGTAACTTTCATAGATGGAGGCACTTATGGTCAGGGTTTCTTTCAGCCATATCTCCGGGGAGGTGCAGTGGCACTGCCGCCCCCCCC
>CAXITT010000179.1:1125289-1137455 GCA_964033795.1 Lymnaea stagnalis | reverse complement strand
CTGCCCCCCCCCCCCCGGGGAAAGCCAAGTCCCCCCCCCCGAGCAAAAATATGTCCAAAAATAAATCAACTGGAACTGCTGGCACCGCCCCCCCCCCTCCCCGAAAAATCTGAAGTGTTCTCCGGGGGAAAATTTCTGAAAGAAACACTGCTTATGGTTCTGTAAAGTTTCTCGTACAATGTTAGCTAATAATGTGCTGCTTGTCCTCCATGCAATCGATGGCTTTCCGATACTATATAGTAAAACAAAATAATGCGTTCAAAAAGAAATTTGACGCAAAATTTGATCGTGTGAACTGAAAATAAAATTCGATCAATTTTCCGTCGACGAAATTTCTTTCAAAAAAATGTCTCGATACGTAGTTAACTTGGTCTGTTACATATGTTTATGTCTCATTTTCTATCATTAAGAACCACGGGCAGTGGTGTCTGGATTCAAAAACATTTCTCTAAGTCAGGGGTTCTCCAGGGGTCGACTAAGACCATTGGAAAACACATGTACTCCACAGTTATGAAGTAGCAACGAAAATAATTTTACGGTTGGGGGTGGGGGAGGGGGGAGGGTTCGACCCAACATGAGGAACTGTATTAAAGGGTCGCAGCTTTGGGGAGGTTGAGAACTACTGCTCTAAGTAAACATACAGAATATGAAAGGAATCTTTTTTTTTAATAATTACGCCTTTATTTTTGGGGGGTCGTGGTATTGCAACCGCTTATTCTGCCCATGAGATGCAGCGATTAAAAACCTACCCCCAATACTTTCAATGTTTTTATCTCCCCCCTATCTAGTGATTCTGGAGAGCTTGGATGACTTCCCTTTCCTTGGTTTTATCTGTGCTGTGAGCGACGCGAGCGACGCCAGCAACAACACAATAGGGAGGTTCTCATACTCTCCTTCATCGGCCTTCTCCACGGGAGACACAGTTCAGCTGTTGACGTGCGCAGTAAGTAGGCCTACATAGGTCCAGTCTTTCTGACGTGTGGTTGATACTCAGTCTTACTGACGTGTGGCTTGTAATGACTGTCTGGCCCTTCAAGCTAATTTTTATTCTTCCCTTCCACCTCATTTTTATTTTTAAGTCGAAAATGTTAAACATTTCGTCTTTACTGGTTTCTCATTTAGTTTCTATTACTCTGTCTTTCCGTGCTATTATTTATGGCTAACTCTCTCTCTCTCTCTTCCTCTCTCTCTATTTCTCTCTATCACTCTATCTATCTCTCTCTCTCTCTCTCTCTCTCCTTTCTCTATCCCCCAGATTCTCTCAAAATCTCTTTCATCTTCTCTCTCTCTCTTTCCCATTCCTTCTTTTTCCCCTTTTCCTTCTCTCTTTCTCCCTCTAATCTCTCTCTCTCTTACTATCTCTCCTCTCTCTATATATATATATTTCTATTTGACTTCCATGGAAAGGAAAAGGCGTATCCGATATTGGGCTGTGTCTCACCGGGTACTACTGATTACTTACATGTGCATGTTGGTCTTTTTTTCCAATTGCAGCGTTCTGAACCTGATACAGGAGTCACGCATGTCAGTCGATCAGATAAGTACAGAGTGGCCTTCGACTGGACAGCTCCACCCGATGCTAACGCAGGACAACGCTACAAGCTGAGGTTAGTGTTAACTTTATCACTGCCATCCCCTCTAGCTACCGCCATGGTTGAATTCGCCGTCACGGCAAGGATTGTGAGTTGATTATATATTTAATACAGCAACACCCGTGGCCGCAGAGCCGAATGCGGTCCTTAAAGTCGTTGAATGGAAAGCTACGAATTAACGTATAGAATTAAAAACTTTTTAATTCATAACGATGGGTTTAGGATGCACATATTTTGGATACGCTGGTGATCCTCATATGCATTAAGCAATGTTTAGCTATAGACCATGGACTACATAATATATTTTTTTAAATTTACTTTTAAATATAATTTTTTATTACATGTACTTGAAACAAAAATTATTATATCATTTATATTAACTTTGCTTTTGTACGTGTCTGGCTGGCAAAAAAATCTTCGGGAGGCTAATTGACTCACTTCCTGTCAACCTATCAAACTGAAACTTGGCCCATACAATCGATGCCGATAACAACACGTACTTTCAATTTGTTCAGCATCCCCTCCAACACACACACAATTGCTCGATACATGGGCGCCCGCAGAAAACTTTCTAGGGGGTGGGGGCAAAAAAATCGATTACCTTTCCAGGGGGGGGGCAAAATTTTTTTAGTAATGTTTAATGTAGTTTTAATTTACTGTAGCGTATTTGTATGGTGAACGAACGGACAGGACATCAGCTTAGTTACTTTCTCTTTATTTTCTCTTTACTTTAATACATTTTTGTCTATTTTGTTCTAAAAAAATTTTATCCACTAAAGCGGGGGGGGGGGTGGCAAGTGCCCCCCTGCCCCCCCCCCCCTGCGGGCGCCCATGACTCGATATTACATTTTATAAAGGATTTTTTAAGGGATGTTAATTTTGTGTTATTTGAACCTATCGAAATTGTGTCACTCTCACTAGATGCTCCTTCGTGCAGTCGTTTTATAGATGCTGGACCAACGTTCAAGTGAACATCAGCGTAGGTGGACATCAGCAGTCTACCACGGAGTCAACGTTTGGATCTGAGGTTAATGGTATCGGAGTCGGCAACATCCCCACGAACAACAGTGCAACTGGAGGGAGCATCTCTTCTTTGAACGGAGCTCAACCTTTCAGCGCCACATCTGTCGCTCCGGCATCGTCGAATGAACGAAATTTGACAGACTTTTCAACACCGCAGAACGGCGCGGTCAACAATTTAACACGTGAACCGCCGGTTAACAATCAAGATAACGTTAACATTATCAATAGTACGTCTCCGGCATCAGATATCTCTGTTTCTTCGGGTCCGTCTAGAACAGAGTCAGTAACTCCATCGTCTGCACCTGTACGGCAAACTCTACCTCAACGTCCTGAAGCTAACGGTCCCACACTGTCGTCTAACTCAACTACCAATGACTTGGGCACCGGCACCTCAACTGATCCCAGTTCCACTGGACGCCGTGTCTCAAACACGCCTGCGGTGAGCAACACGTCAAATGCGGGTCTCCAAACAGGGGAGCGTTTCACCAATCCGACACAAGCTAATCTCCCAAACAACGCTGATTCAACACGAAATGTCCTGGTTTCGGACAACGGTGAGAACGCACGCGCGTTCACCAGGCCGTCTTCATCAGGTGCAAATACCAGCGCGCTTAGCAACAACTCCGGCTCCCCGAACCTACCTTCCAATTCCAATACGGGTGGGGGTTCGAGTCGGAACACGACAGCCCGACTGAGGGGAGAAGTAGATGCCATTCAGCAGGGTCCAAACGTTGCTAGTCCGTCCATTGGGTTAACAACGCTCTCAACACATGACGTTGCCATGGACAACAGCTCCTCGCCTAGTAACATCCCCACCACCGCAAGTAGTCCCCCGCGCATTAATACAACAAGGCGCAGGGGTAACGTTGTTCCAAATTTTATCCTTCAAAACCCAAATGCTTTCTTTCTGAGATCCTGGAACATTCGAAATGCTCTTGGTGCCAGCAGGAATAGCAAATAAAAAATTGAAATGAGCCTTTTTTGACATTCATGCAGTGAATTTGTGAATCGCTTTATTTAAGCTATGCAATTTGGTACCGGTGCAACATTTCTAAAAATTACTTTTGAATTTGGGGAGAAAAGTGACCCCAATACAAATAATCAAACATTGCGTATAATTATAACATGCGGTGCGGACCTCAATTATCGTCGTCACTTCTACCGGGGCCGTAGCTTGACTTTTGGAGCCCACCCCCCACTTGCCCCACTTCGGTTTTGTGGCCCCTGCACTCATAGTGAATAGTTTACTTTTATTTTTTTCAAATCACAACTTTTATCCCCTTAATACCCCGAGGTCCCCTGCAACCCTTGAGGTCAGGCCCTGCGCGACGGCTCTGACTTAAAGATGATCGTGTTGTATAAGGGAGGAGACACGCGTTGTCCTATAAATATAAGAACATGCAATCCGACCAGTGCCGGGTTAGTCTAATTAGGCAAGTGCCTAGGGTTTCAAAGTTTTAAAAAAAGAACATTCCATTGCTATAAACTCCCCCCCCCCCCCCCCAACACANGTTTATATTGTCCATGGTAGGCTAATTGTTTATATTGTCCATGGTAGGCTAATTGTTTATATTGTCCATGGTAGGCTAATTGTTTATATTGTCCATGGTAGGCTAATTGTTTATATTGTCCATGGTAGGCTAATTGTTTATATTGTCCATGGTAGGCTAATTGTTTATATTGTCCATGGTAGGCTAATTGTTTATATTGTCCATGGTAGGCTAATTGTTTATATTGTCCATGGTAGGCTAATTGTTTATATTGTCCATGGTAGGCTAATTGTTTATATTGTCCATGGTAGGCTAATTGTTTATATTGTCCATGGTAGGCTAATTGTTTATATTGTCCATGGTAGGCTAATTGTTTATATTGTCCATGGTAGGCTAATTGTTTATATTGTCCATGGTAGGCTAATTGTTTATATTGTCCATGGTAGGCTAATTGTTTATATTGTCCATGGTAGGCTAATTGTTTATATTGTCCATGGTAGGCTAATTGTTTATATTGTCCATGGTAGGCTAATTGTTTATATTGTCCATGGTAGGCTAATTGTTTATATTGTCCATGGTAGGCTAATTGTTTATATTGTCCATGGTAGGCTAATTGTTTATATTGTCCATGGTACGCTAATTTTGAGAACTGTCCAAATACAAGTTAAGAATTTAATTTTATTGTTCCTTCTTTGTTAAAAAAAACACAACCTAGGTAATTAACTCATTATCTATTCCAATTTTCTCCTTGTACAAATTTTCAAGATTATACTTAAAAGGGGCACTAAAGTTAAGCCTGCCTGGAGCACCAGCAACCGTAGGGCCGGCTTTGGACACATGAACAGAATATTTTGTCAGCAATATTTCAGTTTTAACCTAAGAGATTTCATGTGCAGTTGAACATGCCATAAAAATCTGTAAATATTGTTTTCCCCTTATTCATTATTTTTAAAATACAACATCATGTGTAATATTTCAGTTTCTTTCACTTCTATGTTTGGCCTAAAATTCAAAACAAAATTTAATTCGAAGATAAAATTTTCAAAGACTTCGTTTATTTGGGCATTTTATTTTGTCACATCTTTGTAGAAATTTTCTTAGCTTCTTTGAAAAAATGTAAATATATTAAAACCATATCACAACTCAATCATCCTTTCACTGTGGGCAACATTTTAAAATAAACGTACAACTTTTCATTCTTTGACATCCAGTTCAAAAACTATTTCGCATCATCTCAGTTCTAATTTGTTCTATCCAGCTCATTCTGAGTCTTGACGTTTCTCTCGTTCCCCCTGACAAGTCCCTTCGCCATGTGGTTTGTGGTCTTCCTCTCTTTTTAAAAATGATACCCTGTTGACTCCATGAAAGAGATATGATGAAATGTGAATTAAAATTGACTTTGGTTTCTTCTATGTATAGCCAATCCATCTCCTTTTCCTTCTCTGTTTTTCCTGCGGCTCGTGGATCACCTCCTGATCTTTCCCATATGATCTATGTTTTTCCTGCGGCTCATGGATCACCTCCTGATCTTTCCCATATGATCTCTGTTTTTCCTGCGGCTCATGGATCACCTCCTGATCTTTCCCATATGATCTCCGTTTTTCCTGCGGCTCATGGATCACCTCCTGATCTTTCCCATATGATCTCTGTTTGGGATCTTTTTGTACCATTTTATTATTTTGTTGATCTCACACAAAAATCTGTTGATTAAATCATTGAATTCTTGGATTTGAGTTTTGTTTCTCTCATTCATGCCTCACAAGTATCACTTAAATTTCAGTTTTAGCTTAGCAACAATTTTTCTTTCAGTGGTTTTTATAAAACAAAAAATGTAAGTGATAGGCCTACATTTAAAGCGTGTATCCCTTACATTTCAGTTTAAAAAGAACCATTTAAAAAAAAAAATGTAGTCTTTTTTAAAACTGAAATGTAAGTGATACTGGTCTATGCTGCATCACATGTCACTTAAATTAGGCGACAGACTTTGACATCAAGGCGGGGTTCTTGTAAGTGAAATCAATGTTTCATTTAAAACCTCTTGTCATGCCTACAAGTCTCTGGCAATAAATTTATTGGTCATTTGTAGTTAAAATTAAGTCATGCCCAGACCTCTTGGTTTTAATTTTAAGTTCATTGGCTAACTGGCGCTTTATCACTTCTGGAAAGGATCCGATTGTTCTTTTAGTAAATCGAGATGAGATGAAAAAGAATCTGCAACAAAAAAAAAATTATATTAAAGAAAAATTTTAGAAAAATAAGTTATTAATAAAACATCAGCTGCATATAGGGGCTGAAAAATATCAATTACTTCAGACAAATAGAAAACTTAAAATCAAATGTCTTAG
The DNA here is from genome assembly GCA_964033795.1 of Lymnaea stagnalis. Classification (NCBI taxonomy): domain Eukaryota; kingdom Metazoa; phylum Mollusca; class Gastropoda; family Lymnaeidae; genus Lymnaea; species Lymnaea stagnalis. The sequence continues at coordinate 1,131,005 of CAXITT010000179.1, read as the reverse complement.
TAGTACTACAAGGATAAAGATGTTTCCTCTTGTATGTTCATGCCACAATTTCATTTTCAAATAATACTTTTAAATATATATGATAAGTAAGTAATGCCCCTTAACTTGAAGAAAAATGCATGCTGTAAACTATGACTTAACCAGAGGTCAATTGTAAGAAATTCCACAAAAATCAGCCCGAACACTCAACACTTTATATCTAAAGGTAATCAAATTTGTACCATAACAACACCTTTTTTTTCTATTATCATTGAATCTTTGTATAATTAATATTTATTGGGGTGATTATCAATAAATGTGATAAAAAAATCTTTACAAAATATATGGAGAGTAATAGTGAACAAAATATGAATTCCAGGATATCATATTTCTTGTTTAACTTAGTTTTAGTTAATGTGTAGGTTGTTTTTTTTTTATTTACTGATAAATAAAGACTTTTAATGTTTAGGAAGAAAGAAAAAACTAAAACTTTTGCAGGTGAACTTGGTGCTTACAATTCTTATCACATTTTTTTTTAAATTAGGTTTATTAACCTATGGCTTAAGTATTTTAAATTTAATCTTTCAAATGAGATTAATAAAAAGAACTAATTTTATCAGCTCTACATTGAATTTCATTACAGATTTCAAATAAACTACAACACAAATTGAAACATATTTACCTGAGCATGGAAATCTTGACCCATAATAGTTTTAAATATTTTAAGAAGTTTTTTTAGGTGCTATTTAAAATCAGAATTGTGACACATTTTTTTATTAAACCTGGTGCAACAAATACTCCAGCAAATGGTCAAATGTTTAGATGATAACCACAAGCAAATTATTATAATTATATATATATATATATATATTAATATATGCACAGAAATATGGAAGAAAGTGGAGTAGCTTTACAAAAATTTAATATATAATGCTGTATACCTTTCTAGATACAGAACAAAAATCCATACTGCAATTACAACAAATATATTGCTGAAAGGCCATGGGAAGCATAGAAACGTCCATGCCACTAAGAACTGTGACATTCTTATCAAGGTACCCATCACTTCACACAGAGCAAAGCGAAATCCAGCTTTTCTCATTGAACAAATGGTGCTCACAGAAATATGCATCCAGAAACCAATAAAAAGAATCTTGAATAGCAAACAATTTGCTGCAATGAACAGATGAAATTTAAATTATTAACTTAGGTTGAGGCAAAGATAACACATTTACATCATTTTCTTGTCAAAGCATTGATAAATTTAGTATGTTTTCTTGAAAGCATGATTACACAACTTTTTAAAGTATAAGTATTTTCACCATATTATACAAAAATCTGTTAGAAGCATCTTGGGTTCTCTAAATCTTATTGAAGAACATTGAACGCATTTCTAGGCTAATTTCTTGCAGCATTTTTACCATGAGCTGCTAATGTTTTGTTTTTTTAAAGTCAAAGAGCTTTCATTCTTACACTTGAAAAAATGCTACAGACTTTTTTCCTTTTCATTACAATTTATGTAACTTACTAGATAGGAGGAGTGCAGCAAAACTACTAGTGTACGCAAAGACATCAAGTGAACTGCGAAGTGTTCCTTCCAAATATAAAAAGTCACAGATAAATAAGGTCCAGTATAACACTGGCTCATAAAGTATGTTGATAGCTTCACAAAGTTTATTCTGCGAAAATAAAAACACATTTCATAACCATTTAAAAATATGTTTATGCTCTTTTCATAACATATATCACTACTCTCTTTACGTAAAATTGTTAGATAAAATTTGGCTTTAAAAAGTATGAAAGGGACAGGCATTGAAAAATAAGAATCACAAATAAGAATTGATATGTTTGCAGCATGGAAATAAATTTTTAAATAATTAACTTTGTTTCTACGTGTTTTTTTTCTCCAAAAATGTATTATTAAACAAAATAATGTAAAAATTAGAACAATTTAAATTTCAGATATTAGTACATTTTATGAAAATTTACATTTGTATCTAGTTTTTCCCAATATGGGAAAGCAATTGGTGGCCTGACAGTGCCCATGGCCAAATCTAGAACTTCCTTGCAGTAACCATGGTGAACAAACTGCCCAGCACTGATGTAGTGGGTGCTATCCAGATCAAGTCTAATAACTGGGGCACCACTTGATCCAGGACATGTTGCGGCATCATAGAGGGCAGGCACAAGGTTAATTAAACGTGACATTCTAAATTGGGATGTTGGAGATTAAAATGTATTATTTTAACATACTCAAATATATTCAAAACAAGAAATATATTTCTATCAAATAGTTTTGACTTCTTAAATAAGATTTTGCTTATAATATTAATTGTCTTTAATGAACTTTGCCTTTCTTTGGGCAGCTGATCAGAATAAAGCTGTTTTTAAAAACAAACAACCAAACATTTTTTTTGTCCAAAGTTAACATGGCTGACATCTTTTGCTTTTGGTGGTTAAAGTTATTCAGGCCTCCTATCTGAAAGCAATTACTATACTTTGCTTGCTCATCCATTCCACCTGAAAATTTATTTTATCCATGTGTGGTGAGCTACCTCTTGCTAGTGAGACCAACAACATTACCATTGTGCCATAAGGCCAACAATTTTGTTAAACTATTTTTTAAAAAACATTTTTTGTGCTATTTAAAGTAAGATGTTCACAAAAATGTATAACTTAACATTTTTTTTTTATCCTGATGCTGATGTACACAACTTACTTTCCAAATGAAATTTGTTTAGGCTCACTGTGAGGATGAGAAATAACAGCTACATCAATGTCTATTTGTGGAACGAACACAAGCCTGCGTAAGCTAAACTTCCACCAAGAAAAGGCAGGATTTGACAACTCAACTTCTTCTGTGGTAAAAAAAGTATGCAGTGGAGGTTCACATGAAAATGCAGTGTAATCACTTGCCATAACAGATCTAAAGTAGTTGTCACTTCCCCTGAACAAAACCAAGTTTGGAGTTACACCACATTGGGTTTCCTCATGAATTATCTGATCTTTCATCTGTTCCATAGCTTTCATATCCTGGCGAATGTTATCATTATCTTCATAAAAAGGTCTGATTATAGTGTGTCTGGCTTCAAATGGATCATAGACCACATGCTTGCTTGTGTTGATTATCGCCCCATACTTTGGGTGAAAGGTTATGAACCCTGAACCCGAGGAGTACTTAATTTTACTGAGAGGCCCACGAGAAGGACTAAGTTTAACCACAGTCAGATGAACAACACGTCTGGCCACCATCTGAAATAAATTGGAATACACATATTTTAATAAGAAAATGTTCACAAATATAAGAAGTAAACATTCTTTTCCCGAAACAGTTGTAGGAAAACATAATAGTATTGATGTTTAGTAAGTATGATGTAACTTGCTCATAAAATAGCTGTGTCTGAAATAAAATGTCATGTGCGTACATAAAATGTACACCTTAATTGCACAGAGCCAATGGCATGCAAGTGTGGGAAATACGTTCTTCCTAAAAAAAAATTGTTTAAACTTCATGCTCCAAGTAAGTAAATGATTAAATTGCCTTTTGAGTCACTAATAAATTAAAGACATTGAGCATTCATTCAATTCAATTCATTTTAAAATAATAAGAATAAAATGTGTTACAAATTATTCTGTTTGTTGTTTTGGTTTTTGGTGCATATGTTGTTGGTTTTTTTTTTGAGTCATCACAGACTGATTATCATAATAATATTACTAAGTTCTGTAACAGTGGAAGTATAATTACTTCATGATAGGAAATCCATTCTTCGTTAACAGTGTTTGCTTCAATAAAATTACTTCATGATAATTAATCCATTACTTCACTAAGAGTGTGTATGCTTAAGTAAAATAACTTCACAATAATAAATCCATTAGTTTAGTAAGAGTGTACACTTATGTAAAATTACTTCATGATAATCAATCCATTACTTCACTAACAGTGTATGCTTAAGTAAAATTACTTCACGGTAATCAATCCATTACTTCAGTAACAGTGTAGGCCCGCACACTTAATAGAGTGGTCATAGCAGGAACTCATTTTAATAATTACTTTTAAATCTTGTAAAACAGTTTCCTTTCTCCACCCCTCTGGCAGGTTTTCTAGAGTCAGGTTTTTCAGATAATGATAGTTCTTGTGAGTCTGCTCTTTAAGGCACTTTGGGGGAACTGTGATAACTTGAAAGTCTTCGTCGATAAAATATCTTTCTGGGACAAAAGGCCGGGATTCCATTTTTTTAAACAATCCTTTGTCTACCTTAAAATTAAAATCAAATTTAATATTTACTCATAACAATTATTATAGTGGCACAATTCAATAAAAAATAATATACAGATATATATTAATATATTTATTAAAAATATCAATAAATAATGATTGACAGAATAGTTATATGAAGATGCACAAATCATGAACATGGTAATTTACAGAATTCATCTAGGTGTAAGTGTAAGCAGATATAACACTGTCATTATAACTCTTATGATCTCTGAAGTAAACCTCTCAGTAGTCTCAGCACATACAGTGAACTATCATACAGAAAAGATATCGGAAAAACCTTATTTACAACATATAGCTAAGTTAGGCTACTCATAGCTTTTCTGCCAGGTGCCTAGTGGCAGAGGTGGTGTTGGCGGTTGGCTCGGGGGGGGGCGGGGCTTTTTACTTTATATTGAGGGCATGGGCGCTGGCAGAAAACTTTCTAGGGGGGGGGGCAAAAAAATCTATTAACTTTCCCAGGGGGGGGGGGGCAAAAAATTGTTAGTAATGTTTTAATGTAGTTTTAATTTACTGTAGCGTATTTGTATGATGAACGAACGGACAGGACATCAGCTTGGTTATTTTCTCTTTACTTTAATACATTTTTTTGTCTAAAAAAATGTATCCAATCAATCCGGAGGGCAAGTGCCCCCCTTGCCCCCATCTGCGGGCGCCCATGATTGAGGGGGACCATTTCCAGGCAACTGCAGAGGCTTTTTTTTTTTTTTTGTGTGCGTTTTTTGTTTAAGGAAGGCGCCAAAACGCACACCAGGCGTTACCACCCCTGGCTACGCCACTACTCACAATCATAATAATGTTACAAATGATTTTTATTTTATGATTTTAAAAAGAGCTATAAATTATTATTTTTTTTTTAATAAATAATTTTTTTTTTAAAGATAAGAATGTTATAAAATGCGGTATCCCATGTGAAACATTGCGTCTCATTTAAACTTATCATTAACAAAAAATGATCAGTTGTATTTGTTGAGTTTATAGCTATCATCCGCTTCTCTTACCTTGCATTTGAACAGCCGTTGTGACTATTGTGATTTTGATTATTTCATCGAGTAGTTTAGTGTAGCTGTTATGTTATTTCACGTTCCTATATTTTATTGTTACTTAGAAATGTCGGCCTAAATCAATTCCACGAGGTCGCAACAAACACATCAGGCTCGATGTGTTATGTTTTTCTTTCATTATAGTTCGTGTGCAAACACTGGCGCCTGAGTATGTCGTATGTGTTAACTTATGATGTGTAAGTGTAATGAACCATGACCATTGCTAACAATGAGACTCGCAATGTGTGCTGTTATTATTTATAGTGCTACATGAGATGCTTATTTTTTTTATTTTTTTTTAAGCTGTAGAAAAACCACCATGATGCTGCCATGATAATGGGTTTCAAAGATTTAAATTAAAAAAAAAAAAGAAAATTTGAAATTGAACTGGTGGTGGTTGATTTTTTTATTTTTTTTT
>CAXITT010000179.1:1081664-1124781 GCA_964033795.1 Lymnaea stagnalis | reverse complement strand
TCTTTTTATATATATATATATATATATATATATATATATATATATATATATATATATATATATATATATATATATATATATATATATATATATATATATGTATGTATGTATATATATATATATATGTATTGATGCAACAAGGGGCGCTATTTTCAGGCCTTGATCCGGGCACACCATTTCCTCGGCACGGTCCGGGCTGTGTTGGTTGGTTTTTGTTTTGAGCTTCAACCTAGTACCGGTACACGGTACCACCGCTTGATAGAGTGCTGTGATCAACTAGCGAACTCAGACAAGAAAGTCAATCTGGGCGTGAAGTTTGGTTTGTTGCAGAAGTCGACGTGCTTCCAGATCCACGTGTACTTGCGCCGTCTCCCCAATCATAACACAATCATAGCACAATCTTAACACAATTATGTTAAACTTAAAAAGCGTTTCTGTATTTTAACGAAAATTTCCTACTTTGACCGGAATAATTTTATTGTTCACAAATCATTTATCTATAATTGCGTTACAAAACTGGACGTAAATTTCCACTAGAGAAGATTTGGCTTTTTGCTAGAACGTTCTTTAGAGCAGTCATGTTTAGTTAGGGGAACTAAGGATTTTAATTTTTCTCTTATGTACAGACGTTAGATGTTATACATTTTCAGAACTTCATGCAAATTTACAGTGAGTTAGCCACCTTGTGATTCAGGGTGCCCCCCCCCCCACTTTAATCCCCCGTCGCGGTGTCTGTAGTGAAGGGGCATGTTGACTACAGAGGTGCTGCCCCCGACCCCCCCCCTCCTGGGGTTGGGGGGGGGGGGGGGTACGACGATTAGGAGGTGTTTTTTTTTATAGCTTGACGGCTCGCTGTCGCTATTTCCTAATGTATATATTCAGGGTGCGCTTAAGTTGCAGAGATGAAAACCGAGGAGCCTCCTGGGTTGACGACACTGTTCAAGTGAAATCCCTGATTCAAAACGTATTAAAGTTACTCCTCAATTTGTTTGAATATTGTTTTGTCTTTTTTTGATTTAGACTTGTCAGCAGTAAACTCGTGTGGGGGAAAAGCCGATTGAGTCAAATTAGTGAGACACTATCTTTATTTGAAAATGTTTTTCTATTTTTGGTAACAATTACAATTGTAGGGCTATAACCGCTTTGTCTAGACTTTATCATAGCACATCTCTCATTTTCTACCAAGTTTAGAAATAACTGCCCTGTCTAGACTTTATCATAGCACATCTCTCATTTTCTACCAAGTTTACAAATAACTGCCCTGTCTAGACTTTATCATAGCACATCTCTCATTTTCTACCAAGTTTAGAAATAACTGCCCTGTCTAGACTTTATCATAGCACATCTCTCATTTTCTACCCAGTTTAGAAATAACTGCCCTGTCTAGACTTTATCATAGCACATCTCTCATTTTCTACCAAGTTTAGAAATAACTGCCCTGTCTAGACTTTATCATAGCACATCTCTCATTTTCTACCAAGTTTAGAAATAACTGCCCTGTCTAGACTTTATCATAGCACATCTCTCATTTTCTACCAAGTTTAGAAATAACTGCCCTGTCTAGACTTCATCATAGCACATCTCTCATTTTCTACCAAGTTTAGAAATAACTGCGCTGTCTAGACTTCATCACAACGCATCTCTAGCCTTCCAAGAATAATAAAGAAACAATAAAGCAACTGAATAAGTCATTTATTTGTTTCATCGCATATTTCATTGAAAATATAATACTTTACTTTACAAGACTGTTTCTTAGTGAAGAAAAAGGTTACAGAAATTAATTTAAAGGGATATAAATGTATACAATGTAATTTTTGCTATTAACAAGATTACGACTGATTCAACAAGGAAAGTAGTTTAGAACATGTGTACAATGTGTCAACGTGGTTATGTCACTATGTTATGTAATATCAGGACCCTACAAAAGAATACATCAGGTAATAACACAAACCTTCCCCTTAATCTAATTCACAGCAGCCCTTGAGTTGACAAAAAATACAGTAATAATCAAACATTCCCTATAGAGTTTTTAATTTCTGTTATGAGAAACTAATGCAATGATGGTTGGTGCCATGTTTTGAATGTAAGAACTGAGTTGTTTAAATGTATTTAAAGGCTGTAAAATGAAAGAGAATTGAAATCACTGTCCTGCACGGTTTAAGGTTAAACACAGATGAATATAAATCTTTTGCCATACACTGAAATTACACCCGTATGTAAACTGATTCAAAGTTATCTGTTTTCCACACAAAATTATTTGGCAATTCATTACATCAGAGACCCCGAAATTTATTACCATAATAAATATTAGACAACAGTAGCGTTTTAACATTAAACAAACACATCAAACAAATTTACGTTGATTTATTATTGCCTCTACCCATTCATAAGCTGATTTCTCCCCCCCTCCCCTTTCTTGGGGTATATGATGGCTGCTTTTAACGCTAGAGAAATACTTTAGATGTTTCTAATTGTTTCTTTGTTCTAATTGTAAAATTAAAATGTAGAGCTGATTAAGATATGCATTTATTTATGTGCTGAATATGAATTTGAACAATTTAATTTTAAAAAATTCCATTTATTTGGATCGATACAAGAATCTTATCTTAGCCTGAAAAGTGAGTAAACAACTCGTAAGTAGATCACATAAAATAAAATGCCAGTAGAAGCATTACAGTGCTAAAGAAAATAAATTATCATTTTTAAAACACAAACTTTGAAAAGTAATTATTGTAATAAAAGTAATAAACAAACATACAGTTTTATCAATAACACTTGTTTACAGCGCAGACGCTACCAGTGACCAGACCAAAGCCAACGCTACCGGAACAAAGCCAACGCTACCGGAACAAAAAGCAAAATCACGTTAGCCGCAGAATGAGGAAAAACTTTGGGTTTATTTTGACTTCACTTATTGACTTTTTTTTTTGGTTCACTTTCTTCAATGATAGAATCAACGTACCCCAAAATTTGTTGTTAAAATCTCCGGCACCTATGTCGACCACGCCACTTAAACACTTAAAATATTTCCACAAAGAGCTGGCTTATGAATGAGTACATACAATACTTAAATTCATGATAACCGCACTTGACAATCCATCATGCCTGCTACTAGAGTGACCCATGAGTTTGTGACCTTTTTTTTTTGCCATAGCCATCTTTAGAAATTAAACACTACATGGATAACAATTTAAACCGAAAAAAAACAACTTTTGAACAAATGCATAAAGAACAACATAGTACATATGCAAGAGATCTCTTCAGCTGTTGTTGTTGTCTGGCCAAGTCAAGGTGTGTGGTCCATGGAATGCCATGTGACATTAAGTATCCAAGAATCCAAGTGATTGTTTCATTTCAAGGAGATACAAATCCTTTAACTGGACACCTTCACAATGCCTCCTTAAAATCCTTTTTACTGCACACCGTCCCGATGCCTCCTTCCAATCCATAATTTACATGAAATTGCATTAGTTGCCAGGAGATAAATGTTTTTGAAAGACATCTGTAAAATGACCATTCTATTGTGAACAAATGTTCAAATGTTACTTTTTCTTTGACCTTCTTTTGTCTGTAGACTGAGTGTTTCCTGCAGTTAAGATGGAGTATCTGCTTAAAATCAAGGATGAAATTGTTTATAATAAAAATCCAAAATTACTAAAATTTCCCTTAAAAAACAATCCACAAACCTTTTAGAAAAACATAAATTATTCTCTTTTTTTAATTTAAAAAAAAAAAAAAAAAGAGGCAGGAGGGAGGCAAAGATTAAGATATAGAATGAAAGACAGAGGAAAAGCACATGTCAATTCCTGAAGGAATTCTAAATGGTTTCATTCTTGTGAGCCATGAAGTTTATTGAGCATGGGGTGAGCAGGGTTTTGGAGGTCAAGTAGATGTACTGTACACCCCCTCAAATGGATATCAACTGCCTTTTTGTTTCTTATTCAAACCCAGTGAAGTGTCAAGTGATAATGCAGCAACAAGCTGATCACGTAGCAACCAGCTGATCACGAAGCAACAAGCTGATCATGTAGCAAACAGCTGATCACGTAGCAACCAGCTGATTATTTAGCAACCAGCTGATCATGTAGCAACCAGCTGATCATGTAGCAACAATCTGATCATGTAGCAACAATCTGATCATGTAGCAACCAGCTGATCATGTAGCAACAAGCTGATCATGTAGCAACCAGCTGATCATGTAGCAACCAGCTGATCATGTAGCAACCAGCTGATCATGTAGCAACCAGCTGATCATGTAGCAACCAGCTGATCATGTAGCAACAATCTGATCATGTAGCAACCAGCTGATCATGTAGCAACCAGCTGATCAAGTAGCAACAATCTGATCATGCAGCAACAAGCTGATCATGTAGCAACAAGCTGATCATGTAGCAACAAGTTGATCATGTAGCAACAATCAACTTTCCCATGACTTAAAGCTGGTGAATCTTTTGTGACATAATGTTTTACAATTCAAAACTCCGCCCCCACTTAGACTACTGAACACAAGTAGAACCACCGTGGTTAATAACAACCTACACATGGAAAGGGATGAAAAAGTAAGAAAAGGATACGATTTGAGATCCACTTCCTGACGTAAGATTCCCGTCAAAACAAACTCCGCCTCAACCACAGGTATCCCAGCTTTGATGGCCGGCTGAAACAGCTCCTCATCGTCGGCGCAAGACACCACCACAGTATTCTCAGATATCTTTTTCGGCATTGTTTTCAAGTACTTTGCGCCAGCGCATTGTAAGATCTCCTGCATCTGGGCAGGGTCCGGGTGGACAGATTTGGAAACATGAACTTTGAGGCCTTGAAACACTGGGTTGTTGGCGGCCTTTGATATGGAGGTGGACAGCACAAACTTGTACTGCTTCTCCATGGCCTGGTCCGACACAAGGTATTTGTGGCCATCTATTCAAAAAGACAGAAACGTTGGTATGAGATTAGTCACTCAATTTTAAGAGCTAAAAGTTTTCATTCCTACAATATTAGTACCAGAATTTCTAATGTACGTCAATGTAAGCTTCAATAATTGTAAAGCTACAAACGTCATCCACAAAAATTGATGGTGCAAAGTTTCACAGTTAAATATTAACAAACTAAAATTGATTTGGAAATTTCTAATTTTATCTATTTTTACAAACCCTCAGTTATTTGAATGAACTGTGAAACTAGAAAACAAAATTTCTGAGCACAATTTCAACGCCTCACCTAGAAAAGTTCCAGCTTGTTTGCTGTTGTCAAGCCATTGAGGTGACACAATGGGCAGTCCTTTGGACAGTCCACTGAGAAATTTTACAGTACGCCGTATCTGAGCATAGAAATATAATAATACATTGAATATTTTTTTTAAATAGTTGAGTTATTGATGCTATTAAAAAAACTACAGCGGCACTCTGGTATGGCAGCTAGAGCTCTCCAAAACATCTCCTCATAGGAATAACTTGGCTGAAGATCATTGGGACAGGCTAAAAACAAAAATACTTAATCTCAGATAGACAGCGACGAGGCCATGACAGGCAATTCAGGCTCATACCAGCAAGAAGCCAGTATAGGAGCTGCTCATTCCTGCCCAAGACAATCAGGGACTGGAACAATCTTTCAAAAGGAACGGTTGAGGCGACAACACTAAACACATTTGTGTCTATTGCCTCAAGCCTTCAAACCCCTAGTGCATGATTTCCTCATCAACACCAGTAACAGAAACATTGCAAATCCCATCTCCATGCTTAGGAGCCAAAATGATCAATAAATTGATCGTGGGCCCTTAAGATATAGAAGAAGAAGAAGAATGGAAATTTGTTGCAATGATATTAAAAATGAGGACTTTACCAACCTGGGAATTTACCTTAGTAAAATAACAGAAATAATGAATAAAGGAAATAAAAATAACCAAAATGGTTTATTTGTATTTAGGATATAATTACACTTCAATCAACATTGCCGATAGTTTAGAGATTATCTACCTTGTCTGTGACCAAATGTGTGCATTCTTGGATACTGGATGCAATCTCACCACCAAGCTCTCTCACAATCTGTGAATAAAAATCATACTATTGTTCAGGCAACGTTACCCTGTTACTCAAACACAGCTTTTTATTGTGCTTTCTAAAATAGGTAAAAATCCCTTTCAAAATTTCTTTCCATAAAAGACTTTGACATGGCAACGGCAGCTGCCCATGCAAGTGTCTCGCTCAAAAATATTATGACAGTTAATCAATTATGAAAGAAACTTTTACCTCTTTAAAATATATATATATATATATATATAAATAAATATCTATAAATAAACATTTATAACTCTTAGACCAGAAATACTCTTACAAGATAATTAAACGATTATATGATGTATGTTGTTTTTTTTAAACCAAAAATAGAATGGCTGAACTCCAGTAGTTCCACACTACAAATTAAATTAATAATTCATCAAGAATGAAAAAAAAATTCTAGTATAATAAGACTCTAAATGTTATATTCCATGTCCATACCTTTTCACCTTGTTCATCAATGACTCCTGTGAACATAACCTTGGGTTTCTTCTCCATGGTGGATTTCCTTAAAGTAGGAGTCCCCAGATGCTCTGTGTCTCCTTCCTTCTTTTGATGTGTAGGGGTTGACGCGATTGATGATTTTTTAGAGGGGGTCTCAGCCACCTGAACATGGGCACAAATGAATTTAAAAGCAGGTCGTGCGTGATTAAGTCCAAAAGTAGTATTTTACGGCAAAAAAAATATATTAGATTTTCATATAAAAACAAATTTACCAGGAAACAAGATATAAGTACATGAATAAAACTAACACAGACGCCCCCATGATGTCCCGAATATTTCAACTGCATTGAACACAAGGCATGTCAATGTTGTATAAAATAAACCTTAAAGTACAAATGGTTGTGTTGTTCAACAACATCTCATGACTTAAAAATGTGCACAAGTCAGCATTCAGAGTTTGGTCTGCAGTTCCTTTTTAAAATAAAAATTTGAATTAAAATGCTTTGCTAATGAATGGACTCTCTATCAAACATAAAATGTGCCACAAGTGAGACAGATGTGGGTGATGGTGCTAAGTGGTAGAGTGGTCTAAACAGTGAATTATGAAATTAAAGCAGTTAAGATGTAAGGAGGTTGGGTAACAAAAATTTTTGGGGTCATTAGATGTCTGACTTTTATGACAGTCCAATGCTTATAGAGTTCAAGAGGACCTGACTGACAATTGTTTTAGACTTCTCACCGATTTTCTTTTAAATGCCAAATTATCATTAAAAACTTTTAAAATTTAATTTTAATTGCTCTAAAATCATGTCATTTTTCTTTGAAATTTACAATCTATAGTTGATATTTTCTTAGATATGTTCCAGGGTAAATCTGAGGCTCCTGTCAGTGTGAAGCCAAGGCCAAATTTTCATGATAAAATTAATTAATTCACTTCTTACCTCTACCTTGCCACTTGCTCTCCTCTTAGAATTAGGAGTCATCGGAGGTTTATCGTCAGAGACTGACTTCACTGTATTTATTTCAATAGCAGAAGCGCCGATATCAATTTTGGAATCACTTTTTGTCATTTCGGACTTCCTAGCCCTCCCGCGACCAGCGCTCACCTTTGCCGTAACCTGCTGATGCACGAACTCTGCTGAGGAGTTCTGAATATCTGCAGCACTGGCCTTAGAATTTGCCTCTTGTGATGACCTGGTTTGACTCTTCTGCGCAGGGACAGATTTTCTTCTCGGCTTAACATCTGAAACTTCAAAATCTGCTTCTTGATCCGTAGCCAGAGGAGCTGTGGTGACAGATGATTGGCCTCGACGCGCTCGCTTAACCGCAACTGAGTTTTCAGCTTTATGGGCGCCGTCATCACTTTCAGGGCAATCCTCTGGCATTTGATCTTTTGATTTTTCAGAGTCTTGTCTCTCCTCATTCTGGACGCTGCTGACTACACCAGAGACGTCTCTGCCGCTGTTTTTTACTCTCTTCCTGGCTGACTTAACTTTAGTCCCAGTTGTTTTCGGCTCATTGACTTTTGATTCCATCACAGTTTTCTCTTGCTCTCTTAATCTCATTTCTGTTTCATCAAGCTCGCACTCTCCGGTTGCATCTGCATCATTGTTTGCTACAGCGCTGCTCTCCGTTGGTTTGGGTTGTCCCCTCTTTGTCCTTCCCCTGCCTGTCTTTGTTTGCAGTGGCTCATTGCCATCCATTGGTTCAACGGCTGCTGGTGTTGCTGCCTTGACCGTTCTCCTTTTGCCCCTGACGCTCTCATCGTCCGTGCTCGAGGTTACATCATCAGCCTTCACCGTGTCTCCAGCCTCTGGTGAGTTTTTGTTGGCTGCCGAGGCTTTCCCACGATTTGAATTCTTTTTATCTGTTTCAAAATCTTTTAGAAAAGCTGGTTGGAAGCTCACCCTTCTGCCCCTTGTAGAAGTTCTAGGACCTGCCGAAGACATCGTCACCATTTCCGTCACTTTCTCTACAGCATTTTCTTTCTGAACTGTCCTTTTCTCGCTCTGGGGCTTTTTTCTCTTGGGCTCCACAACTTTTTCGGCTGCAAGTGACTCAACATCACTCTGCTCGTCAGACGTTGGTTCTGTGAATGCACTTGCTTCCGATTCATCCCCATCCATGGATTTCACTGCTGTGAACGCCTCCAGTTTCTTTGACTTCTCATTTACATGCTCAGTCGCCTCCACTGGACTGCTCCTTTGTGGAGGCTTACCCTGACTTCTTCTAGAGGATCTAACATCAGTCATGACATCCCCTCCAAGGGCGGCCTTGGACACAACTTTTTTACCCTTTTTAACAACTGGCTCAAGATCCTCCTTTGGTGCCAGTGAACTGTATTCATTATTTACGTTTTCTTCCACAGTAACCTCCTTTCCTTTAGTTTTTCCTCTTTTCCCTCTTGTTTTCATTGTTGATTTTTCATTGTTCTCCTCTTGACAAGATTCTTCCATGGTTAGTTTTCTTGGGCTTTGTCTGGTTGGAGAAGCTGAAGTTGTTCTGGGTTTAATACTTTCATTACTTTCACTGTCAGGATTTTCCAGAGCTTGGACAGGTTTTGTTTCCATTTGCTTGACTTGACAAATATTTTTTTTGCCTTTTTTGCTCAGCTTGAAACGAGCTTGGGGGATTCAAGGATAACGACAATAATAAATAACATTGGTCTCCATAAAAGTTGTAAGTACATAAGATCAACAGTCCTGACTAAGACTTGTAAAATAAGATCAACAGTCCTGACTTACACTTGTAACATAAGATCAACAGTCCTGACTAAGACTTGTAACATAAGATCAACAGTCCTGACTTAGACTTGTAACATAAGATCAACAGCCCCGAATTAGACTTATAGTTCTAAAGACAAATTACAATTACTATTTTCAAAATTAAGAACATTTTTGTAGAAATCATTTCAGCAATTTGTTCTCTCTTTTTTGTTTATAATCTCTACACTTTCATTGCTTATATCAATAACGCATTTTCCAGCAACAAATAGAAAACAAATAAGTTTACCCCTCCGTGTTGGTGACTCCTCCTCAACTTTAGTGTCATCATCATCATCATTAGTAGTATTATCAGAAGGTTCTTCCACCTGAATATAGGGATTTATTTATCAATCGCAGCAAATTATGTCAACTTTATGAGTATGGAACCGTGCCATTGCAATTGAATTACAGAAAAGCTTTGCATGGTTTCCAAAAGACAAGGGCCAGTGCAGGTCTATCATATCAGACTAAGGGAACTACGTTAAAATCACTGAAATTCAGCAGACAAATATGTAGAGAAAGACGTGCATGGAGGTGTCAACAACAAGACCTCTGGTCGTAGCCATCAATTAAAAAAAATATAAAAACATCTATAATGAGATGGTAAGAAGAAGAAAAAAAAAATTAATCCATCAAAGGTTTAATCATTCATGAGAATTTCATTCTCCCCATAAACACCTTTGTTATGTTCCAATAGCGCTGTCATAAGAATTTCATTCTCCCCATAAACACCTTTGTTATGTTCCAATAGCGCTGTGGACTTACATTAGCAAAAGCGACGTGTTTTGGTGCCGACGACCTCTTCCTGCTCACGGGTGAGAGCTTCTTGTCTGAAACTAAAGCTGATTTCAGTGGAGACTGAGCGGGAAGCACATCCTTCAGTGAAGATGTATCCTTCGGTGGAGGTGTATCCTTCAGTGGAGATGTATCCTTCGGCGAAGATGTATCCTTCAGAGGAGATGTATCCTTCAGAGGAGATGTATCTATTTTTGTGGGATGACTATCAGCTGCCAGCTGCATTGCGAGTTTGAAAAAAAAAAAAAAAAATTTTATTTGACTGCAGTAGAGAAAATCCTGAGTCCAGTTCCATGGCTATGGGACAATTTATTAGAAATATGTTAAAAATGTAAATAACACCCATCAGCTGAACATGATCTCCCATGTCAAATACTTAAATAGCTAACTAATAGAAAAATTGTTCTGTCAATTATTACTTATATCTTCCTATTTTTTTTATATCCGTCCAAAATGGGGGCGGATACACCAAAATGGCGCCTAGCTTACACAAAAAAATGACGTGTATATTTATTTTAAAAATGTGCTTTTATGCAAAAAATTTAAACAATCGCCATTTGAATGAAGAAAGAAGTTCATTGGTGATACATCCCACAACATTTAACATGGCAGGTCACGGGTTGCCCACCCCAGCATTAAGCCTTGGAGCCTGGTTTTATTTGCCATTAACATATTGTGGTCTCAAACTACAGCAAGCTGTATTGGGAGAAAGGAGGAGAAGTGATGGTTGGGGTATTAAAATTGTACAGCTGCTTAGTGACTTCTAAAAATAGATTTCAAATGCCGCTTACTAGATTTTATCGCATATGTCAAAATCAAACGCTGCTGTACCGAGCAGTTGAGAATGCATGTAAAAAAAAATATGTAGTCTTGTAAGTGGAGCGCTGATTCCATACCCGATGGTAACATTCAAATCATATAAATCCATGCAATGTGCACATCCGTCAATGTAAGCCGATTTTGAATGCCAGAGCTGATTGGACAAGGGGACATCAATATACAGTTGAACCCACTTATCTCTCTTTTTCTTAGCATTTTCTCATCGGTTACGTCAATTCTTTTATTTCGCCGAACTCTGATATCTCAAGCACAAAAGGCGGCCAAATTTGCCACTTTACGTTGGTGGTTATCTTGATCCACTGACCAATCACCGGCTTTTGAACTCCGCAAGAAGAAATAGCAAACAACAAATAAACAAGTTTTGCATAATTAAAAATAATTATTTATTTCTCAAAATACAGGAGTGAAAGAATCCCTAAGTTTATGTTGTAATGATCGTCCTCCTTGTGTCCACAAAACAGACTAACAAGTTCATTGTCACTTCCTTACGTAGACAAAAGAAACTAGATCTCCATATGATCCTGTGACCGGTCGATCAGTCACGGGTTTATGGTCTGTTTCTCGCATCCGAAAAATCTATCGGCACTGGCCACTTAGTGAAGAACCTAATATTATAGACCTATTTTTTTAAATATAACTTACATTGTTATAACATTTGTTAATAGAAAGTAGGTCTTCTAAGTATGGGCCTAAGCAAGCTGTCCTTGCTAACTAAGACTAAAATGAGTAAATTCCTGTGCATAACAGTTTAAAATGCATTTTATTAAAAAAATTAAAATTCAACATCCCTAGTTTTCTCCGTTTTCACAATTGCTGCGGTTCAGACAAATGAAATAGGCCTAATTATGTCACAAAACTGCGTCACAAGCAAATTTAAAACAAAAATAATATTGGAATTGTTACCATCCGCTAGCTTTTGTTACACTACTATTCACCTTTGCACATTGATGAGCATGATCATGATAAATCTAAATGAATTTCACAAATGAATGAATTGAATGAGCCTAAGGTTACATTATAATTTATTTTTGAACAAATTAAAACATAAATAATAATATAAAAATTAAAATTCCCTTATTTTTTTTCTCCACAAAACTATTTACCTTTGCCTAAACCTATTTAAAAGTTTATGTTTGGAAATATTGGACAAGTAGGTCATCATACAGCTGTGAGCAGTGTTTGCAGAGGATTAGTCATAAATCATACAAGGACAGCAAGACATGATTGCCAGCAGACAGCCAAGGTGATAGTCTAACTTCTGGTAATGACCTAAAGCCTCACTCACTTTCGGCCAGAAGGCCAAAAGTCTCAATCACTTCGGCCAGAAGGCCAAAAGTCTCAATCACTTTCGGCCGAAACCATAAATTAACTTTTGCTTTGGCCAAAATCAAAACTAAGCATAAAATGATAAAATGGAAAATTTCGGCGCAGAAACTGACATTCTGCCAGCCTGTAATTAGCAGTAAAATGAAATAAATGAAAACGGATCATTACCTCTTCTGTGTCAGATGTGGGCTCAGCCTTGGAATCTTCATCTGTTGGAAAATTGAACAAATGCTGTTTTTATATTACTTTAAAAGGTGAGCCTGCCAGAACAAACTTGATCACTAAATGACAATAACACTTTTACCTTCTCTTTGCGGTAATCTAGTCAAAATATGACATACTAAATCTATCAATAAGCTACCTGAAACAGCACCGTTGTCCTCATTGTTTCTGATCCTCGGTGGGGACACTTGTTCTTTCCCACTCGAACCATGGGCTAAAGTTGGCTCCACTGGTTTGGACTTGTTTACATTCACCTCTCCTGAATCTCCTTCTTCGGCAAGCTAAACACAGCATACAATTTTAATTTTAGTCTTATCATACAACTGTATCTATTGTAACAGGCATATGTAACAAGTAACAGGCATATGTAACAAGTAACAGGCATATGTAACAATTATAATTTTAATATTTGATAAACTTAACATTGTAAGAGACATTATACTTTAGATCTAATTTTAAAAATTAAATTAACTTATACGCCTGGCATTAAAAAATCTCAACTTTTTCTTAATAATTATTGGAAAAAAACAAAATGCTGTCATAGTAGGTACCTGTTGAGTGTCACTTATCAAATTGTTTTCATTGACTCTCAGCAGTGGCTGGTCCTCTAAATCTGAATCATCAAAAGACTCGTCCGGAACCTCCGTTGAATATTCACCTCTGCCAGTAAAATAAGTTTTAAAAAAAATATTACCTGCGCCCTTTGTGTCCTGAAACAAAATTTATTCAACAACCGTTTTCATTCGTACCCGTTTTTTTTTTTAACTATACGTGCGAGCCGGTCACAGTTTTAGCTGTTGTTTTTACTTCATTCAGCATCTTGTTTCATTCAGTAACACATGCTCCTTCAGTAACAAGTGCAACAAAAAATAAACAGTACAATCATATTAACCTCTTGTGATTTTCACTGTCCTCTTTTGATAGGGTCTCGTCATCTCCTTCTACCCCGATGTCATACTTCTGGGTGGGGTCTTCAACCTTTGAGCTACCGCATGCCCCCTCGTCATCAAACGCTTGAGTGGCATCAACATCATAGGCCTGGGTGGGTTCATCGGCTGTTGTTACGTCCTCATAGCCATCACTGTCCATTTCATACTCTTGTGTTTCTAACATCTCCTTGCTTTTGGAGCACGCTGCATTATCCTTTATAGGGGAACATTTTTGTACATTATCATCCACATAAGCCTGGGTTGGTTCTCCAACTCTAGATACATCCTCATCGCCATCACTGTCCATTTCATACTCTTGTGTTTCTACCGCTTCCATCACTTTGGTATCCATGACATTATCCTTTCCATTGGATTTGAAAGAAGTTTTTTGAACACATTCATCCACAAATGCCTGAGTGGGCTCATCGACCTTAGAAGTTTCCTCACCAACTTCAGTATCCATTTCATATACCTGGGTGCTCCCTGCTTCCATAATACCATACGCTTGAGTCGGCTCATCAGATGGCCCTGAAGGCAAACTGGGTTCATCCTGATCAACTGTTCCAGTTCTGGACTGTTTCCCCAAGAGTAAACCTCTTTTCTTCACTGTTTTAGTGTTGGGTGAAAATATTTCCTTGGCCGGTTTATCAAGATCCTGACTCGGAGCATCCAGTTCAGCCTCACTCTCCCCAGATTTTTGCTTGTTTTCAAGTAGTGACTTCTCAAATGACACATTATCTTCTCCACAAGAAACACCGTCTGAACTGCTTAAAGCTGAGTCTTCTGCTGTAGTTTTGCAAGCTCTGCTACGCCCTTTTCTTGTGGATAATCTGTTGCCGATAACTTTTACAGGACTAGAAAAAGGTGCAGGTAATTTATTAGACTTCTGGACCTTCCCAACTCTTCTCCTTCCAGCTTCTGATTCATTCTCTGAGTCACTGCTAATGGGTACGGTCTCACCCAAAACCAGGGTTGGACGATCCAGGATTACGTCTCCTTTTTCTCCCCCTTTCTTGCCTTCACTGATCTCATCAGGTTTCACAGTGTCTTTGCCAGTATCATCCAAGTTCCCCGTTAGCTCATCCCTGACATCAAAAGTCTTATCACGATCTGCATCAATGTTTGCGCTCTTCTCTTGTGTGACTCCCACCAACACCTGTGTGGGTAACTCAGGTGACAGAGATCCTGTTGAATTACTTTTAACTGTGCGAGGCGGCCGCCCTTTCTTTTTCTTTGATGATGGACCAGAGGTCGTCTCGTGGTTTCCATTTTCATCTGGATCTTCAGCTATTTTCATTGTTGGTGGACAGACGTCAAACACTTGTGGGGGTTCATTCTCCCCGGCATATCCTTTAGCTTTTTCTCCTTCGCTTTCTGAATCGGCTGCTCCAGCAGAATCACAAGCTAGGGTGGACATGGCAAAAAGCTTGTAATTTTCTGCTGAATCACTGTCTTCATCTTCCTCAAAGATTTGAGTGGCTGTCAATTCAGAAACCTTTGACTTTGTCATGCTCTTTGCCTCATTGAATGTCTGTGTTTCTGAAATGGAGCCATATGATTTTTACACTTATTGTCTTTAAAATTGGGATATTAAAAATGAATTTTGAGTACAGATTACTATAATTATTTTTTATTGGTTACCTGCATCAGGCATTTACTTCATCATTTTTTTCCAAGAGCTGTTATCGAGTTTAAAATAAACTGTACCTTTTTTATTCCCCTTGGAGCCTCCATTATGAGTTCTTGAGGGTTGATTAGAGCCTCTATCAAGAGATTCTGGCTCTTCTTTGTCCTCCAATGCATCATTCAGCTGTACACAAACAAACATGACAACTCAGTAAACTATTAAATCTTCATTTGTCACACAAAGGATAAAAGCCACATTAAGGACAAACAATTAACAGTATTCCCCAGAAGGTGCAGCACAAGTGAACTTTTGTCACCAGTCAAAAAAAATATTTTAAAAAAAAAATGAAGCACTATAATATGTTCTTTTTGTCTCACTAAAATCATGAATATCATTATTAAAAAGAAAATTACATTCATCACACTTTTTATTGATTTTAGGAAAGTTCAGGAGCGTGCAAAAAAATTAGTGGTTGCGTACGTAGGGGGCTATCATCCCATGTATGATTTATTAATGTTTTTTTTTTTAAACTGTGGGGGGGAGGGGGGATTTGATACTTTCATTTTGCCCCAGGCAGCACAAGATATGCCTAACAATGACAGAGTGAATTTGATAAATAATTAACTTCTTCAGTGAACACATATATAAAACATGCTGTACCAATTAAGCAAATACAGTCCAAGTGCCTTGACAATACTATGGGTACATTTACATAAGTATACCCATACCTCAAAAAACATCCCAAAGCTCAATCAGTTTACACACATGTAAATTTAATCTAAAAAATAGAGCCATATTTTTTTTTCCTTTACAGTTCATGGGCATAAACAAAGATAATTGAAATTTTCTTTCAAAATACAAAAAAATCTATTTTTGTATCCACTTTGCAAAAAGTATCATGGAAAAGTGGGTGTACATATTTAAGAGATTAATATTATTATTTTTTTTTTTAAATGCTATGTTTGTAACAGATGTGAAAATCGGTTAAGAGATTCTTCTTTAGATGTAACACTTCTGTATTTAACAATTTTCTGAAAATATAGTAGAGAAGCAAGGCAAAAGTTTGGTGAAATAACAATATTTCCAATGCCCTTAATGTAAAAAATATTTTAAATGGTATAGAGATTTTTTTTGTAAATTTAATGTCATGTTTTTACAATTTTTAGAGAGAAAAAAAATGTAGTTCAGAGACGCGACAAGGGATAGGGTGGGCCAATATTATAGAGAAGATGAATATTTCTAAAAACTAAATGACATTAGAAACATAAACATAATTACATAGATAGTTCTTTTAAAAATAAGGAATCCTGAAGATAAATTTCAAGGATATGGAAATACTTTTTTTTTTTTTTAATATTTTTATTTTGGAAATGAGCGAAACAAATTATAGGCAAAGTTGAAAAAAAGGACAAAAATAAACAATGAATGTGTAGACAAGACACCTTCTTCACTTCCTTTCTACGCCTCTTAATTTTGTTTTTGTCTGGTTTTAGCGCCCTCTCCTATATTTTTTTGTTTTAAGTAGGATATGTATATTGATATTATGTAAATTTAATTTATACTTATTTAAATGTCTTTTGTTTGTTTGTACTGATGAAGGCATGTGCCGAAACGTTTACTTGTGTATAATGTA
This sequence comes from Lymnaea stagnalis, assembly GCA_964033795.1. Lineage (NCBI taxonomy): Eukaryota > Metazoa > Mollusca > Gastropoda > Lymnaeidae > Lymnaea > Lymnaea stagnalis. The sequence continues at coordinate 1,108,147 of CAXITT010000179.1, read as the reverse complement.
TAATTATTATTAAAGCGTACCTTGTAGTGTTCTAGTGACACAATTTGTTTGTGTCTTATTAATCAGTGGACAAACAACAGTAAACACAATATAAAATGAAAATAAACATTTAGCTGCAATATAGTATCCAAGAGGACAGCAAGAGGAAACAACTGAACATTTGGTGAAGTTTTTTTTTTGGTTGTTTTTGATGAGCACACAACATCCAAACCTGCTCCAGTTACATAAGTATACAAGTGGATTTCTAGTTGTTGAGACTTTGCAAAAAGCAGGTAGAAAGTAACACTAAATGCCTACCATTATTATCCCGGTAACATCGGGTTATATATTCTAGTGCCCCAATATCTTACCACTGTGGATGCACACTTGATGGCACCATCTTGGTCCGCCTCTTTCTCATCCCCATCAATGTTTGCTCCAGTAGCATATGCATGTTTGTCTGCACCAACTAAGTCAGACTTTAGGACTTCCTCTGCAATATGACAAAGTGTCATTGGTCAACAGCTTAAAATTTACTTCAAGTAATTTAAAATAAAATGGCTATTTTTTTTAGAATTTATTGCAAAAAAAAAAATATATATATATATATATCATCAGACACAATGTGACATCTCAAATGCACATTTCATACAGAGTTACCACAATAAAATTATATTAAATCCAAGAATTTTAAAGACTATAGACTTAAAGCCCTTTAATTTATAGTTGTATATAAATGTCAAGTTCATTGACAGTAATCTGTCTTTGGCCCACAGACCTCTTCCAGCACTTTGAATACCAGCACTTATACAAAAAGTATTTAATGTCCTGACCTTATTTATTAAATAATATAAATTAATAAATCCAACTGAAAGCTTGGCTATTTCATGTTGTGATAAACTGATTTCTATGAGGAAATATTTTAAGTACTCATATTGAGTGCTCATCTGATGTTCACATAATTGGAGATCATTTCAACTAACCATCTGTGTCATCAGAACACTCAGCCTTGAAATACGCCTGAGTGGCAACCCCTAAGACTTCTTGGTCTTTGCTGGACTCCGGATCTGTGGTACAGTAAATAATGATACAGGAAATGGTGATTTGAATAGTAGTATTAAAATGAAGCTTGGGTCACCATGAAAATATTATAGCTTAATGTGTCAAAAGATAGATAAGGACCAGCTCAAAAAAAAAACTCTCTAGTATGAGATTCAACCAAATGAATTCCCATGACATAAACAGAAAGAAGCATACATGATCAATTTGAAAGAAAGGAGGTCTATCAAATAACTCACCACTGTCTTCACAGTAAAATGTTTCCTCCACAACACCTGAAGGTTTTTTTATGACCAGATCCTCTTCACTTTCAGACTCTGAAAACACCATGGTTTGCATTGGGGCTGCTGAGTAGTCAAACAATGGAAACATTTAATGTTGAATATTTTGTGGTAGTTGATCAGCATTTAGTAAATCAAACCGTTTATTTGTGTAGTGAGAGTGGTGGTAAAACCAGACACCAGACAAAAAATTCAGCAGGGCCTGAAAAGAAACCCCCTAGCTTCGCACACATTGACTAACGAAAGCAAGAGAAAGTATTGCCTTGTGAGCAGCTAAAAAAAAAACCAAAAAAAAAAACTAAAAGGCCAAGGGAGAAAACCGCTGATTAAGAAAAAACTTTGGGATTTTAATTCCAAGGCAATGGGTTTTTGTGGTCAGGGTTTTTCCTTCTCCTTGATGAGCCACCGTCCAAGGTGGTTGATGCCTTATCTACCCAAGGGACTATATCTGTGTTTTTATTGGTTTTCTTGGTACTTCTGTGGTTTTGAACACCAGCCTACTACAGTTGCTTGTTGTGTCTTGTTGTCGACACGCTTGATCACACAGCCACCCACTCCCCCGAAATTGTAATTATGTCCTAAATAAATGACATAATGATTTTTGTCTAACCACACGAAACAACTCACCTTCCTCCATATCACCATTTTTACCGGCAAAAACTTTTGGGGTATCTTTAGCTAGCATAGCTGTGAAAACATAAGAGATGATGCAAATGTAGTTATTTTTTTTAGTATTCATTATTGTAACGCTTTTTAAAAACAAAACACTTAAAAATTATTCTTTTTAATAATTAGGTTTACAGATGACCAATTGCTGTATAATATTAACCTTTTAGTAATATCATATTTCTATTTATTTCTATTTAAGGGTTTTCAGGACATCAGTTCCATAAAAAATAATTAAAATGTTTGTACATCATTGGGATTTAAGATTGCCTTAACTTTTTCATTCCATTTTTAAGATACCCAACCAATCACTAATATCACTTCAGATTTTAATGAAGTTTCTGAAAATGCTAAACAAGGTCATAAAAAGGTCAGGTCACAGGATCACTTGTATGAAAACTAAGAGCTCAATTTAACAATAATTGTTTATTTTAACAAAAAATTTATTTAAAAAAATAATTTAAAAATACCTGAAATACTTTTTCTTTCTGACCTCTCTGCAAAGACCTAGATGAAGAATATTGGTAACAATTTTATCAGATAATATACCATTGATTAATATAAATTTAATACATTATAATAAAAAGCTTAATTGTCTACAACAGTGGTTCTCAAAAGGGGCAAAAGATTTTTTTTTTTTTTTTTGTAACAATGTTCAGAGATTTTGTGTCAAGACCAGTTGCAAGCACAAAACAAAATAAAATTATGCTCAGTTATTTAAATCTGAAAGTGTGACACCTGAAATTATTTTAAAAAATTAATTAATATAAGCAAAATCTAACCTGGGTAGGTGGTAGCACACTATCTTCATTGCTGTCTTCATCATTTCCATTACTCATATCTGTTTTCTCTTTCAGTTCACTTACTCCACCTGAATCCTCAAGTGTGACTTCATGCCGTAGTAGCAAATTGTCAGAATCCTCTGTTTCTGAGCCTGAGTCTGCCACTGTGTCAGAAACCTACATTAATTTTTTAAAATACCCTTTAAAGAGATTTTCTTTTTCCACTATTGTTTAAGCAGAAGTTAAAAGTGTTTTTAATTCCTTACTTTAATGGTAGGCAATGATGAAGTGCTAAATTGGTTCAAGTGACTATTCAAAAAAAAATATTGAAAACTAGACTTAATTTTTATGTTTATACATTATCATTTTAAAGATTTTAGTCAAACTCTGAATTAAAGGCATATTCAAACTTATAGAATCTAAGTGTTACTCTCCTTTTTCATAAAAGTGTTTTATTTTTTTAAACACAATTTTTTAACTTTTCTAAAAGATGTTAAAAACATTTTGTCAAAATTGTATTTAAATCATAATTTACTATAATGACCAACTCTTGATGGTATTCTTAGCAAAATTTTACCATGGCAATTAAAGGTTTTACAAAGTTTCAAAGGGATTTACAAAAAAATCTGCCAAACTATGAATAAACCAGGTTTCCACAATATTTACCTCTTTAGGCAAAACATAAACACATCTGACATCAGCAAATGTTATTTCATCATCATTTTTCAGTTCATAGCGAACCTCAGGGCTCAGGAGAAGCTGAAGTGTAAAATAAAACATATCTTTTTTAAAAAGTAAGGTAAGACTTAACTATTGTAGTTCTATAAATAACTTTCTTCAATTTAACCAATAAAACATTAAGGTTTTCATAAACTGATTATTAGATGGAATAAAGGTGTTAAAAATTTCACAAGGTCAGCATGAAGATATCAAATTTGTGGAAATAAACATTTTTTGTGTCCATAACTAAAAATAAAATGAAGTGGAGGCTTGTGGAAATTTAAAAAACTATATTTTTAAATTGGAATCCTATTAGAAAATAATTTAATTGATTGAAACATCTCTAAAGGGACCATCCATAACTCATGCTGCTATTTTGGCTGACTTTTTACACCCAACCTCCTCCCCCTCCCAACGGCCAGCACAATATTAATATTTGGACACAAAATAATTCAACACTTTTATAACACACCCTGTCACAGATTCATGCAAACATCCCCCCCCCCCTTTCCCAAACCATATCATTTAGGGATGGCCCCAAAGTTACAAAGAGTCATAGAATATCAATGAATTTTATAGCTTCATACTGACATGTAAAGGGGTTAATAAATAATTTTAACAACTTCTACTGCACAACATTTTTATTTTGTTTTAACTAACATACTACTAAAAAAAATAAGCTAAACTTTTAAACACTTCCTAAAAATCTTTTTTTTGTTTTTTTCACTATAAAAAATATCCAAGAATGCTAAATAAAAGAATAATGGACTTGCTTATATTGTAAAAGACAATGATACCTTTCCTCTGTGAGTTTTGTTTAAGCTTCCTTTGTCAAATATTAAATGGCTGCCATTAATAACCTGTATGCACGCATGCTCTTTTGACAAAGACTGGGGAGGAAAAAAATTCAACACATTAGATAGGTCTAAGTCAGTGTTTCCCAACCTTTTTTGTGGCATGCCCAACCTAAGCCTTTCTAAAATTCTTATGCTCCTTGAAGAGCATAATAAGAAATGATTTGCCAGATCTTGAATTGAATTAGCATTCAAAAAGCAAATGAAATGGAATAGACACAAATTCTTTTTAAAGACCAACTATAAATATTTTGATATTCATTATCCATGAAGAAATACTACTTATGACAACAAATGGTGTTTTGAATAAATTACCCCTCCTGAAACAAACAGAAGTTTAAAAATGAAAAATAGTAATCCACTATGCAACAATCATAGAAATTTAAGCAATGAAATTAAATATATTATAATTTGCACCCTTATCAAAAATGATTTAATTATTATTTTACCTTTGATGGTATACAGATGTGGCAAGAGTCTGCATTTCTACCTATGATATTGTCTCCTGGGAAAAAAATAAAATGTCGATGCTTCTGATCATTACAGCATTTTACTCTTTCCCAATTTATATCTTAAATCCCTCAATTTAGGTGACTGCAGAACTATCATGCCAGTTATTTAGTTAAAAAATATCTAGCAATAATAAAATTTGCTGGAAAAGAATGTGTGAATATTTCAATTACATTATAAGGGTATTTTTATACATTTAATATGCCCATAGTTCAATCTCGTAATTTTAAAAAATCTGGTCCCAATTTAACCATTTTTAAAGCATTTTGCAATAAGATGAAGAAAGCAAAAAAAAATTTTTTTTTAAATAATGAAATTCCATCTCCAATTGGCTTAACACTGAGAATAAATTAACACACACAAGTAGGTCTCAAATACATTTAAGAAAATATTTAAATATTCTTATTTACCATCATAAACAGGATGAATAGATTCTTTTAAACCTCTTTGAAGTGGAACTTTAAGGTAGCCAGCCTGTCAAATATAAGTTAAATGATAAGCACAATGCTTGCTATGGTTTCTTTATGAAATAATAAGTTCAAGATTTTATTGAAACTTCTGTTTCAGTCATTTTAATATTTTCCCTTTGATGATTGGGACATTTTATGTTTCAGGCAAACATTATTTACAATACTATAAACTCATAATATTTTGTAAGTCCCTGGCTTAATAAAGCATAAATAAACATAACAATTAATCAAAATCATTTCAAAGAGCTTTGATTTTTTATACATAATTTTATTTGTAGTATACTATAGTAAGCATATTTACAACTTTGCAATATCAAGTTATAAAAATGTTGATGACATCAGTGACGTAAAAATCCAGAATTATAAAAATCCATAAAATGGTAATGGCTTGTATCCATACAATTATGTGCTAAATAATTAATTTGACCACCTGGTCATAATGCCTGTCAATCATCAGGCATTATCAACATATAATAACAAGCACTCCAGTTATGCCCGGCGTTAGATCGACTGTGTGAAGGACACTTTTAAAGTCCACTTCATGAATCTTGAGTAAGCCTCACCGCAGATTGCCAACCCGTCTACCCACGATGCCTCCCTTGTAGAGGCAGACAGAAGAAGAACATGGGAATTTTAAAAAACAATTTTCCAACCATGGAAACTTACAGGCTTTTGAACTTCATTAGGTTGTAATTCATCAGTGAGATCACTTTCCTCATCGTCTACTACTATTGCTTGTGTTTGGTCAAAGTCTGATAAGTCCATTCCTTGCAGAAAGAAACAATACCAGTTATACCAATAAAGGAGCCAGTTTTTTTAAAGACAAGTATCCTGCATTTGTAATTTTTTTTTAAAAAGAAATAAAGGAGCTATAACTTAAGTTAAACATAGTTTTAAATAAAATCATGCCCAATTTTAGCAACATGTACAAGTTAAAGGGTAATTATTAGGTCTTATTTTATATGCTAAGTTTTTCCTTACCTCATGTAGGCCTATAGCCTAAAATATAAATATTAGGGGTTAGGTTGTGGCTAAGGCCACTAGGCTAGGAAAACTTGGAGTTGGACTAGAGAGGTGTGATTTTGAACAGAATTTCAACTTAAACTTGTGTTGCGTTTAATTGTCGTGTCCTTTTTGTTTAAAGCCTAAACATATCATGTTCCACTATTTATATTAAATATTATCACAGTGCACAGAATCAATGTTCTGTTGATGATCAAGTAACCTGTTACTTATTATTTGTTGATGTTTCTTTGATAAAAAAAGTCTGGGAATAGTCTATAATGCCAATGCCTACTCACGGAGCCAAGATATCTGCTGCTCCACCCTTGTTTTGTGCAACTAAAAAAAAAGTTTAAGGTATAGGCCTCGGCCTAAATTATTTATATATTATAGCATAATAATGGCTAATTCACCTCTCATGACTTATCCACTGGATGCAACAAATGCAACCTGAGTAAATTATACTATTTATAATTAGGCCTTGTAGACTACTATGCCTGAACAAAAACATGATATATGGATAGCGACCTGGAATGTATTGAGTCTAGAAACAGCAGGAGCATTGGCCCGCCTCAGTGACAAATTGCTAAGATATAGAATCATGGTTGCGACACTGCAGGAGATCAGATTGAAAGACTCGGAAATACTAAGAACTAAGGAGTGTATACAATATTCTACAATGAAAACAATACCAACAACTTAGGAACAGGGTTTGCAGTCAAAAGAGAGACAGTAAATACAGTCATTGGGTTTAAAACAGTGAGTGAAAGACTATGCTCCATAAGGATATGAGGAAAAATGTTTAAAATCACGTTAGTCTGCGCACATGATCCAACAGAGGATACAGATGAAAGCACTAAGGAAACTTTCTATGTAACACTTGTAAGAGTATTTGATGATGCACCATGCCATGATGTAAAAATAGTCCTTGGAGATTTCAATTGGAAAATCAAGGAAGAACCTGCTTGCAGATCAATAATCCGATAGGAAAGTCGACGAGAGCAATGACAACAGAACACGTCTAATAGAATTTGCTACAGGAAAAGGAATGACAATCAGTAGCACAATATTCCAACACAAATACATAAAGCTACATGGATATCCCCTGATGGATTTACCCATAATCAAAGTACTCATTGACCAGAGGCACAGCTCTGATATTCGATGTACAAAGCTGTATTGCGGCAGACATAGACTCAGACCACATACTTGTAAGGATCAAATTTGATCAAATATAAAAAAATAATTTGTAACATCCACAAAAAACAAACTAAAAGAGAAAAACAGTACAACAGCTAGAAATTAAGCAGGGACCCAAAAATTACTGAGGAATTGAAACTCAACTAGTACTAGAATTATTCAAAAGGGAATCAGCCAGCAACACTGATATAAACGAGCAATGGGAAAAGATGATGCAAATAATTAAAAGTGTAACAGAGGAAACAATAGGATAAACTAACAGTGAAACGAACAGGATGATATGATGCAGAATGCATAGAACTTATAGAAGAAAGTAACAAGGCTCAGCTAATGATGCTGCAAACGGAGACAAGAAGAACATGACAATTATTTAATGAAACAAGAAGTGTGGCTACGAAAATTTGTAGAAAGAAAAAACGTTTTTAGGAAATATAATAAATATTAGAAATATAAGAGTTGGCAAGAAGAGAATGGCTTTCAAGTAAGATCCCACATGTCTGAAAATATGGGTGGAAAGCTGATCACAGAGAGCAGTGGCGTACTAGAAAGATGGGCACAACACTCTGAAAGCTTACTGAATGGCTCAGGTGGAGGAACAAATGAGGATTACGCTCTACCACAAGGAGGACCGGACCTATTGGTCAACCAACCAACACTGAATGAAATAAGAGATGTGATCTCTGCCTTGAAAAATAACAAAGCCCCAGGAATAGACCTTATCTCTCCAGAACTGATAAAACTAGCTAGGTCGAAACGAACTGCATAATGATAAATCAATTATAAAATCTCATATCCAGAATCTGGCAGGAGGAAGAAATGCCAGTTTTCCAATTCATAATCCCAATTCACATAATAGGATCTCAGCTGGGCTGCTCAAACTATAGAGGAATATCACTTCTTAATTTAATGTACAAAATCTTCACTAAACTACTAGTAATGAAACTGGAAAGGTATGTGAACAGATCCTAGGGGCCAGTAGGGGACTACCAATGCAGATTCCGGCAGAATAGGTCAACCATGGATCATATTTTTACTATTAGATGTCTCCTGGAGAAATGCTTTGAATAAAACATCAACATACACCAACTATACTTTGATTACAAAACAGCATACGATAGTGTAGACAGGAAGTTCCTATACAATGCTCTACAGGAACTCGGAGTCCTTAAAAAACTTTTCCGGCTCATACATATGATGATGGCTAACTCCAAAAGTAGAACCAAAGTACAGGAAGAATACTCGAGGGAGTTCCCAATTAATCAGGAACTCAAACAAGGAGATTCCTTATCATGTATCCTGCTCAACATAAAGCTAGAAAAATTTATTAGAAGCATACATGTGAGCACCAGTGGAACCATTACAAACTACTTCCAGAGAGATATTACAGAACAACAACCATCAGGAACTCTATATAGCCAGCCATCGCAGATTTTTAGAATTATCAACCCAGATTTAAAAAATAATTTATTAAGTGTGCTATGAATTAGTAATGCAAAATAAAAATGCACAATTAAAAGTAGCACCAATTCATATGACACATACCTTTGTATTAAAAGTGCGAACTAAGACTGTAGGGATATATTATTGTGTGTAAATAAGTAAATATTTTTGAACAGGTAAAATAGTAATAGTAATAGTAATAATACTAATAGTAGCCCTTACTTTTGTGGATACTTTGGGGGTGGGGGGGGGGCGCTTTTTGTATTATTATTTCCCTATTTTGATACTCAGTCATTGATACATTTTAATTTATAAAATCTTTTATATTTATATTTTGGTCTAATGCTCATTAATCATTAATAACTTTGTTCTTATTTATTCATATTGGCATAATGAATTTTCTTTTTGTTTCAGACAGAATTTATGAAAAATGCCATGAAGTTCTCCTTTGCCTCTGATCACCAAAACATTTTATCACACATTTTCACCAAAAAAGTATGCTTATTTTCTCAAAACTTCCTTTTACTTTTAAGACCTTAGCCTTAGGCCTTTAACTTTAGAAGAAAAAAATAATTTTGGAAACAATATCAAAATGCATTTGGCATTTCTGTCATTTACCCTGTCAAATGATCACGAACTTTATTATTTATTTATACAGACCTGTATTCTTAAAGTAATTAACTTTCAACTCTTTTGTTGTAAGGCACGGCAATGGTCTTTTTTTTTTTAAATTTAAAGTGAAAATGTAAGGACTGTAAAGAAATAGTAAGCATAATGATAACGAAATAGTTAATAAGTACACACTTTTACTAAGTAATTACTAATAAATTAGTTTCATTGAAGTTTAAATAATTCAATTTCAATTAATTGTGACTTGGGCCAGGCTATGTTGCGCTTGACTCTTGACCGCATGAAATTGATTGGAAAAAAGTCAACTTGTAAGTTGTTTACCTCAATGTAATATTTTAATAACCGGATTTCATAACTAAATTATTATGAAGAACCAACTTTTAAAGCTTTCTAATAATATTTAAGTAATAGGTAAATTAGGCCTTGGTATCTTTATGTTGCTCTTACTGGTTTAATAATTGTGTTTACCTTATTGCCGCGCTATCGATCAGAGTTACCTTCTTTCACGTAAAATCTCGCCAGAAACGATGCCAGACGGAACTCCCAACATTTAATAAAATGAATTCCTCATTGTATGTTGCGAGATTTCGTAAAATAATTTTTAAAAGAATAAACATTTTCAAATGTAATGTAAAATTAACTCGTGAATCATAAGAACACGCCAATAATTATAGGTTTTAAAAACATGCATTAACATGTGGCATTTTGATTTGAGGAGGTGCCATCAAAGATTTCAAAATAAAAGGTTAATTTCTTCCTTTAACGTTGTTTAAAAAGAAATGTGTTTTTTATTGTCACTGAGCCATCTCATTATTTAGGCCAGCCTGCTAACATGCGGGCCGCATGCGGCCCGCCAGCACCTACTATGCGGTCGGAGAAGTAAAGAAATATTCTTTATTATTATTATTTTCTTAATAGCTTTCCCCCTGTCCTATGATCTTTCGGCCCTCGCAAGTTTTTCATAAAGTATTACGCCCCGCACAAGTTTTTCATAAAGTTTTTCATAAGGCCCACTTTACATTTTGAGTTGTTCAGGCCTGATTTTGGAAATCGAAATACACCGAAAGCAACAAAGCTGTAGTCATAGAAGAATGGGGCAGCATACATGGTTGAATAGTGGGGGAAATAGCTTTAGAATTGTGTGGCAATATAGTTGGTAGGAGCGTGGATGCATTATAGTTGTAAAAGAGTGGGGAAACATTATTAGATGTAATAGGGTGGTACAATTGTTTGTAACATAGTTGGGCCACAGAGCTGGTAGAAGAGTGTAGCAAAATAGAGAGTAGAAAAGTATGACAAAAATAGATGTAAAAGAATGGGGCAACAAAGAAGTAGAAGTGAGGGGGCAACATAGTTGGTAGAAGAGTTAAGAGCACCATAGTTCATAGAAGAGTGGGGCAAAATAGTTGTTAGAAGAGTTGGGCATTAATTGTAAAAAAAATGTTATATATAAAAATTAAATGTTCAAATTATATTTTTTATTATTATTTTTAAAATTCATTTTTATTAATTTTGTAGCTTGTATCTCCGCTCTAAAGCCCTGGTTTGAAAGACCCTAATACGTCCCTCGTGGAGAAAAAAATATTATTTGACCTTTTGGTTTAAACTGCAATTGCCTATTTTTATTATTATGTCACGGTTTAGTGTTTGTCTATGAAGAATAACTTCGATAAAAACATTTCACAAAATGACTCGAAGCATTCTCGAGCAATGTTGCCACTCCCGATTGGCGCATTAATTATTCATTTGATATTTTATTTGATCAGGAAGATGTCAAGCTTCTGCTGTGTTGCGTTGGTAGTTTGCAAGCACTTTGATCCATTGACACTCAAGCTATTATTATTACGTTTAGAGATGCTGGTCTTTGTGTTGACCAGGCCCGTTCTTGGGCATACGCTGACTACGCATCCGCGTAGGGCACAGAACGTGAGGGTGCCACCGTGAGGCGCCCTCGATCCCCCATTTTTTTTTTAAACTGGCACTGCAGCCGTCTGTGTCACTCACGTTACCTTCCTCATCCTGAAATTTATCATTCTGTGTTGAATTCGAAGGCAGGGGAAGGGAAGCAGCAGGAGGGGAGCTTTGGGGGTGGCAGACAGGAAATCGGGGGCTTGGCCGTGGGAATGGAAAAGAGGAAACATTGATGAAGGCAGAATGGAGGTGCCACAGTGGTGTTTTCTCCTCAGTTCGAGGGAGCTCCACCCCCGGACCCCCCCCTTCTGGGGCCCCAACCTACGCTCCATGCTTAGGGCCCCCAAACTCCTAAGAACGGCTCTGTGTTGACAATGGATCCTCGGGTAGAACGATCTTCAGATAAAAGTAAAATTCCGAAATGCCGGATATTCTTTACGGATAAAAACAATGATTTCATCGTTAATATCTGTATTTGTTTTGAAATCATATTCTTTGTATTTAAACTTTGTAACATCTTCATTTTGCTGTTATAAAAATGAGTATGTTCACTATCATCAGTAGCTTCTTCCTCATCTTGGCTTTTTTGCATTTAAGGCTTAGGATTGGTTTGTCTCAACTGGTCACTTATGGTCGTTTAGGTGTGCGCTGGACAGCCTTCCTATATTATTGGCGATCTCCAAGTCTCCATGCACTGAAGTCAACCTCTATTGTATTCCTTGTCTCTTCTCTTGGGGGCGTCCATTAATTATGTCAACAAAATAGGGAGGGAGGGGGTTTGAAAATGCTTGAGGATTGTTGACAATGGGGAGGGGGTAGATTAGTTGACGTAAACAATCATGTTTTCTCTATTAAAATTTTAATTTTAAAAATTGACTGGTAATTACATTATTTTAACAAATTTAATGAGTGTAAATAGTTATATAATTTTTAGGCTTTTAACAATATTAGATTTATTTAATGTGTGTCTGTCAGTGCACTGCTGATGGCTGGTGAGAATATTAGCACACTTTATTAGTGCAAGAGAAGTCAAAAGTTGGCATTTCTTCCCCTTTGGATTCTGTTGTCATAAATGACGAGGGTGGTATGTTTGCAATCATGTTGCAGGTATGGAACAAGGACAGGGTTCAAGTGCCATATGCAGTCAAGATAAATGGTATTGATAGAGTAGGAATACGATATTTTAATAATTAGGGGAAATTAAAGTAATTAACAATAATAACATCACTTCTTGAACGGATTTGCAAAATATGTAAAATCTATTTTGCATCACAAGTCATGTGGAAATAGAATGTTCAATAACACCAACAATGAACTCTTGAGCACAATAAATTACCACCTACTCTCCAACAAAAAAAGGTTTCGACTATTAAATACAAGTAGCTGCCAGCAGACAGAGAGTCTCAGAGAGAGCTTATGGCAATTATTGCTCACACTGACAATGCTTCTATTTTAAGTGCTTAATGGTAAGATGAGGATGATGTTGACTTGTCTGGTATATCAGTTCGCAATATGAAAACAATAAATCAGCTACCATGGGCGCCCGCAGGGGGGGCAAGGGGGCACTTGCCCCCCCCCTGGATTGATTGGATAAAAATTTTTTAGACAAAAATAGACAGAAAATTTATTAAAGTAAAGAGAAAATAAAGAGAAAGTAACTAAGCTGATGTCCTGTCCGTTCGTTCACCATACAAATACGCTACAGTAAACTAAAACTATATTAAAACATTACTAAAAAAAGTTTAAAACATTACTAAAAAATGTTGCCCCCCCCCCCTCTGGAAAGTTAATCGATTTTTTTGCCCCCCCCCTAGAAAGTTTTCTGCGGGCGCCCATGTCAGCTACTATTCTCATTGTATCGATAGAGCAAAACCTGCATACTCCCTGGGAAGATGACAGCAGCTAGAAACTATGCTACAATTAAACAATTGTCAGCGATACTGACAATAATCACATTTATACTTCTACAAACAATGCTATTTAGTCTTAACAACACTTTAATTGATTCTGCATTATAAAATGTACGTGTAAACATTTTTTAACTTGTTGATGTAATAAAATGTTTTTCCTAAAATTTTGTGTGATTAAAATAGATCAGCACAAAGTAAAATGTACTTATATATTTATTTTATAATTCATTTGCTAATGTTGAACATAATTAGGGGGGGGGGGGGAATCATTGAAAGTTTGACAGTTGTTGACAAGCGGGGTAAGGGGGTAAAAAACTAGTAAGAAATTGTTGACGTACTGAATGGACGCCCCCTTCTATTGTTTGAAGCATGCGTCAACCAATGTCCAGTGACACCAGTAAGAAGGGTATCGATGAAACCAAATTCTCTTAACTCCAGTCTCACTTGATGAGAAGATCTTAATGATATTTTTAAATTGTATGGTAAAATTAACGATTTTTAGAATTATCAACCATCTTGAAGAAGAAAAAAAGGGATATTTAATTACCCACTTATTAACAGATAGTAGCAGTAATAGTATCATTGAACAAATCTTCTCCAGACAGCAAAACCAAAATAGAAAAACTGCCCGTTTGCTTTAATAAGTCAAATTCTTCATTCATTACAAAGCACAATTTACTAGAAGAATATTTGACGCGGAAAAATACATTTAAAGAAAATTAAAATTTAACTACCCAAATATATTATATAAATTTGCCTCAATGTAAATTCATTAAAAAATTGTGCATTTTATACTTTAAAAAAAACCAACAACATATTTTAGACTTTTCATTGACTGTCATTACCTGGCAATCTTGAAAACAGAAAGTGGAAGAAGTGCAGACTGACACTGGTCGAGGTGTCTCCGTCAATTGTGGTGTCTCGCCAACAGCCACAGCTCAATGACTCTATCCGTCGGCCGATGGGGGTGGAAAAACAAATTATAAGCCCTGGAGACGGTAATTATGCACCCCCTTGTTTTTTTTGTTTGTAAAATTATCATTCATTTTTCCAGATTAAAATAAAATACTGTACTGTGTAGACGAATAACTATAACTTAATAAAGACTGAAGAGTAAAGCTAAGTGTACTTGGACTGTACTGTAGAAATGTAGATTACTTGACTTTATACACTCTTGTCTTTTGTCTAGCTTATTACTTAAAAATTACTAGTTTTACTTAGGCCTACATAACAACCTACAAAAAATATAACATTGTTATTGTTCATTGAAAGTGTAGCATACAATAGCCTATAGCAAAGTATAAAAATACTCTAAATTACTGTCTTACTTTTAGTATTTTAGTGTCAACTCAAATTCTTTTCTATATAATATATTATATATACTAACATATAATATTATATAGTCTATACTATAGACAGACTAGTATATTATTGGTAATCTTGCAGTTTAGGTGCGTAAATTATATCTGATCGAATTTCGTATTTTTTATTATCGCATGTAAATATTTTTTTGGTTTGCACCTTAACTTATAACATGATTGATTGATAAAGGTACATGTCATGTTATGATTAAACTCCATAGCCATAACATTTTAAAATTTAGTATGCCTGGAAATTACAATAAAATAATCAAAATTATGGCCTTCAACTTCAAGGTGCAGCATTAACATTGCCTACCTCTTTACCTTGAGATAACAGTGTTGTTTCCATCTAATCATTGTAAAATAGCCAGGGGGACTTGGCTCAAGTAAGACAACTGACCATAGGGAGGCATAAACCATCTGTAAAATAAAACCCTACTGGATAGCTTGGTGTGCCATCTTTTTAAACAGCTATCTTAAGACTTAAGTTCTTTTTTAAAAATTGAAAATTTTAAATATTTTTCCAGTGCCATCTCTAGTACCTTATTTTCTTTTTCAATTTCAGGTGCAACTTACCCCAAAACAGGTCAAACAGTTGTAATTCACTACACTGGTAAGTTCATACCATTTCCTAGCAGAATTAAAAATATGAACGTAGTAGCTTGATTTTGTTTATTGTCACTTAACCAATTATCATCTTTAAAAAAAATTTTTTTTTTGCTTGCAAATTTATCATGGCAGAAATAAATGAAAAATTTTGAAACAATTTTAAAAGTAGAAGCAAAATAAAGAAAGCTAGAGATTTGGAATCTTCAAAACAATAATATAATTTTTATTTTATCTTAAACAGCAGATAAAGGAATTTTGTTAACATTAAGTTTCTAGGTTTTAATATATTATTTCTTTACCCGATTTTTATAGCATCATTAGTAGATGGTCAAAAAATAGATTCATCACGTGATAGAGGCAACCCTTTCAAATTTCGTATTGGCAAAGGTGAAGTTATAAAAGGTATATATTTCATATTGTGCATATCATCTTATTATTGATTTCAAATAAAAACAAGAAATTTGAAGCTTTAAAAAAACAGGTATACTTAAATATTGGTTGCAAGAGATTTATATATACAAGTATATATTAATAATGTATACATACATATACACATAAACTTATTTTTTTCATTTTGTCATGCCATCAAATTGACTTTTGATTAAACAATTACTTTCATACAGGTTGGGATGAAGGTGTATCGAAGGTAACTAATTTTATACAGCCTTGACCTTTCTTTTAATTGTAATTTACATCTTTGATAAAATTGGAAGTCTTAACAAAGTATTAATGCAGTGAAATGACCTTGCACCCATAATGAGACTAAATTTACTTACTGTTATTTAGAGGCATCAATTTCTTACAATTTAAAAAATGGGAAAGAAATGAGGATAATTTTTAACTAATTAAATTGCATTGTGTTTTTCAGATGAGTCGTGGAGAAAGAGCGAGACTTGTTTGTTCACCAGACTTCGCCTATGGTGCAAGAGGATACCCTGGTGCATATCCTTTTCAAATTGAAGCCTATTTACTTTTATTTTAAAGAATTAACTTATATTATGGCTTTTAGGGTAAACATAATTTTAAAGATTTTTAAACTTAGCACATATCTAAAGGGCCACATGGTTTGAGTTAGAAACTTTTTAAAAAAACGTTGTGCCTGTTAAAATGGACAAAAGCCACAAAGTATGCCAAATGCCCAGTCTCACACATTTGTGTTGTGATGTGGCTAGTAACATGTATAAATAATAGGGCATCACTTTTGGCTGACCACATAGCCAATACATGAGTTTTGAATTCAAACATCAACAAATAAACCTGGGTTCGGTAATGCTAGAACTTGGTATTTAATAACCACTTATTTCTGATATCAGTATGTTAACCGAAATTGAATTCAAACCCATTGGTACTATGAAGCTGATCTAATCTGGTCAAACCAGGATATGAGATGGCAATCTTAACTTTGTAAGTTTTTTTGCCATTCTAATTGACTACTTCTTCTATATATTATAATTAAGGGGTCATGATCAATTTATTGATCATTCTGCCTCCTATGCATGTAGAGGGGATTAGCAATGGTTCTTTGCCTGGTGTTGATGAGGATATCTCACTGGTTGCAAGGGCTATTTAGTGAGGGTATCATGCACTGGGGGTTGGAAGGCCTGAGGCAATAGACACAAATGTGTCAAGTGTTGTTGCCTCAACTGTTCTTTTGATTGTCTTTGGCAGGAATGAGCAGTTCCTATACTGGCTTCTCGCTGCTATGAGCCGTAACTGCCTGTCATGGCCCTCATCACTGTCTATGGGGGAGAGGTACAAGTTTTTGTTTAATGCTGGAGCAGTGGACCAGACCATTATTTATTTTATACCTCATGGAGAGTCGTTGTCATTCCTTTAATAGTGACCAGCCCAGTGTTTCCAGCATGCTGCCAACACTAGAGGTGTTCCTGTAGCGGTTCAGAACAAAGCATGCTGCCCGTCGTTGGACAGTCTCCAACCTGTCAATGCTCTTCTGGGTAAATGGGTCCCAAACTCAAGATGCATAATCTAAAAGCGGCCGGGCAAGGCTTTATAGGCTCTTTCTTTCACACTGGAGTTGCCGATCTTTAGATTACACCTTAAGAACCCCAAGGTCTTGTTTGCCTGGTGTCACACTGTATTAATATGCTCGTCCCAGTGGACCTCTCTTTGAATGGTAACACCCAGGTACCTCATGCAGGAAACTGGCCTAAGTATATGGTCATGGAGTTCGTAATGGTAGTGTAGAGGAGTACAACTTCTAGAGACTGACAGTGTCTGGAACTTAGGGGGATGAAATTCCATGTCCCAGCTCATCTCCCACTCAGCTAGCCGATTGAGATCCTGATGTAGCTGGTCTTGGTCAGATCTGTTCATCTGCGAAAGTCTTGCTTGGGATGTCAGTTTCTCGGGTAGGACATTGATGTATGCTAGGAACAAACAGGGGCCTAGCCCTGGGGGACCCCTGACCTAACACTGACAAAGGAGGAGCTTGTACCGTCCACCACTACTGCTGGGTATCAGTTGCTGAGGAAGCTAGAGATCCATGTTTTAGTAGTGCCTTGGCTCCGATATCTCTGAAGTGTGTGTAATAGCAAACTATGATTGACACAGTCAAATGCCTTTGAGAAGTCCATCACCAGCACGTCAGTTTGCTTGCTGTTCTCCAGATTGGTCATCAAGTCTTCTACAAATTCAAGACGCTTGGTCTCACATGATCTATTGACTTTGAAGCCATGTTGACAGTCATTGAGTATATTTTGGCTTTCAAGGTGCTTCATGACTTCGCTTACGATTATGTACTCCAATAGTTTGCATACCACTCTGGTGAGGAATATTGGACGTTAGTTGGCAGGGTCAGAATGCTCCCCTTTCTTGTAGATTGGAATGACATGTGCTATTCTCCAGGCTGTTGGAAAATTGCCTGTGCACAGTGACGTTTGCAAGAGGATTGTCAGTGCAGGAGCGATTTCTTTGGCTAATTCTTTGCGCACTCTTGGTTTGATATTGTCAGGACCACATGCTTTGTAGGGGTTAATGGTTTTGAGGAGGGCAAGCACACCCTGCCCTGAAATCTGGATATCTTCCAGGACGGGGTAGGCTCTGTTCATCATGTTGGTCTTCAGATGGAACTCAGCCTCCGAGTACTCTCTACCATCACCAAAGACCAACTGGAACTGCTGATTGAGTATGTCAGCCTGTGCTTTTGGGTCAGATGTCAAATGGCCATCCCACCTCAGGAAGGAAACTCCTGCGTTTGAGGACTTTTGGTGCTTCACATAGCTCCAAAAGCGCTTGTTCTTGACACCCAGTACCACAGCATGCCAGAATTTTCAGCATGCTGATTGTAATAAGCTGTGTCAATGCTGTGACCATGGAATCATTGCCCACATTGTTCACAGGCAACGCCTCTGTCCTCCCACCATACAGCAAGGTCACATGTTCCGCAGATTTATGATGCTTGGGATTTGGAACATGAGGGGGTATGCAAGGGAGGACAGCCAGCACTCGTAGCGACGTTCGGTCAAGGGTTGGGTTCAGGAGAGTATGAATTTGCGAGGAGGATGCAGGCCAGATACAATAGTACCAGTCTTGACGGCCTAAGGGCAGAGATTGAGTAGAGCAAGATCGAGATGCTCTATGTAAAATGTCTACAAACACAGTGAGCAGTACCAGCTGTGCGGAAAACTGTCTTCTTACTGAAGTCTAAATTGTCATAAAGCGTCCATTTCTGGTCTCTTGGCATCACAGGTGAACAATTTATTTTCCAGAGCCGTTACCACAATGGTATATATGTAATATTGTAATTGAACATACCACAAGTCACTCCGGTGTGTATCAGTCTAAGAGCACACGCAGGAATAGAGTTATGCTACGCTTTAAGTAAGACAGGAAGTGGTAACAAACATGGCGCGGAATATCAAACCACAAAATCACATAATTTGCTAAAAATGTTGAGGACAGTCACTTTTGGCTAATCCCTTGATCAGCAATGGTGACATTTGAGTTGATAAATCACAGTTTGTTGAGAATTTGGTAGACTAATAATGTCATATTCAAAGAAATTTTCCTCATTAAAAAACATGTAAACGAATCCCATCTAACCGGACTTAATTTCTGATGGGAAAGATTATTTTAAGAGATACATTTTAAATTGTAAAAAAAATAGAATGGTAGAAATGCAACAACATGGCAACATTTTTCTATTCCTTAATATTCTTACTATTCCAAAAAATGCCACCTTGATTTTTGACATTGAACTTCTAAAGATGGAATGAAGGAGAAACATTGAAAGGTTGTAAAAGTGACGGTTTTGTGAAAGCTGCATCATCCTGTCATCCAGCCCTCATCATGCTTGTCACAAAGAAGCTCTACAACTCACCCATGTTGTGAAGTTTACACTTTCCAAATTTTCAACCAGTTCATAAATCTCACCTATTTTACTTTGTCATTTTATACAGCAAAGATTTTAAATTCATTTGTATTTCTATCCAGCTTTTCATTTTGATTTAACTTATGGTTTGCTATCAGTTACCTAAAATCACCCATTACAGTATTTAATGAATGGAAGTGTTAATTTTTCCAATATCACAATTTCTTTCCAGTTTTTAAAGTTCACAAATTTTTTTTATAACGACAAAGATTGTAAAATCTCTGCATTGACTGCAAGATATTTTTTGTGCATTATTTGTTTTTTTAAATGGTTTTAAAATGACTATATCTGGAAGACAGAAGCTACCATATATTTTTCTAATGGATAATAAAGGAGAAATATTACAGTCTTAAATTATTGTACAAATTGTAAGTTTGAACAATTGTTTCATAACAACTGCAATATTTATGATTCAATCGCACCAAAATAAGCCCAAAGTTTGGATGTAATGAAAATAAATGATGTTTATTTGGTATAAAATGAATCTGCAACATAGATCACATTTTGTGCTTCAAACTGTTTTGTCAAGTATTTGGGTGACTAAAAACTTGTTAAACATTTCCCTAAAGTTAAGTTATAAGTAACATTAAAGTATGGGTTTAAAAAAATCTTTAAAATCCTTGAAAAAAAACACAAGTAGTGTATGGTCAATTAACATTGACGTAAAATTAATACATTTCTTCTGTTTTTAAAGTTTATTTGATAGAGCTTGCATGCCTTAGGCACAATTGCAAAAGCAAGTGTCTAGACATAGAAGTTTTAGAATCTTTGACAGTGTTGCAATTCACAAACTTTTTATTTTTCCTTTGAAGTTTTAATAAAGAAATATTGTATTTTGAAACCATGCATTACTTAATTGACTGAATTTAAAAAAAAAATGAGGTGTAGAATTAGAATGGGGACACATATTCATTTGGCTCAGCAGACAGTAAACTTGTACCTGTACCGTTCTTGTAATATTATAGCTTAAAGAGTAGAGACTTCATGGGTGGTTGTTTTACAGGGGCTTTGTTTTCTAGCTTTAATATGTTATAATAACTGTACAGTTTGTTGCTTCTGTTAATATTTATGAGCTTTCTCTTTTTTTTCCCTTTATCTTGTTGTATACATATACATTTATTTACATAATGAAGAAGTAATTTACTAACTGTCAATACCATAATCAAATAATGTCGTTTTCCTTGACAGAGAGGATCATGTATTTCAAACATGTGTTTTCAACACAGAATTATTTTTTTTTACAGAAATGTGGCTTTGATGTTGAATAATACAATTTAATCAGATGTTTTCCATCATTTTATAGCAGTATCAATTTACCTTTTTTGTTCTGTTTAACAGAGATAAATGTGACATTTTCTAAGCAAGAAGCTAAGTTGAGTTTATTAATTTGAGGCATATTCTTTTGATGTCATTCCATTGTTTAAAACCATAGTCCCTTTATATATTCTTAAGAATACAAAGGGAGGCAATGGATTCTACAAACCAATTGTTGTGATAACTTATTTTTAAATAATTTGATTTCTTATACTAGTTTTCACAGGACAGTGTTCAGCCATTACCTAACTATATGTTAGGTTAGATAAATTAATCTTTTTGTCCAAAATTTATGTTGAAATTATGTATTAATGCATAAAATTCTGTGCCATGCATTGCGACATTAGAAGAAAACTAATACAAAGTGTAATTTTGGGTTTTTTGGATTCTATGTATTAACTAATTTTAAGGTGACTTTTTTAAAAATTAAGTTACTTGATTAATCTTTTGTTTTTTTATGTAAAAAAAACAGCAAAATACTTTTTTGCCTTTGAAACTATTGAAGTGACTAACATAATTTGTGGAAGCTTTACAATATTTTAATCTTTATTTGAAAGTAGAATTTTTTTTTTTTTTCACATTGTGTTGCTTATTAATTTAGATAGCATTGCTTATACTAACATGGATATTTGATATGATCATTTTTTTTGTGTGAGCCCTTTGGCTTTTGGTTATGGAGCTAACACCGGGTCAGTGCTAGCATATCCTCTAAGTAAGTAGATTATTAAAAACTTTAAACAATTTTAGGGGCTCATTAGGAGGAAGTATATAGAGGTTTGATCTTAAAACTGCAAACTCATTGTTCCTAATATTATATATATATAAACACAACTCTTTGGTACTAAGGTCTTGATGAAAATATGGTTAATGTGATGCAATGTGTGCAATTTTATGTAGAGATTGCTTTTCTGTTGGCTTGAATATAGAAAGTAAACTGCAGTGAAACAGATTTTGAGGAAAGCTAACTTATTAACATTGTATTAAGATGTTATCAGCAATAGTTCAGATTGTCAGGGGCTACTTGTGATAATTTTTTAATACATTAATTTTAATTTAAAAAAAGAAAACAAAATGAAGGCTGAATATATCTTGGTACTTTTAAGTAATAAAATTTTTTGCGTCGGTCTTAAACAACTACACGGTCCCCCCGGGGTAGTAAGGGGGGACTTTAGAGACGTTAAATATCCACCCCAACCCCTTAGAAAGCCCGGCCCTGTTGCTGCGTGAGTAGCGATCTGGCTGGCCAGGTGTTTCTTCTCTGGGGCTGCCACACTCAGCGGCCAATCGAGTGGAGGTCGGGTGTGGCAGTCTTAGGGGCGGAGTAAAGACCACTGGGGGAGTGGTTGATGGCCGATTTGGTTGGCGGGGTGGTGCGTTGGGGAGGACCATATGAGCCTACAAGGGCTCGGTGTTCGCTGATTTTCTTAAGTTAGTTAGTAATAAAATTTAGAATCTAAATTAACAGTTAGTCTAAAATTTAACATTTTAGCTATGTCTTAAAATAGGAATTTAATTTTTTTAAATACAAAATTGTCTATTTCATGTGATAAAAAAAAGTTGCCTTTGGTCTCTGTTTATGATATGAAAATATGACACAAAAATGAAATTTAATCAAGAATAATTGAGTTTCTAAATAAAATGTATACTTTCTCATAAAATTTAGGAGGCTATAGGAAACCTTGTATCATGTTTTAACCAAAACAAAAATATTCCAATTCCAGTAAGTTATTGTTTCCACAAATAAATGTCAAATTCATTTTTTTTAAATGACAATATTTAATTTGCATTAACAGAGCTTTTCAAAATTTAATCCTAGAACAGGTTTATTGTTTTTTTACTTTTTTAAAACAGAAAAAAAATTATATTCAGTTAAGATCTTAGTGTGTGCTTTAATTGTATATTAATTTATCCATTCGACTCAACAAAGATGTAAGTTGTTTGAATCAAATTCCTGCATAGTTCTCTTTGTTTCATTTTCTGTAAATATTGGGCTTCAAAGGAAAGTTGTCCGAAGGGAACAAAAGAAAAATGTTTAGAAACTCATCTCCACTTTTATATGATTAATCCTATTACATGAAACAAGTTCAGTTTTTATCAAGTTAACTGGTTTTTCTGTGACAGTATTTTGGCTAATCCATAATTTGCTTTTATTTTAACCTATAGATTGCTTTTATTTGTTTGGTTATTAATACTTTTTAAAAACCCAATCTATTTCTCATGATTAAAAAGAAATATTTATCCGACATGCATTGAAATCCCGGCCTAAGGATTCATCCAATAATCTTAAGATAAAAAATATTTTTGAATTTTAAAGACCTTGTTTCTTCAAAAAATACTCTGCTGGCTTCATTTCCACTTCCACCATGTTACAAACGAAAAAGGATTTCAATAATTTTTTTTCTTTTAGAAACTTAAAATATAATGTGATACAAAAACTGTGCTACATCATTCACTTAATTTTGGAATTCAAATATATATTTCCCACATTTAGCGAACTGTCTAAGCCTAATACACTTCATATGATATCTATTATGTTTATATAATTGTGTATTGATCTATTATTCCATAAATGCATTTGTTAAAGTGATGTGCCTGTGTGTCTTGAATAATTATAAATGGTTACAAATGATTATTTTTAAATTATTATTATTATAATTTTTTGTGTGGTCATTTGAAATGAATGATTGACCATTTCTGTAAAGTTCTTATACTTGATGGAAGATAACTACACTACCCTTGTAATTGAGAAAGTAAATTGTTAATACAAGGAATGATTTCGTTTGTCGTTTTTTTTTAAATTTAAAAAACACGCACACATGAGCATTTGTTTGTTTATCTGCTTTCCATTTAAATGACCCGTGGGCTGCTACAAGCGGTACTATTTAGTTTGTTACGAAACCACAAAATCTAATAAATGTAAGTTTTTTTGTTTTTTTAACTTTGTTTTGGCAAAGCTCTTTACTTAAAAGAAATCTAACTACTCTCCTTTTTAAAGTTTTATTTTTTACGGCTTGTACGCTGTCCCTCATTTATTATCTCTCTTTAAAAAGCCGAGTAATGGGAGTCGCTTAGTCACTTCCTTGTTTGGTCACGTGATGTTACACACAACAAAAGATACTTCATCAGTGCTTCCCCAATGCCAATGTCATGTTAATTAAAAATTTTACCTTTCGTAATATTATGGAATGCAAGCGTTTTTTAAATGAAATACATAAATGTGACAATAAATATACGTCAGTTATAATTAAAGGAAGAAAGTTATTTCACGAAAAATTTGTGAGCGATATTCGATAGGAACTATCAATACTATTATCGGCAGGATGTTGTTGAGCTCCGTGCATGCTCATGACGTCATTTGCGTTTTTATTCAATATTGATGCAGGAGTCATTCCCCTTTGTTTATTTTATTGTTAATTTTCATTGGTCGAAATGTAGTGTGTATCGGGCTACTGTTGTCAAGCACTAGTGTGTTGTATACAGTATACCGGAAATCTTACTCGTTTTTACTCATATCACGTGACAAAATAATTGACTAAGCGACTCCCATTGAGCAAAGACGCACCTAAAAGGCTACAGCTTTTAAATGGCTATGACTATGAGGATGTTGAGGAAGCTTAATTTAGTTTATCATTTCAAAAACATGAAAATTGAAGCAACATTCCTCATTTCAAATTGGGAATATACTATTTCAGGGGATATAAATTGCATTTTTATGCTGCTTAGCTTAAGTGTTCTAAATATTTTATCACTCCATTTACTTTTACATAACCAAGCCCTCACTCCGTAATATTGTTAGATGGTTTAATAAATAATTTAAATATCGGAGTGGCTAATTGGCTATTCGGACCCGACTGGTCACGTGAGGGTTTTATAATATTCGGTTGGTCACGTGACGGTTATGACGGATACTTCCTGTTGGTTTGCCATCTTAGAGCCATTACTATCAATCGAGACATGTGCCATATTTTGAAGACCTTTATGAACCGGTAGCGTTGAAGAAATACGAAGCACAGTGGGACGTAAAGCTAAAAGCAAGTAAGAATACGTTTATGTTTATAATTTTATTGTATTTTTTAACTCTATGTTAAATATAGTTCTATAGGTAATCTACCACTTGAGCGTCGGCCAAGAAAAAATCCAGCACCCACGTCTTTTCAATTTTGCTCTAATAACTAATAAGCCACATTCTTTGTGCACTGTAAAATAGCACTTTTTCAACAATCTAATCGATTTTTGAAACCTTATACTATAGAAATACAAGAAGACATACCTCATTAACTTCACTTGACTCTATCAAAACAATATTTAATTGATACAGCATAGATGATAGATGCTGCACAAAACCAACTGCTACTTTAATAAGAACAGAGTACCAAGTAATAGGTACTTGGGTAAAATTTTAAAAATGAATTTATAGCTTTAAGAGCTAGTTGGTTAGATAGGGCCTGAAAAATGCAATTCATTGACACTAAATTTAGGCAATCCTCCGAAGTCCGGTCCCAAATTATTTTCAGTGATTACTCCTTACTTATAAGTCTTGGGCATCATTCTGTTTTGAAAGTCATGTTTGCATTAGTGGACGATGTTGGATGGAGGCTGTCGGCCGTCGAGATGCACAAACACTCGAGCGCATTATCACTACTAATCATGTGTTACCAGGGACAACTATCG
The DNA here is from genome assembly GCA_964033795.1 of Lymnaea stagnalis. Classification (NCBI taxonomy): domain Eukaryota; kingdom Metazoa; phylum Mollusca; class Gastropoda; family Lymnaeidae; genus Lymnaea; species Lymnaea stagnalis. The sequence continues at coordinate 1,082,388 of CAXITT010000179.1, read as the reverse complement.
TCACGGACGCTTGGCGAAGATATCAAAATGTCGGTCAGCTCAACAATGGGATTTATGCTCACGCTGTCATTGTGCAGGCGCGTGAATTTGTTGATCCAGTAGACCAGGACATTCACACATAAATTATTGAAGGACTTTGGATGCAAGCGAAACATAAACTCCGCTATCAGAGTGGTACTAGTCGCGGTCTGTTTGCCAGCTACTTGGAGCCTTCAGTGGCGCAACAGTCACAAGCAGAATGTTTCGGCTGCTATTTGCAAATGCTATGCGCCAATGAAAACATTTAGTATTTACTGACTAGTTTGTAAAGTGACAGTTATTTGCAAACGCTATGACTGACATTTCTGCTGTTTTCTAACAATAGACACTGTGCATTGCAATTTTTTCATGCGAAATAATTTGGGACCGGACTTTGGAGGATTGCCCTAAATTTATGTTTGTAGGTCAATTCTAAAGAAAGTTATGATTTTTTTCGTGATTTATTTTGGGATAACTCTATTAATTGAGACATATAGGAAAATATAAAAGTGACTAAAATAAAAATTGGGCAGAGAGTTAGGAGACGATGTTAAAAAAGAGCAGTAAATTGAAGTTATTTAATGAAGAAAATCATAACAAACCATATATATCCGTGATCGTCGTAACATTATCCAAACAGTAGTAGGTTGGAGAACTAGTGAAAAATACCAAATTAATTATAAATGGCTTGCATTAAGTCCATTAA
>CAXITT010000179.1:1063053-1080747 GCA_964033795.1 Lymnaea stagnalis | reverse complement strand
TCTATTTACCTGACAAAAGTTCTGAGGATGTCTGAAATTTTCCATCTAATTTCTTGTAATGCAGCAATAGACATTTAACTTTTTATTTTAATTACTCTATTAGTTTGGCTAAGGCTCCTTCTCTAACCAGGCTTATTAACTTCAGGATCACAGTCCTAATACGATGTCCATTAGTATCATTCCTGGTTCTTGTTTGTGGTTTAATTTTGTAACATATTTTTACATGGCTGCGTTGTTAGCCCTCAACCATCGGGGACTGCTCCTTTAAGCTCTCTAGGTAGAGCCTTTATTTTTTGGATCCCCCAACTTCCAAGATTCTATTTTTGTCCACCCCTGGTATTTTATTTCGTTAGTAGTCATCATATGCTGTAGGTTTCCCTTATCTGCCACCTAGTGAGGCACTGGATGGAAGATAAATATGTACAAGAACTTACCCCACCTAATCATCTAAAAGGTTTGATGTCCTCCTAATGGAGGAGTTAAAAATGAAAGGTTCTTTTCAACTCACCGCCCTTTGAAATGTAAATACATGCCTATCTCTGAGTTAATATGTCTCCCATAATCTTCAAACTGCACCAAGTTGGGTGTCACCTTGTGATTTGTATGCATGTGGGGTGTGTACATAAGGTGGGTTGTACGCCCCACATTGGAAAACAATTCCATTAACCAAAGAGATGTTGTAGAATAGATTAATTATGTAAGCCTACAATATTATATAAGTAGTATTTTAGTGGAAAGAGAAGATTGAACATTTTTTAGTGTAAATCATTTACAATGCAAGTGAATAAAAAGCAAAAAATTATAAAGTATGGCATTCAACACAGATCCTCAGGAATAATCATTAATTTTGAGCATGTTCTAAATCTTAATTTACTCTAGTTACTACAGTTATTAACTCTCAAAAAACACCAGATTTTTCAATTTGTTGATATTGCAACTATCAAAGTGTCTCATAGGTGTAATTTTGTAGCTTACGGTAATTGCATGCTCTTATATTGATATTAGGTGATGCTCTTTAATTGATATTAGGTGTTTGTTCAAAATATACTTTCCAAAATTGATTTATTATTATTTTTAGGCAAAACAAAACATATTTGAGTCGACAAAACATAGCAATCACAGCTTTACAAAGAAGGAAAAAAAAAGATTGTTTCCAATTATATTAGTAAAATTGATATTTTATATTTTATTACCATATACTCGATACTACTAACACTACAACAAATATTCATTTTTCAAAAGAATAGACTCACTTTGTGGACAACGTATCAATCAAGGAAATAATGCCACAAAAAGTCTAAATTATAATTTAAAATAAAATAATGTTCAAACATATGCATGTAATTATCACTTAAAAAATTATTAGTAAGAATTAAATAAAAATAAAAGCTAAGAAAAAAGTTACATTTTTATTTTTTATTTTATATCAGAGATATCGATCAGATTATCTAATTGGTCATCCAGATGATGCATATACATTCTTGAAAACAATTTCTTTCTTTATTAAAACATAAAATGTATCACAAACAAAGGATCTGATATATACTCTGACCCTTTTACCCTTGTTTTGGAAATGCAATTTAAATTTTGTTTGTTTTTGTCATGTTGCAGCACATATGTAAAAATGTCAGACTTTAAAGCAACCGGTACATCGTCAAAGATAAGATAAGATTCTGTTATTGATCCAAACAAAAGGAAATATTTTATTATTGCATTGTGCATTTTCAGCACATATAAAAAAACAATTTGAACACAAGACATTTGCAATACATTTTTCACTAGCAGCCATTCCATGAGTTCTCTTAGCCATATCAGGGACTTATTAGTTCTTATTAAGATTTGTGACTTAAGGGGGAGCACGCTGGTAATTCGTACAGATTAGGGAACAAAAGAATTTTTGTATTTTTCAGTCCTTGCCCTGATGGAAAGAATTTGTTCCGAACGGGCCAATCCTAAGTATCTGTGATGAAGAGGGTGGGTTGTGTCATCCAAAATGTGTTTAATTTTACAATAACATCTTTCTTCAAATAGTTCTTCCAGTGAAAGATGTTTAGTTTGTGTTATGTTCCTAGCTTTCTTGATAAGTTGGTTTATGTGGTGTTTAATATCAGACGTTGAATTCCCACACCAGCAGGTAATACTGAAATTGAGCAGGCTTCCAATTGTTGAACTGTAGAATAAGTTTACGCCGAAATTGTACAGTTTTTTGAGGAAGGTGAGTCTTTCTGAATTTCTTATACAGCATTTGTCCGTGCTCCTGCCATGTTAGCTTATTATTAATGGTGACACCTAAGTACTTATATGCATCTACTTTCTCTCCACTTTGATTTTTTATGTCGAGATCTGTAATCTGGTGTTCCTCCCTCTTGAAATCAACAACCTTTCCTTTGTTTTTGAGACATTCAGCGGGAGAAAATTTTCATCGCACCAATTGATAAAGCTTGTTACTAAGTTGCGGTATAAGCCTTCTCCTTCAGATAGTAAGCCAATGATGGTGGCATCATCAGCAAATTTTAAGATTGGAACGGTGTCACTTGAGCTTTGAATAACATTGGTATATATTGTATACAGTACAGGGGAGAGAACGCAGCCTAAATGTCATAATGTCCTATGTTTCCAAAAGTGTTCATTAATTGCTACATTTTCATGATGCTGATACAGTTCTTTTTATTTTGCATTAAGGAACTTAAGAGTCTCCCAATTTTGCACAGCTTGTCTCCTTTATTTTCAGTATCAGAAACTTTTTGGAAACTCAGTATGGCCATGAATCTGTCCTTAGTCATATTTCATCAAATAAGGATTCCCTGGACCACAGTCTTGTAAAATAAGTACTTAAATAAGTACTGTATTCTTAATAAATCCTCTTAGTTGATAAAACTCTTCAATGAAGTTATACCAATTTTATAAAACAGAAAGTTTCTTTGGTTCATTGTCCTGCTTATTGCGTACTAACAAATATATGCAACCCAATATGCAGTTAAGTTTGAAAAAGTCTATTTGCTTTTGAAATATCCTTATATCTCTCTTGTTTAAACATTCATTAGTCAGCAGTATGCTTTTTATGTCTGGTCTAAATGCACAAATCCACTCTGAGTCCCACAATCTTACTCATCGACATCTGCCCATCATAGATGCTGTCAAAATATATTTACATTTAATTAATTTAGCTCAAACACAAAATTTACAATCTAAATATAAAGACGTCAAAATAGAAAACAATCTGCCTCAATTAATTTTAATTCAACTTTTCATTGAAAAGGGAACTCAGCTGATTGTCTGCAAAATAATATCCATGGATACAGCATTGTTTACATTTGACTTTGGGCTAACTGAAAAATAATAATATAACAATAATTTTATAAATACAAATTAGTTTAAGTTAAAACATCATGCATTCTATTTTTTATAACCATTTACGAATTTCATACTACCACGAAGAAAGCTAATAATAGGGCTTAGAAGTAGATATCACAGTATTAGTTGAGTAGAAATGAAAAATCTAAACAAAACGTATTTACTGTTATTATGAAAAGGGTTTGGAAATGTTCAGGGGGGGGGGGGGATTTAATTAATGTTAGATGGGACACTTTTTCCAGGTCACTACACTTTACTGAGACCTTAATTGATACTAATACACATGCTAAATTTATTAAGCATTCCTTCATCATGAGCTGTAATCATTCTTCAACAGGAATGAATGTTCAAGAGCAATCACAAGATGAATAGTTGAGAGAAACCACACCTCAACTAGACATGTTCTAATGATCTTCCATCTCATAGAAATCAATCCATTAAATGACAACTTTGGACAATAAGGTATGTGAACTTTTACTATGAAATGAATGAGCGTGATAAGTTGGGCCACCTGGGTATAGCTAATAGTAAATGTATAGGAAATGTTCAACATTAATACAGCAAAATATTTTGAAAAAAATACCTTTAGCAGCATAACAATCGGTCAACTAGGCTACTTTAGTGAAAACTTTGGCTTAAACTTAAACAAAAATAGTACATATAAAATGAGCAATAGTATTTATTAGATTTTATTAAATATAATGAAAAGATCAATAGTCATTGTTACCTGTATTTATCAAATTAAGAGTGAATCAAATTTCATAGTCATTATAAAAAATATAATTATTTAGAGCACTGGTTCTCAACCTTTCTAATGCCGTGACCCCTTTATAAAGTTCCTTATGTTGTGCGACCCCCAACCATAAAATTATATTCGTTGCTACTTCAGAACTGTAATTTTGCTATGTTATGAATCGTAATGTAAATATCTGATATGCAGGATTCATTTTCATTGTTACATGTAGCATGGGTAACAGTAAACTACTTTGCTACATTTTGCGACAGTATGCGTAAAAGCCAACGTCAGTGCGAAGGTTGAGATCGCTTCTTTCTTACCAGATCAGAAATGCTCGGGGCAGTCTTTGCAAGAGCACAATGAAGATGATCTTCCACAAGTCTACTTCTTTCTTTTGGCTTGATTATCAACAAGCTGGAAAACCTTGATTCACGAAGATATGTTGTTAGAAAGGAAGAGGAAAGCGCAACACAGACAGAAAAGGGTATGACTGCAAACAGTTGATCCAGAATTTTGCAACTGCCATTGTAGAGAGAAATCATCTCTCGCTGTATCGCTGTCAATAATTTCAATGAACTCCTCTTGACTCAGGAAAATCTTCAACTTTGACTGTGAATGGACTTCTGGCAAGTGCAAATGGGGTGTGAGGCAGATTTGGAAAGTACGATGAAATTTCGTCTGTAAGCATGTGCAAGTGTTCCTTCACAGAGTTTATCATTGTAATCCCTTTGTCTGGTTCAATGCCATGAAACAAGATAATATGGGCAACGCATACATTCTATTTTCATTAAATTTTTTTGGCCAAAGCTGAAATTAAAATTTAAATGATCACATCTTTTTCGGGAAATTGAGGGATGTTGCATTTGGTCCTTGGAGTGATAAATTTAACTCATTCAAGATGGCAAAGATGTCAACCAAGTAAGCTGTTTTCTGCAGTTCATCTTTATCACTAAAAAGAGCTTCGAACTGCGAAATTGCTTTCTGATTTAAAAAAGTTTTGAGTTCATCACGAAGCTCAAAAACACATTTTAAAAGTGTTCCTTCCAACAACCATCTCATTTCGGTGTGAAATAGCAGAGCATTGTTCGACGCATCAACTCGTTGCACAGTTGAATGTTTAAAGTGCTTGCCTTTACAAAATTGACAGAACTTACGACACTTTTCATTACTTCTTTTAACTCTTGTGACGGCGTCTTCGTTGCTAATATTTGCCAATTAATCAATCAGTTAGTTCCGATGACTTTTTGTGACTCATTCAGTATTAAACGTTGAACCCATATCGACATCCTAGTATAGCTCGAGCACCATCAGTGCAAACACCACAATACCTTTCCCAAGAGATCTTATGATCTTTCAGAAATTGTGTCAAATACATCACGTGCACTAGTTGCCGTTTCAAGAGTTTTGCAAAAAAGAAACTCATCTTAAAGTCACCATCATTAATATACCTCACGTGGACTAGTAACTGCGAACAGTTTGCAACGTCTGTAGATTCATCAAGCCTGATACTAAATATTGGAAGTGGAGCAGATTTAATTTCCTGGATTACCTGATCAAGAATACCAACAGACATGTCATCTGTTTTTCTATGGACAGTGTCGTTAGATACGGAAATTGCACTCAGTTTCGTAACAAATTCGTCTCCAATCATAATGAAAATTTCTGGCATTTCTGTTTTTTTAGCTGGACCAAATCAATGGGTTTCTAAGACCATCGGTATCGAAAATGTGTGTTTTCCAATGGTCTGAGGCGACCCATAGGCTGAGAACCGCTGATTTAGAGGATAACCTTTTAATTATAATATCTGAAAAATTTCATGACAGTCACCATGGTCACCGTAGCAACAGTCGTATTTTTATGGTATTTTCCTATCCATCCCTAAACTTCATTCCACTCAGAACTGATGCTTTTATATTTCCATGCTTGGATTCCCAACTGCAGTAGATCAGAAATGAAATATTGTGCTCTTTGTGAGGAAAAATGCTTAATCTAACATTTATCAACGTTCGTGCTCCCATCAAAGATATGGAAGGTTGGGAAAAAGATCTACAAAGAGGCACCACGACATTATATTAAAATAGTGATTGACGACTTCAATGCCAACTATATTGGCAAGGTAAAGTCTGCATAAAGAATCCAATGGCAATGGGATCCGACTCATAGACTCTGCTTCCATAAAAGAGATGTCAGTTAGCAGCACCAAGTTTCCACTAAAAAATATACAAACATAAAGTTACTTGGAACTCACCAGATTGAATTACCCACGTTTTAATCAATAGTTTTAATGATCAGACATGCTAGATGTAAGAAGCTATCAAGGAGCAGATGCAGACTCTGACCATCTACTTGTAAGCCTTAAATATAAGCAGAGACTAAGCATTATTCACAATGGCCAAAATCAAAGAGAAAAGTGATTGCCAAAAATGATGTAGCAGTACAAGTAGAAGCATCATAGTAGGAAACAGGGAAAACAACATAAATGAACAGTGGGATAGGATTTTAAAAAATGCTGTGAAAACATCAGAAAAAGTAGGAGGATTCCAGCAATCTAACAATAGAGTAGTCTGATTTGATAATGAATGCAGACTGTTGAAGAAAGGAACAAAGCCAGAGGAAAGCCCTAAAAATGTGTAGGAAGAAAATGAGGACATGGGAAAAAGCTAAATGAAAAAGAATACTTATCAAGGGAGGGAAACATCAGAGCAATGTACATAAAGATAAAAAGAATGGATACCAAGCTAGACTGCAAATGTGTGAGAGTCAGGAGGGAGAATTAACTAAGGAAAATAGTAAAGTACTGGAGAGGGGGGCTGAACATTTTGAGGACATAAGTGCAGACAATAGACAAGATGAAGATTATCAACCACCAAATGGAGGACCAGACCCTTTAATAAACTAGTCAACTCTAGAAGAAACTTCAGAGGTAATCAATTCTATGAAAAACCACATTAAATAACTCAAAAAGCAAAATCAAGGTAAGAAACTTCAGAGGTAATCAATTCTATGAAAAACCAAATTAAATAACTCAAAAAGCAAAATCGAGGTTCAGGGAGAATATTAAAAGGAATTTCAAATTAGACGAGAACTTAGCAAGGAGACTTACTGTCATACATGCTGTTTAACCTAAAACTGGATAGAATTATAACAGTGGCTCTCATGTTGTGGTGACGAGACCCCCCCCCCAAAAAAAAAAAAATTATTTTCGTTGCTACTTCATAACTGTAGAGTATGTGTTTTCTGATAGTCTTAGGCAATCGCTGGGTCTTTAGCGCTGAGTTATAAGAAGAATAGATATTGACATGTGATGAAAACCCAAGACCCACTCTCTACAATCAAACCTTTCAGTATCTTGCATATGCTGATGACTTTGATGACTTTGTCAGCACTGTAAGGGAAAAGTAGTAAAGATATATCAAAAGCTTTTATTGAATTAGAAGAATTAACTCCTATAAATTAAAGCATCCCCGTTCACTCTCGCGATGATTAGGCTTCGAGCATAAAATCACTATAAGCAGGGTTGGAAGTTAACCAAAAAAAAAAATAATACTATAATAAGAGAAGAATAGACAGATGAAGTCATTAAAATTTAAAAAACACACTTTTGAAAAAGTAAATGAATTCCAATACCTAGGATCTTTATTAAATGAAAGAAATGAATTACTAATATAAATAAAAGAATATCGGCAGGAAATAGGGCATAATTCAGTTGTCGGAAAATTTTTAAAAGTAAAAACATAAAGAGACCAGTTGTAACATAAGCAAGTGAAACTTGGACCCTTACAAAACCGACAGTAAACCACTGCTCATGTTAATGAAGTAATCCAAATGTATTTATATTCTATCATTGGTTATTTTACGAGAGTTAAAATGTTCTGCATGGCTGATAAAATTATCTGATTGAATGCAAAGGGATCATTGGTGATCCTGTGATTGTAGATATGTATCAGACTTTGAAAGTACCGGTAGTATTAGAAATGAGTTTAAGCATATTACAAGCCAGTGACAAGGAAGTGAAGTTCAGTTGAACCCATAAACTGTAATTGGTGAGGGATATTATCAATAAAGTCACTGAAGGAAATTCTAAATTACGTGACGCAATCGAAATATTTATTTTAATTTAGCTGTATTTAACAACGTAACAAAAACAAGAGATTTACTGATAAATGTGGTTAAACATATGCTTGAATTTATTTTTATCATATTATAATTGACTTGATTTATGTAAAATAATTGAAAATGCCTTTCATAGATTTAAAACGATTACTTTTTTAGCTTTAAGTATGGTAGTAATTAATGAATTATCCATTTGGATCCATAGATAAGGAGAGGTTATTTTACTGATAACAAATCTTATTTGATAATATATTAATAAGACACGAACAAATTGTGTCAATAGAACAATATAAGTTACGCTTTAATAATTATACATTATACACAATTGAACGTTTCGGCACATGCCTTCATCAGTACAAACAAATGAAACATATTTAAGTAAGTATAAATTAAATTTAAATAATATCAATATACATATCCTACCTAAAACAGAAAAAAAAAAAATAAAGAGTAGTAGAGAGGAAGTGATTTTAACATAATTGTAAAAACCAAACAGGAAAAACACATGGCAGCTGAGTAAAATTGTGGATTTGGTTCAATCCATATGGAGACAACGTACCAAATCTAGTTATTAAGTTGTTCTGCATATAGATTCTATCTGCAGTGTTACTGGTATAGAGTATACCACCAGTAACTGCAATGTGTGAGATACCATCATGGTTAGGGCTATTGAAATGTTTGGAGACCGGACAGAGAGCGTGTTTATTTACGTTGTAGATGTGCTCTCTGAAACGGTCCCCAAGGCGACGACCTGTCTCTCCTATGTATAGGCTTCTCTTAAGGCTCCTCATTCTGACACTAGTGATAGGTCTAAATTTATCTTAACTTTTCATCCCCACAACCTAAAAGCTCGCTCTCTGGTGCTGAAAAACCGCTCAATTCTGATGGCGGAACCTGTCACAAATGAGATTTTTAGAAAACCTTCTCTTTTCGCTTTTCAGCGGGACATGCTAGTTAGAAGTCACCTCCCTGCTATTAAAGCACATAAAGGCACAAAAAGTTGTAGCCGTTGTAACTCATGTCCCTACGTGATCGAAACTGATAAGATCACTTTCGCTCTGGAAGTAATCAGAATAAAAGATGGCTTTATCTGCACAAGTCGCAACGTGATTTACACCATCATTTGCAAAAAGTGCGGTAAAGTATACAGTGGAGAGACAGGTCGTCACCTTGGGGACCGTTTCAGAGAGCACCTCTACAACATAAATAAACACGCTCTCTGTCAGGTCTCCAAACATTTCAATAGCTCTAACCATGATGGTATCTGAGATATTGCTGTTACACTCTATAGCAGTAACACTGCTGATAGAATCTATATGGAGAACAAATAAATAACTAGATTTGGTACGTTGTCTCCATATGGATTGAAGCAAATCCACAATTTTACTCAGCTGGCATGTCTTTTTCCTTTCTTCTACTCTTTATTTTGTTTTTGTCTGGTTTTAGCGCCCTCTCCTATATTTTTTCTGTTTTAGGTAGGATATGTGTATTGATATTATGTAAATATAATTTATACTTAAATGTGTTTTGTTTGTACTGATGAAGGCATGTGCCGAAACGTTTAATCATTATTAAAGCGTAACTTATATTGGTCTATTGACATAATTTGTTCGTGTTTTATTAATTTATTTTAAAGCATTATGACAGTCTAACACTTTTTATAATTAGTTAACGTATTTGATAAATATTTCTTTAATTCTCAGATGGAGTTCAAGAAAGACAGACAACAAGATTGAAATCATCTTCAGTTGGTGCCGAACAATATGAAGAAAGTCAATATATCACATTGCATTAATAAATAGATGGTGCTTAAATAATTGTATTTGTGAGAGAAAAAGAAGATATATATAAATAAAAGTATAAAATAAAAGAAATAATATAAAAAAACATTTGAAGTTTTTTAAATGTACTTAATTGAAAAAAAGAAAATGAAAACATGAATGCTCTTTATTTTAGGGGGAGAAAAACAAAAATTCTCCCCGCGAGACTATCTCCAAAGAGATGAAAACATGAATACTCCTGGTGATATACAGTGAGGTATCTTTACAAAAGAAATATGTTAAAAATGATGGTGACTTGTTTGGTAACTTAAGGACTTGGTGAAATCCAAGCTACCTAAAAAATGTAGGCACCTTATTCCACCAAGCCCTCCAATTACACATGTTACAGGCAAAGTGTGAAATCCAGGCATTCTACAAGATCTACTTCAATTTAAATGTTTACGAAAAGTCCAGGCACTAAAGCTATAGACAATACTGCTGGATATCTCAACAGTCAATCTATAGAATGCCTAGATTTCATACTTTTCCTGTAAAATACAAATCAATCCATCATTTATTAACAGTTGCTATTTGTCTAAAACCACCATCATCTTAAGATCTCGCAAAAAAAAATATTTACAATGACTTCACATGGTTGGTGTTTAGTTTTTGTACAAAAGACATTTGTATGTTTATCACATGGGGGACTTTGACATCATAATTCTGCATTGCCCCTGTTATTATTTTATTGCTTGTCGCCAAATAATTAAACCGTATTTGTGCACAATTGGAGTCTCATCATTTGATGACCAGCAATATACAATATCACACATCCTTAACTGATTCTAGACAACATATTTACAATGGTATATGTTCAAAGTCTTAAAGTACGTTCACACTACTGAATAGTTACTAGGATTCTTGCCTTTTAAACAAGATTTGTTGAGCACTGAACAAAATATGATGGGACTGTTTATGTAACTTGCCAGCAGAAACTGTACTGGACCAGTGAAATGAAATAAGCCAGTCAGCATCTGATATAGTATATAGAGAGCAGCATGTAGTCACAGAAAGTTGAGAATCCATTTAACAAATCTGCAGTGTAAATGTACCTTTAAAACTACACCATCCAACACTGTATACATCCTTTACTAATACTAGACAACATAGATCTACATTATGCCTACAACAGACTTGTTTACCCTCAAACTCTTAAAATTGCACACTTATCATCACAAAATTGTTAAATACCTTATATTTATAGTAAAAAAAATAAACATACAGTCTATATAATGTTTACACCTCATAATCGTACATAGTATGCCAAAATAGTAAGAGTAAACAGGTCTGCTACAAAATCAAATTTCAAATACATGTAAAGTGAGATTCAAATTATAACATTTAAGGAAACAATTATAATTTTCAATAAAATCTTTAAAAAATAATGAAAAAATTTAGATATTGGTCCACAGGTTCATACACACATTTATTTAACATCTTGAAGTTGGTTGGCACTTTATTCAGTTAAGTAAAACCATCCATACAATAACTATCAACAATAACTATCAACAATAAAAATAAAGGTTCAAGTTGTTGGCACTGCTGGTGGTCAAATGTTTATGTTGTTGGCACCACTGGTGGTCAAATGTTCAGGAATGAAACACTATCTCTTGTCCAATGTTGAAATATTTGAAGTCAAGGAGTCTTAACTTAATAAAAGATAAAGACTTACATATTCAGGAGTGTCTCTGTTAGTGTTACAGAGAGAAAAAATCTTTGTGGTACCCAATCATGGATGTATCTCTGTTGTACCCAACATGGATGTATTATCTCAGTGTTACACAATCATGGATGTATCTCAGTTGTACGAAACCCAATCATGGATGCAGTATCTCAGTGTTACACAATCAGATGAATCTCAGCTGTACCAAATCATGGATGTTGTATCTCAGTGGTACCCAGTCATGGATGTATATCAATTGTAGCCCAATCATGGATGTATCAATTTTACCCCAATCATGGATGTATATCATTTTTACCCCAAAGATGGATTTAGTATCTCAGTGGTAGCCAGTCATGGATGTATATCAATTGTACCCCAATCATGGATATAGTATCTCAGTGGAAGCCAATTATGGATGTATCATCTTAGTCACACTTAGTGGTACACCATCATGAATGCATCTCAGTCTCATAATAATTTCAAAAATATTTTACTATCTATATTTTTTAAGTTTCCAATATATTATGGCATATTTTGTCTTTATTTCTCACTCTTTCAAACTGAGTATCATTTGGGAGCAATAAAAAAAACTTACTAAATCTCATGTAAAATAAAACTAACTAAAAACTGGAAATACATTTAGTTAATAGATATTCAGTACCTGGGTCAATGAACCATGAAATCAAGAGATATTGTTTTCTATCAGATCACATCTTGGAGGAAATCATCCAATGTGTTGATAGAAACAAGGAAATCATCCAGTGTGTTGACAGAAACAAGGAAATCATGCAATGTGTCGACAGAAACAAGGAAATCATCCAATGTGTTGATAGAAACAAGGAAATCATCCAATGTGTTGACAGAAACAAGGAAATCATCCAATGTGTTGACAGAAACAATCTGTAAACAGAGAAATTATAAACTTGCTTGTCTAGTTTTATATAGTGTATTCTGTATTTTTTAAAGTGTCAGATTATAGGCTAAATTGTCGTAAGCCCATGGCCTCAATAATCCCTTGGGCAACCAAATTTTGAAGCTCTGTTTATAGATTCCAAAACAAAAAACTTCAAAAATTAATGATAAAGGATTTATTTTACAGTCCGCTTGCTGTCGTCTAGGATACCACATTGAAGCTAAATGTTTATGTTTATTTTATATTTTCTTTATTGTAGTTTGTTTACTGAAGGAGTATTCTTGTCAACACGTTATGTTTTTTGTTGCATCCTTTTTTTCAGATTTTCGCATACTTGGTTTAGCTCATCTCCTTAGATTAAATATTTACATTCTGATGTTAATGAAGAAGGCATTTTAACCTATATTTCCATATATTTTTATGAATTATAATTATATAAGTCCTAAGTTTTGTTTATCTTATGTAAATCAAGTCAGATATATTTGAGATGGCAAGGTATAAAGCTAGTCCTATGAAATCATTTCTCCATCACAAAAATGCTCAATGTTTCTACCACGAATAAGTTTTCCCATGACTACTGTACCTCTCCACGTACCCAAAAAAATATTTCTCATCACTACCGGAGCTCTCAATGTACGGTACCGGTACCCAAAAGAATATTTCTCATGATTATTGTACCTCTCAATGTACCGGTACCTAAAACAATATTTCCCACTTAACTTATTCCCCTATTTGTGTATGGCCTGAATATTTATGATGTTTGATTTAAAAACTTTAGCAATTTATGATATATTTTTAATGATTTATGTATTTACAATTGTCTATAAATTTTTAATTCTTCGGTGACATTAGTGTTACAAATTTTATATGTTAGTAAGACTGTCAAAAGAAAATCCTTTCAACTGCCCTTGAAATTTAATTTAATATTCTCATAAAATTAAGATTCTGATCTCTAGGCCTACTATTTTTCAACAGTAATTGTTGTTATCACTTTAGTATTAAGTCAAGAATCTATTCAATCCAGTCATGCAGACCAGCTTTTTTGAGTGGCAATGTATCAAGTAATTAATCATTTAAATTTAATGTTATTTCCTAATAACTACAATGAACTTAATGTTAATAAGTGAGAATAGACTACATCATCAGTAAATAACTGCTTTAAAAAAATTTAATTAGTAGTTAGTACTACAAGTAGTTAGTCTTCTTCCTCCATATTTTGAGTCTACTAATTTTTGTCTTGTAATAGTTACTTGTGATAATTTAATAATTACTATTACCAGTGGTTTGGTAATTGGTATTATTTCTTCTCAAAATTTTCTAATGCAAATCAAAGTAAACAAAAATTGCATTTGTAGTTTAAGATAAACTAAAATGGTGAAATATCATTTAACACTTTCCCAAATAACATATAGTGTACCCTGTCCCTAGTGACTGGGTATAGCACACCGGTACTCATATAATAATGGGAAAAAGTGTTTCTGGTAATTCCTGGCAACTGGATGGGTTACCCCCATAGTCTTATATCACAGTAAATGGCTCTCTTTATGTTATTTTTCTTTTTTAATCTGTGGCATGATTTAATTGACTTGAAACCGAACTCCCTTCATAGATCGCATATTTTCTCTCACTGAAGCAATTTTTCTGTATATTAATGATAACATGACACAAACAATAGTTGACTGCACCAACAGAGAAGGTGAGAAAATAAAAGGAGACAAATGGAAAATAAATGATAAGATCTAAATAAAAGTCTACTACACACTAGCGCTCTTTATCTGAAAAGCATTTCAGTGGAATTTTTATTTAGCCATGTTGATGGAAATCCTCTTTTTAGGGCAGCATTTTCAATGAAGAGATTCAGCAAATTTCTGATTCACATTTGCTTTAACAACAAGGATGGTTGATCAATCCTTTCTGGCTCTTTACGTCTTTGATCCCATAAGAGATGTATGAGAAGCATTCCTGAGTAATTTGGCCAGGTATTATGTTCCTGGAGAGAACATCACAGTAGGTGGACAACTGGTTGGTTTCAGAGGTCAGTGCAGATTTATTCAATGTATGAGATATGCCAAGCAAGCCCAAAAAATATGGAATAAAACTCTTCTTACCCTGTGAATTGTCTTTGAACTATCCTCTGAAGAGCTGCCCATATCTCTTCAAATTCAAATAAAATGTAAGTGCCCTGCCAGCAAAGAGAAAGATTGGAAAATCCCCAGAGATTGTGATTTCTCTCACAAGGAACTTCATTGGAAGTAGCCAAAATTTCAGAACAGCCTATTATTTCATTCCCTTACAACTGAAGAATTAAGTTTACAAACATATAGTCCATTCAATACCTCTTTTTGTCTTACAAACCCAACAATAAAATTTAAATAATTTTTTAATCCAAACCTCTCACTTCTGGTACCTGAGTACGAATAGCCACTTTGTTCTTTAAAAAACTAAATTTATTAAATTAATAGCTTTTATTAATAGATTTTAATTTAAATAATCTTAATTAAATTATACCTATGCCTACACTATAATCTATAATACTAATACATAATTTGACTACCCCCACCTCACACAAATAATAGTTCAGAACAACCAAATAATGTTTGGGCTAATTGAAAGGACGAATGCCATGGCGTCTTTTGGGTGTTTATTATAGTTGCAGTGAATTAGGGTTTAGTTTACTAGTTTAGGTTAGGTTGAGGGATCAATTTAGGGTTCAGGTTAGTTTTAGTTAGGCATGGCATATGCATAGGGATCGATTTAGGGATAATTCGTGAAATTCGATAAAATAGTGGCAATCGTCCTTTAAATTTACCAATGTTTGCTTTGTATCTTGAAAAATACTAACAAAGTTATCTTTATAGTCAACAAAATAATTTAGGTAAAGTCCTTCAAACCACAAAAGAATTCTTTTTCTAAGGAAAGCTAATAAATTTATGTTGATTCAAAAAAACAACCTTTCTTATAAAAGAGTACTCAATTAGAGGCAACTCAAAAAATTATTTTGTCCATCAAGGTGACAGCAGTTAGTTCCCATACTTTCATAAAGAATTAGAAACAGTAACCAAGTTAATACGATCTTTCAACAAGGTCACAAGAGTTAACTTTCTTGAAGCGAATAAATAAAATTAACTTAATAATTAATGGGAAGTTATCGCTGTCGTCTTTAAAACATCTGTTTATTTTAATGGTTGCTTCCCTTTGACCGTATTTCGCAAAATTGAGCGGGGAAAAGTATCTCTAATTCAGACATTTATTATGTTACAGGTGTTCAGTAAATTAACACTAAATTCTTTAGCAAATATAAAATTGCATTTGTGCACCTGTTACTTTCTGAAATAATTTTACATTTTTTAAATATTTAAAATACTTTTTAATATACATTTTAATAGAAGTAGTCAAAATGACTTTTATACTTATTAAGAATTCTTCTTGGATATCCTGTTCATTATTATAATAAATTCAATTTTTTTGTTGTTGTAAATTTGATTTTAAAGCATGTTTTATTTTTGTGTAAATAATTTATCAAGAAAATATTAAAAATACTTTCTATTTTTAATATTTATAAACTGATATGAAATTTATGGTAACAGAGATTTATACCCTATGATTGTTAAATTATTTTTAAAATTTCAAATTAGTTTATACCTTACTAGTAAGGTCAGTTACTTTATACTTGTTAGCATTGATAAAAATTAATAACCTTTGATTTGGGAACATATTACCCAACCTTGTCTTGCAGGCTATCATTCAAAAGAGCTCACATAGAAAGTTCAAATTCAAACATTCTGATAATTTTAAAATTGATAATTCTAGAGTTATACTTATGTAATGCTCCACTTGGTTCTTTTATCCCCTGACACCGGGATTTCTTTTTACCTTATGGATCATCTTGGTGGATCCAAAGCACATTGTGAACATAAACTTTTAATTGCTACAAACTGTTTTTAGTGTTAAATAATGTCATGTTTAGTGAGACTTTTTTATTTGTTCTTTGAAAATTGTTTTAAATAGTCATAAATACTATAGCAATCTTTTGAAGATAGAATATTTTTAAAAGTATTTAATGGCTTCAATGGGACATCCCTCCCCCATCCTACTTTTGTTTTTTAAATTCGCCACCCATAAGTACTTGCTATAGGTGAAAACCTTTTATATCATAATCATCAAAAAAATTCAAATTTACTACTCCATGCTTTTGTTAAATCAATCATTCAGTCAAAGCCACCTCTTGTCCATTCACTAAAAACTATTAATATAGTTCTTAGCACATTCTTTATTATTGTTGTAAGAAATATGATTTGATTGTTAAACTTTCCAGCCTTAGATACATGTCTGTAGTATTTGTTTGTTAGTAACTTTTACAGTGATGTGTCACTAGTTATTTGATTAATAGTCAATTGTCTCGTCAAGGGTAACTAATGATTTGTTTGTTAGTCACTTGTCTAGTTATGTGAATCTAGTGATTTGTGCTATGTAATTGTCTAGTGATGTTGGAAATGAATGCATACATTGAATCTTTGTCTAGTGAGGTTTTTAAATGAAAGCACAAGTTGAATAATTGTCCAGTGATGTTCGAAATGAATGCACAAGTTGAAACATAGCCTATTGATGTTTTTTAAATTTAAGTTAATATTTAAATTTATTTAGCTTTAGATTGTGACAACATCAATAACTTAAAATACATTAATATGTACTGACAGGGTAATGCTCAGGTTAAACGATCAAATTCCTGTCAAATTTCTTCAATATGCGTCAAATTTTAGTATGAAGGCACTATTTTTTGTGTGGTTTCTTTGTTGAGATTTTGTTCAAAATTTGATCAAATTCTAAGAAAGTTTAGTCTCTTAACAGATCATAAACCATTAATGTAATGGAACTAAACAAAAAGAGAATAGCCAATAACAAGATCAACAGATAGTCTTTAATACTCTATCAATTGAAATAAAATCAATAAAATGCAAAAACAACATTGTTGCTGATTTTTGGTCAAAACAAAAAAAAAGAAAATGACAAAAAAAAAACATATTGAACTTATGTGGATTGTCATACCATACTATAGTTATTCTATATTTATTTTTTTAGTATCAGTAATGTGTGT
>CAXITT010000179.1:1037445-1052938 GCA_964033795.1 Lymnaea stagnalis | reverse complement strand
GTTTCAGAGTGTTTGAACTCAATTGTATGGTTCACCCTCAGGTGGTGAAACCCTACAGTTGTAAGACCTCCAACAATCAGAAATTATTGTGGTTCCTGGCTGCACTAATTCTTTAATTATTGCCAGGAGGACGTCTTTACCGCAGTTCTCAACAACCCTGAAAAAGATTTTGTTTGATCCTCTTTCAATCCCACCAACACCTATTTTCCTTCTACGCGTTTGCCTCTATGATACTTCCGCTTGCCGAATTTGGATTCATCCATCTCCACAATTTTACCCACTCCTCCTAAGCTCTTACTCATCACAACACACGCTTCCACGCAGACCTCGCCACAAAAAGCTGACCCAGTCTTTTATTGTACTCCGACAAATGCTTACTTCTTTCGCAATATGTCCCAAAGGCATTTTTCTTAACCAAAAATGTGTCAATAACATAATGTCACACGTCAATCTACTGTCACTAAAACACGACCCCTTCCTTAAACTATGCACAATATTGCCATGACTTTTGTCACCACATTGCCATGCAAACCCATCTAAAGCATTTGCCCATGCACACAAGCTCATACCCTTCTTACAATGGGGACATTCGTATCTATCTGCAATGAGACCGGTACTCATGAGTCAATCTATCACACTCCTTTCGCCCTGACTTTCCAGACGATTCCAAAAACGGGCGTTAAATTCAGGCTCCATCTGCATAAATTTACCCAATATCTATCTAACTAAAACTGCTGATGATGCAAAAAAACAACAACCAATTTTGAACTCACCAGGCACCCGGTCAAGCAATCAAGAATAGCAACAGACGTAATATTTAAGCACTCCTTTCTATATCCGCATCATTATGTCAAAATAGAACATAAAATAAAATTTATGTCTATATTTAAAAATTATATTTCTTTTTTTAATTTATTATGAAAATAAAAACCCAAAAGAAACAAATACAATATAATATAAAACATTCCTCGGGCGAATTAATACTAATACATAAAAATCGTTATCTTAAAATAAACAAAGGGAAGTGACTCCCACATGTAAACACTGAAAAAAGACGTCGTGGCATCCCCAACTACCATTAGCCCCAAGCATCTCATATGCAAAATCTCCTTAATCAACAACCCCCACCTCCACTCTCAGTGCGTACATAACATAATATAAAATATCATTGTCTAAAAAAATATAACAACCAATCATTTTTCTTGTTCCATTGACTGCCAGATCTTTATTAGAAAGTGCTAAAACTTCAACAACCGAAAATGTATTTTATTTTATCGGAAAAAATTACCATAATCATAATCATGCTGATGCCTATCAAACTCTTCATAATATTTTTTCACAGAGTCTCGGAAAATCATAGAATTGGCGGGTTTCGGCGTACAGCCATCCTCCTCATCCTCATGTCCCTTAGTCCTTGGACCGTTGGGGCGTCACAGATGACATGTGAACCATCCTCCTCCATTCCTCTCCGTCTTCAGCACTACCCACTGCATCGCCCAGTGTTAGGCCTGTCCACTTTTTGATGTTATCCTCCCATCTTTTTCTTTGTCTTCCTCTTCTTCTCCCTCCTCTTGTGGTCCCCTGCAATATTTCTTTGTCAAGCCCTTGTTTCCTTGTTATGGTGGCCGTACCATTGTTAGGTACTACACTAAAAATTTCAAAGTTGTTATATATTAATGAAACTTACATCATTAGAAAGGACTCAGTATTTCCTTTCCATTGATACCTATTTTATCTTTCTATCTTAAGTAGAACAAAAGTTATCGCATTTTTAGTGTCAGAATTTTTCCTTATATAGCCTTAGTAAATATTTTCCAAAATTCTGTGACCGAAAAAAGACATATTTGACACTCAAAATGCGACAACTTTTTATTCACCAAAGTTAAAGCTTTGAAATTTGCAACGCATTTCAATTAAGTTTTTGGCTTTAATAATACATCATTGTTATGCAAATACTACAATAAACATATTAATTTGTGCGATTTGACGAACAGAGGGTACATAAATTTCATTAAAAACGTAGCGCCTGCTCTCAATACTCAAAATGCCATAACTTTTTTATCTGTAAAGTTAAAGTCTTCATATTTTCAGGACAGTTTAATTAGGTATTAGGCTTTTATAACAAGCCATTTCCATATAAATATTTTGACTAATGTATTAATGCGCTGGATTTGACAAACAGAGGTTAAATAAATTTCTTTAAAAACATAGCGCCTGTTCTCAATACTCAAAATGCCATAACTACTTTCCCTGTAAAGTTAAAGCCTTCAATTTGTCAGCATAAGTAGGTATTGGGATTTTATAATAAGCCATTTTCTTATTAATATTTAGACTAATGTATTAATGCACAGGATTTGAACAACAGAGAGTAAGTAAATTTCATTTAAAATGTAGCGCCCTTTCTCAATACTCAAAATGCCATAACTATTTTCCCTGTAAAGTTAAAGCCTTCAAATTGTCAGCATAACTTAAGTAGGTATTGGGCTTGTATAATTAGGCATTTTCATATTATTATTTTGATTAATGTATTAATGCGCGGGATTTGAACAATAGCAGGTAAGTAAATTTCATTACAAATGGAGCGCCTGTTCTTTTCTTAATACTCAAAATGCTATAACTTATAACTATTTTACCTGCAAAGTTAAAGCCTTCAAATTTTCAGCATAGTTTCATTAGGCATTGGGCTTTTATAATAAGCCATTAAAATATTAATATATCAATAAATGAATTAAATCAGTGGCTTTTGAGCAACAGAGAGTGAGTAGATTTAATTTTAAAATTTAGCCTGTTTGTGCATTAAAAATACAAATTGCATAAATGTTACCAATTCCACCTATTGTGTTAATGCACACAATCATCTAGTAAATTAATATTAATTCTGTGAATAATTCCACAGAAAAGATTTATAAAATAATGAATTATAATGGATAAATATCACTGAAAAAATGCTGATCACATATATCAAAATCCAATCATCCATGATCCAATCCATGAAATTGATAATCCACGTAGCCATGCTATTTGAAACCCACAGTACAAATGATGATCACTTAATATTATTTTAGTACTTCTATAGTCATTGAAAGGCTGAATAAAAGAGATATATTTTCTTTCATAGAAAGATGATGGTCACAAGTTATGTGTTGGCCGAGTCCATGGCAATCCTGATCAAATTTGCAACAGTTATCGATACCATTGGTAATGATTCAGTTTATGATGAATGGAGTCCTGAGAGTAGATACCATTAGTAATGAATGGTTTTCCGCTATGGTTTACTTTTTGTCAATATCATTGCTTCCACCCATCATGATGATAAATAGGAGTCCTGAGTGTATAAATTGCCATATAAATGCAGTAGTTGGTGAAAAATATCAATAGCTGTTAAGATAATGCTCTGGTGGATTGTCCAGTTGGAAAGCAGTCACACCTGATAGGTTTTTGTTAAAACAGGACAGATCGGTACAACAATTTAAGTGAAATTGTTCGTGCAGACACATTTTGGTATTAGAAGCCAATATTCCAAAGATGTATCTAGAGATGTTTTTCTGAAGCAACACTTGGCACAGCTGGGTAGTCAATACCTCTAAGCAGAAGAGGCATTAGTTCTGCTTCATCGCAACACAAACTCCTTGTAATTCAATGTGGTCTAGTAGTCCAGACAAACTGAAATAGAGATTGAAAATCGATTTAATTAAACACAAAATAAGCATTTTAACATAAGTAAAAAAAGTTTCTGCTTCATCGCAACACAAACTCCTTGTAATTCAATGTGGTCTAGTAGTCCAGACAAACTGAAATAGAGATTGAAAATCGATTTAATTAAACACAAAATAAGCATTTTAACATAAGTAAAAAAAGGTACCTTATTTAATTTATATATGTCTTTAATTTAAGATTGTGTAATTCAGTTTAATAATATTGTAATTAAATTATTCATTAATTAAGACAATGGTTGTTTTACTTATGCTGTATATCCAGTATGTATAGATAATATACTGTGTTGTTCTAACATTACTTTTATTCAGATTAAGTCAAGTAGTTTGTATTTCATATCCATTACGTCATTAAGGAGCTTTATCAGATATAAATTTACTTATGTAAAAAAGTCTGGTAGTCTTGATGGGTCCTCATGACAGCTCGTCCATCAATTGGAATGGACAGGCATGAATCTTAGGTAGTAGTAGTACTAGAAGCACAGCTCCTCCAAAAAGTGATGGGACATGGCTGTGTATTTAAAAGAAAGAAAATGCTGAGGAATTTAAGAAATTTTAACAACATTTTTCATATACAAACTAATGATTGGGCTATGTCAGAAAGTCAAATATAATAGCTTTGAGCTAAAGCAGTAAAGTTTAGATGCAAGAAAGGAATATACAATTTTTTTTAAAAATAGGGTATACAAAAGGAAAATTAAAAAAGAGAGATAGGTTATTTAGAAGACAAAGGTAAATAAAATAATGAAATTTAATCAAAATAGATGATGACATTTAGTTTAGTAACTGCTGAGCCTACTACTACTACAACTATTCATTGTTTACTGTATCTAATGTGGGTTTAAGATAAATTATATCATTAAGGGCATTATTTAATTTCCAAATATATAATTCACTGTTGTGAAGTTTGATAATTATTACAATTACAACAAATTATTCAAGTTGATATATCATATAGTTTTGACATGGTTATCACGGATGTAAATTTTATTATTTTACAAAATGAAATTTCATAAAATATTTATAAATTTGTTTTCATTCATGAAATAAAAACGAGTTTAATAATAAAAATGAACTGGATTGCTTTTAAAAACAATAGATTTATAAAGATTTGTAAATACTTCTTATGCAATAAGAATAATAATAACAGGGAATGGTTATCACTTCGGGTTCATTTGGCCTTATCGATAACTGGTTAGGAGCTATTGCTCAAATTTACACCCGAAAGCCCTGTTTATACAATTTACGGACTATCTAAATGTCATTATGTTTCTTGCTTCAATTAGTAAAATCGTTTTTACATTCAATACAAAAGGAATTAATTGCAATACGATAATGGTTTCCGAAATATAACGCTAGTAAAATTACCTGTTTTCCCAACGAAAGATATCTGCCACAAGCCCTGTCAGTCCGGTGAAAAAGTTTATTTTGTAATGATCGTCCTCCTCGTGGTGGGCACAAAACAGACTATAGGAAGTTCATTGTCTCTCCCTTACATAGACAAAGGAAATAAAATCTAAATATGACCCCGTAACCTACCGGCATTGACCGGTCACCGGTAAATGGTCTGTTTCTCGCATCCGAAAATTCGACCGGCGCGCGCAGCTTAGTGAAGTGGCTACCATTGTAGTTTGCGTTTTTTCACTGACACCAGTAGGTCATCGTACTCCACAATTGCCTACGAACCCTTTCTTTCACTGTTTCATTGGAGATATGGTCCCTATAGCAATGCCAAAAATTCTTCTGAAGCATCTCATCTCCATCACCTTTATTTTCCTTTCAAGATCGGCTGTTAATGTCCAGGATTCGCAGGCATACAGGAAAATGGAGAGGACTAATGACACTGATTAGCATGTTATAAAAATAATCCACCCCCCCTCCCCCACATATGAACTATGTGCCAGCCTTCTAGCACGCCTAAATTAGGAAAAGTAAAGTACTGTATAGTATAAGTATAGGGCATAGGGTAAAGTAAAAGTTAAAAGTAAAGCAACAATATAAAATCATGTGCCGGCTTGTAAGGTAAAATTAAGGCCAAGGCTTATAAAATTAAAACTTCCTCTTCACCTGATGGAACTAAAGGCCTAAAATAGCGTCTTTTTGTTCATGTACAATATCCATTTAACAAAATTGAACAAGATAAAAAAAAAGGTAGCCTACAGTTCATGAATCTTTTGTCATTTACGGCGCCATTGTGGGAAAAACAAGGAGACCTCTTCTGTCTTCAAAGATACGTTATAAAAGTTGCCCAATTGGATATATTTAGATTTAAATAATTTTTTTAACATTTTATAGATCTATCTACTTTGATATTTATTTATTTATTTAGGCATTTTTATATAGCGCTTACCTTAAAGCTCTAAGCGCTTTACAATTATTAAAACACGTAAACTAAGTAAAATAAAAATGAGACACTAGGGAAAGTAACTACTATACTATAGAAACAATTAAAATGGTTATAAAACGAGGACACTTTGGCACGTTTTGGCCTATACTAGCCCACTGTATCCATGCACAGCAATGTAAAGGTGCTACTCGCAAGGAACCTCAATATCAGGGGGCGCTGCTTTTCCTTTACACGGTTGTGCATCCATTTCGGACAGAACGCGGCTCGAATTTTGAGGGTGGAGGCATGGGCGCCGGCAGAAAACTTTCTAGGGGGGGGGGCAAAAATCGATTTACTTTCCAGGGGGGGGGGAAATTTTTTTTAGTAATGTTTTAATGTAGTTTTAATTTACTGTAGCGTATTTGTATGGTGAAAGAACGGACAGGACATCAGCTTAGTTACTTTCTCTTTATTTTCTCTTTACTTTAATACATTTTTGGTCTATTTTTTTCTAAATTTTTTGTCTCCAATCAATCCAGGGGGAGGGGGAGGGCAAGTGCCCCCTTGCCCTACCTGCGGGCGCCCATGGGTGGGGGTTATGTGGGAAGTATTTGTTAAAACTTTAAATAGAATTGTCAATGTCCTGTCTTAAAATTTGTGACAGTTTCGATTTCTTTCTCAATAAATAGCTGGTGATTTACTAAGACTAAGAGGCGAAAAGCGGGAAAATAATGAAATATATGTCAGTAGCGAAATAAACACCATTGCAAACAGATGAATAATAGAGCACTTTGGTTCCATCCAGATACATAAAATCACTAACACTGCCTCTCATTTTACTCACCACAAACCAGAGTCAACTTAGGTGGCATCTAAATAATTAAGTGCCATCAAACTGAGCTGACCAACCATGGGCCCCCGCAGGAAAGTTTGTCGAGAAAAAGTCAATCCACTTGCATAGGAAGGGGGCTGTGGAGTATCTAAATCATTTAAATCATCTTCATTACTAGATTTACAAAAAAAAAAAAAATGCTCTACGAAAATGGCTTAAACTAAAAAAAAAAATAAGAAAAAAAAAAAATCTACCAGTCATAAGAAAAATTAGCATAGCAAAAAAAAAAAACCAACAAAAAAAAAAAAAAATAAAAATCTATAAAAAAAAAAGGAAAAAATAAAACATCTTCATTACTAGATTTAAAAAAAAAAAAAAAATGCTCTACGAAAATGGCTTAAACTAAAAAAGAAAATAGGAAAGAAAAAAAATCTACCCGTCATAAGAGAAATTAACATAGCAAAAAAAAAAAACCAACTAAAAAGAATAAAACTATGAATCTATGAAATAAAAAGGAGAAAAAAATAATTCTCATACTATCATTGTTATCACACCCGGCTCCGAAGCCATTTAACCTGCACGGAGCCACTCCGGGTGCGAATAGTTATTTGCGATTAAAGGTACATGGCTCCGTGCAGGTTAAATCGCTTCGGAGCCGGGTGTGATAACAATGATAGTCCGTCATAACCGTCACGTGACCAACCGAATATTATAAAACCCTCACGTGACCAGCCAATTTCTGCTATAGGTACCCGGGTACCTATAGCCACTCCGTAATAATATTGGCAGTGAAATGTCAATGACCTGTATAGGCCATACATGTTCTTACTAATGATACTATTGAGAAATTTACCTCACATTACCTGCTTGCTTCTTTTCATTTATCATAATACATATTAATACATTTAATATATGATATATTGCTTTCTCCGTTGGCCGTTGGGCAGTTCGGGATTCTATAATATACTACCAGGGTATACTATATTATATAGACTATATATAATATATAATTTATTGTCTGTATCACTGTAGATGTCACAGCAGAAGAATTTGCGTGTTTTGGGACGTAGGTAATTTTTTTTTACACGGTGTGGGTGTCCAACCTTAGCCATCCCTTGAGCAGTATAAACTGACCCCCCTCCCCCGGTCAGCTACGCCCCTTTATATGGTACATGTAAGTGTAAGGGACCGTGCACATATTATATAACGCTAAAGCGTTAGGGGTGGCGTGTTTTATCATTTTGTTATATTGCCTTATATGGGTTAGGGATGGTAGAGAGCAATGTTATAGCCCAGGCCTGCACAACATACGGCCCGCGGGCCGCATGTGGCCCGCCAGCACCCACTTTGCGGCCCTCGAAGTAACGAAATATTTTTTTTTATTCTTATTATTTTCTTAATAGCTTTCCCCATGACCTATATTCTTTTGGCCCGCACAAGTTTTTCATAAAGTATTACGGCCCGCCTTAAATTTTGAGTTGTGCAGGCCTGTTATAGCCTATAACAATACTTTTTTTTTAAAAATAAAAAGTCTTATCTTGAAAAATGTCTACTTATCAAATTTACGGGTGGGGGGGGGGTGGGGGTGGTGGTCAATGGAAATGTTATATAATACTTTAAAGCAGTGGTTCTTAACCGTGCTCCGCGGAGCACTGGTGCTCCGCGGAGTACAGGTGCTCCGCGGAGTAATGGTGCTCCGCGAGGTAGTTGCAAGTGCTCCGCGAAATTATGAAACTCAAAATTTAATGTTCACTCACTTACTCTATCTGATTGAGCTGAACAAATGCTTATAATAGGTAGTCCAAACGGGAAAAAAACGACAAATTGACAGCCTTTCGGAAAAAAAATATTTTTTGGAAAAGTCGTTTGTTGGAGAAAAAGAAAGTAGATATCTTTCCTTCTCTTAATGATAACACTACCGACGAAATTATTTCAGCAGTAACAGAGCATTTAAATTTATTAGAAGAAAAGATTGAATTTTATTGTCCATCAATAAACGTAGAAACATATGACTGGATACGTAATCCCTTTGCCACGGTTGATACATCAAATAGTAAGTTGTCATACCAAGAAGAAGAAGAATTAATCAACCTATCATCGGATCGTACACTTAAAATAACATTTTCCGAAATGGTTCTGGAGAAATTTTGGATCTTTGTGCAAGAAGAACACTCAGCTCTCTCCATGAAGGCACTTAAAATCTGGTTGCAATTTTCAACATCATATTTGTGTGAGCTCGGTTTCTCGATAGTCACCAACATAAAAACTAAAAAAACGAGCAACACTTACTAATTTGGATGAAGAATTGAGGATAGCTATTTCTAAAATTAGGCCTAATATCACTGAAATTTGTAAAAACCGTCCAGCTCAGGTTTCACATTAAATTTCTTTTTTTTTTCTGAATTAAATTTTGAACAATGTTATTTTTTTACTTATTAAATTTATGTTTATTAAAAATTTGTTTGTCATGTTATAATGTTAAACTCTTATGTTATAATGTTTTATTTTCAATAAAAGTCGTACGTATGTGTATTTGTTGTTTTGTTTTTTTACTCCTTGATTTTGGTGCTCCCCAAATTTGTGTCATGATCAAAAGTGCTCCCCGACTTCAAAAGGTTAAGAACCACTGCTTTAAAGGGTAGGGTGTTGGTCAGAGTTAGTATTTCTCTATGTTATATATAATATGTGCAAGGCCCATAAGCTAAAATGTAGCTGTACCAAAGCCTCAAGACCATTTACAACTGAAAATATTTAAATATATTTAAATTATTCCACAATTAGACAACTGTATAAGCAGCGCCGGATATACTTATAGAATAAATTAACTAATCATAATAAGTCGTCCAGAGTCTGACTAAGGGGTCTACAAATTTAAGAAGCCACTTTTTTTTTTTATTATAGATATACACACTTTAAAAAAAAAAGGCTACACAGTAGTTTGCACATTCACATCATCTCAACAAATTAATCGCAAACGATTTAAGTTCGATAAAGTAACGCACTCTGGTGATATCGAGACAAAAAGTGGCTAAGTCTATTCCATGCGGTCTTCACTGTTTACTTCTCATGGGATGCTGGATGGCTTCTCTCCCGTGCATGTTTTGACATGATCAATGACAGTTAACAGCTTCTTATCAGGCCCTACGCTATAAGATGGGACGTTTAAAAAAAATCAATTTTTGGCAACCTCATAGTAAAATCACCTGATGGGGCCTTCCATAAAGTGCGCCACGCTCCGGAGTGGGGGTTCTAAGAAAGTGTGACAGTTTGTGTGGGGGAGGGGGGGGTTCGGTGCAAGTGAGGGGGGGGGGTTATAAATATCTTGTATGAGTCACACATTATTTATCATTAATATAAAAACTTGAAATTGATCGTGTTGTTGAACTTTCTGCTGTGATGAATATGTTCTGAAAGAAGAAGTCACTTTTATATATACATGTAATAGTTTCATAGTGAAGTAGGTTTCAGATTAAGTTTTGAAGCAGTTGTTTTTTTTTTAGTTCGAAATAATATGACGTACTGACGTACTGCTAAATGAGATTTATTTGAGGCTTATGTAAGAAGAAGAGCTGATTTGAACATCGAGATTTTGTAAAAATTGTTCCCTTTCATGTTAGTCTGACACGCTCCTAGAAGGAATTCAGCAGTGTTTATAAACTGGCATAATTAAAGGAACAATAATCATGTATCCCAAAGAAGTTGATCTTTGAGCTTATTGATGAACTTTGACCCTTTCTTAACGTGGTAGCAATGCTGCAACGGTCTCTTAGTTGAATTGCTCCGGAAGGAGGTCTTTAATCGAAGCTAAAAAGATTTTAAAATAAATGAAGGGGGCGTCCATTAATTATGTCAACATTTTAACGCAATTTTTTACCCCCCTACCCGCCCCAGTCAAAAACTGTCAAACTTTTAATGACCCCCCCTAAAAAGATTTTAAAAAAAAAGAAGGGGGCGTCCATTAATTATGTCAACATTTTAACCCAATTTTTTACCCCCCCCCCCCCCCCAATCAAAAACTGTCAAACTTTTAAAGACCCCCCCCCCCCCAACCAACTTCACAAAAAAAACAACAAAAAAACCCCCCAAAAAACCAAGAAAAAACAAGTTAAATGTTTTCACATTCATATTTTATAATGCAGAATAAATGACTAAATATCATTGTTTGTGGAAGCATAAATAAGATTATTGTAGTATAGCTGACCAATGGTATGTATAGTTTCTAGATGCTATCATATTCACATGGAGTAAGCCAGGTGTTGCTCTATCGTAACAATGGGCATAGTAGCTGATTTATCCTTTTCATCTTCCGGAACTGATAGACCAGACAAGTCAACATCATCCTCATCTAACCATTCAGCTCTTGAAATGGAAGCATTGTCGGCAGGGCCGGCCCTAACAATTGCGGGGCCCTATGCGAAACGGATTGCGCGGGGCCCAGTCTGGGTAGGGATAAGGATAATAAGTGAACATTAAGATTTTGTATTAGAACATAAATTCGTCTTTGCATTTTATTCACTCTTTATTAAGTACAAAATCACGATCAAATTAACTTTACTTTATTAGCCTTGCGTGTAGCGAAGTCATACAGTATTATCTACAAAATTCTGTTTCCTACATAGATCACGCTCAATAGCAAGAATTGCCCAATTGTTCAAACTATTTACTTGTCGTAATCACTTGAAACAACGACTTAATAGATTTAAAAACCACAGTAAACACATAAAAACAGAATGAACACGCTGACCTAGACATGATTATAAGTTATAATGGTTTAATTTAATCATTTACACCTAGATTTAGCGCGGGGCCTATGAAAGTGCGGGGCCCACTGCGGCCGCATAGGTTGCAGTGGCCTAAGGCCGGCCCTGATTGTCGGTGTGAGCAATAATTGCCACAAGCGCTCTCTATCTCCCCGTCAGTCTGACAGCTCATTTTCCTGCCTGCATGCCCATTCATGTCTATATGCTTGCTTGCCTAAATATATTACTAACGCCCAACACACACCACCCGTCTGGCCATCAGCCCAAACAGCACCCCCCCCCCCTTCTAAGGTCCACAAACTCACCCTGCACTCCTTATTGGCACCCAGCCCTCTCATTACCCGCCAACCAACTGTCCTCCCATCCCCCCCATCACTCCAACTAATTGCCACACGCGCTCTCTATCTCCCCGTCAGTCTGACAGCTCATTTTCCTGCCTGCATGCCCATTCATGTCTATATGCTTGCTTGCCTAAATATATTACTAACGCCCAACACACACCCCCCGTCTGGCCATCAGCCCAAACAGCCCCCCCCCCCCCTTCTAAGGTCCACAAACTCACCCTGTACTCCTTATTGGCACCCAGCCCTCTCATTACCCGCCAACCGACTGTCCTCCCATCCCACGCATCACTCCAACCAGCAAATCGATGGATTTGACGACACCCATTGATTATAATTTAAAATTTAAACAGGACAATGAAATTACAGTAAAACCAATTGTTTGGATGAGCTAAATTGAAAAATAATAAATCGTTAACACTTATATACATTAAAAAACGTAACATAAAATATACATTTCTTTATACAAATTATACGGTTTTAAACAAATAGGAATGAACGAATGTAAAAAAACAACAAACATTTAACACTTACATAAATTATAAACATAACACAAAATATACATTTCGTAATACAAATTATTAGAATTTTAACAAATACTAATGAAGGAATGTAAAAAAAAAAACTACCGTAAACAAAATATTCTGTTGAAAATAATTCTAACAAATAATATTTGGATGAGGAGTACCGCGCCTCAACAGTGTTTTTCAATAGGAATACAATACAAGCCACCAAGAAAAGTAGCGGCAAACAGTACACAACTGGTACAAACAAAGGCCAAGGTCAAGACAATGGTCTGGACCTTGAAATAATCCAGAAGAATGTAGGCAACAGGAAAGGCGAAGACAAGAAATATGACCCCTCCGAGAAACCCCTTTAAAATCCTCTGAGTCGCTTTGAGGGGCGGAGCGTCTGGTTGTATCGGAGGCTCCGAACCCAACTCAGCATCTTGGCTAAAAGAATTGTTGAAATTATCACTTAGGACTGATGGTGGTTGGGGTGCGTTGACGTCATGACTGTTGTTGAAATTATGAACAATGACTTCTGTTGGTTGAGGAGAGGTGATGCCATGACTGTTGTTGAAAATATGAACTATGACTTCTGCTGGTTGAGGAGAGGTGATGCCATGACTGTTGTTTAAATTATGAACAATAACTCCTGCTGGTTGAGGGGAGGTGATGTCAAGACTTTTGTTCATAATATGAACGATGAATTTTGCTGATTGAGGTGCATTGACGTCATGACTGTTGTTTAAATTATGAACAATGGCTTTTGCTGGATGAGGAACGTTGACGTCATGACTGTTGCTTGATTTACGACCTTTGACTTCCGTTGGTTGAGAGACGTTGAGGTCATGACTGTTGCTTGAATTATGACCTTTGACTTCCGTTGATTGAGAGACGTTGAGGTCATGACTGTTGCTTGAATTATGACATTTGACTTCCGTTGGTTGAGAGACGTTGAGGTCATGACTGTTGCTTGAATTATGACCTTTGACTTCCGTTGGTTGAGAGACCTTAAGGTCATGACCGTTGCTTGAATTATGACCTTTGACTTCCGTTGGTTGAGAGAATTTGACGTCATGACTCTTGGTTGAGTTATGACCTTCGACTTCTGCTGTTAGAGAAACGTTGAGGTCATGACTGTTGCTTGAATTATGACCTTTGACTTCCGTTGGTTGAGAAACGTTGAGGTCATGATCGTTGCTTGAATTATGACCTTTGACTTCCGTTGGTTGAGAAAATTTGACGTCATGACTCTTGGTTGAGTTATGACCTTCGACTTCTGCTGTTAGAGAAACGTTGAGGTCATGACTGTTGCTTGAATTATGACCTTTGACTTTCGTTGGTTGAGAAACGTTGAGGTCATGACCGTTGCTTGAATTATGACCTTTGACTTCCGTTGGTTGAGAAACGTTGAGGTCATGATCGTTGCTTGAATTATGTTCTTTGACTTCCGTTGGTTGAGAAAATTTGACGTCATGACTCTTGGTTGAGTTATGACCTTCGACTTCTGCTGTTAGAGAAACGTTGAGGTCATGACCGTTGCTTGAATTATGACCTTTGACTTTCGTTGGTTGAGAAACGTTGAGGTCATGACCGTTGCTTGAATTATGACCTTTGACTTCCGTTGGTTGAGAAACGTTGGCGTAATGCCTGTTGCATGAATTATGACCCACAGTCTCTTCTTCTTCATATACTTCATATAGAATGGTCTGAGACTGTCGCCTTTCAAAGTTACATGTTCTGCACATCGTATAACCATCCGCTGAAGTGATCTCATCCACAGCTTTCATAAGGTTCTCCCTTTGCTCCTGACCGTCCTCGCTCCTGTTGTTAAACAACACGCACCTGCCGTTGCATTCCTCGCAGAGAGATTTGAACTCTCCTGTTTGCTCCTTGCACCAATCCTCAAATGTTCTATGTCCTTGTTGATCCTTTTCGAAGTTATCTCCATACGTCATGACGATGACCCCCCACTTCATAAAAACATCATTGCCAAGCCAGCCCTTGATATGTTCAACTGATGTCATGAATTGTTTGGTGAATCGCACGCCGAACTTCAGGACGAGAATGATGGCGTTGAATCCCGGTCCGGAACTCCAGATCGTTGAATTCAAAGATGCTGTTAGATCCGCTTCACTGACTTTGAGATCATCTTCAGAGTCATCTATGTCAATGCCATCAACGACGTGAATTCGTTTTCCCCCGAACTCCGCGTCCCCGTGTTTAATCTGGTGAGGTTGTGGATGGGGAGTATTGGCTTCTACTGGGTTAAATACACGTCTGCCTAGGATGGAGTTGCCGGTTGAACTTTTACCGTCTCCTTTCATCCCCACCAGGAGGACGCTGTAGGACGGTGGATCATCGGGCATCTCGCAAAACGCTGTAAATAAAATTATAGTTTGTGGCAGTTCTTTGTAGTGAAGCGGTTTTTTTTTTTTAGTACACGGATGATTTTATGACATGTTTTACTGATAGCGTACACATGATACCACTGACAACTATAACTGTCTCAATCACTCAATGCTAGACACAATTAAATATATGTAGTGTAAATACCTTTGAGTCGATTCTATTGGCATACCACAGCTCCACTACTCGAATAATAATAATAATAATAATAATAATAAAGTTCATTTCAAAAACACGCTTCATCCCCAAAGGCTCGAAGCGCGGTACAAAGTAAACAAAAAACATATCTATAATTCACCACATTTAAAACAAACCCAACACTACAAAAACTAATTAAAAGCATACAATATCAAAGTCTTTCTAGCCATTTCAACCCGGAGCAACACAGCAACACATGGAAAATAAGGTAGACAATCATCCCAGAAGGTATTTGCGAAATAGATGTGTCTTTAGATCTGTTTTAAAGGACTCCAGTGTCTGGTTGTTTCTAAGATCGACAGGAAGGGCGTTCCAAATTGTTGGACCAGCAAATGCGAAAGTGCGCTTTCCGTAAGTCTCAAGGCAAACACGTGGTGTCGAGAGTTTGCCACTATCGGATGAGCGGAG
>CAXITT010000179.1:1022548-1037002 GCA_964033795.1 Lymnaea stagnalis | reverse complement strand
TATATATATATATATATATTAAGATACATTCTTCTAATCTCCAATAACTAAATTTAACATTGGCCAAAAGATCAGATTAACATCTTTACCTTCGCCAACCAAACACGAATCGGCAACAACTCCAATGAGATCCCTCAGACACTCAAGATCAAACTTCGGTGGGTAGGTTTTGACTAAACACACACAATGGTTATTGTGTGTGTCTGTGTCTTTGACTAATTCCTGTCTAGCAACGTACACCAAGCTCGTTATCTCTTGAATGCGCACAGCAAGTTTGTCATTTATCTTAGGAAAAAACAACACAATAAGTTATCTCAACGCTCGACAAGGATTTCGTTGTAATCTGTGTGGTTTGAGAGCTTGGCTGGATAAATAGTTTTTTGTTGAAATTTTTTTTCTACTCAGTGGCATTGCTTTCCCTCTAAGGCTTGTTGTTTCGTGTGCAAAACCATATAGTTGTGTGCAAAGCTTTTCAGGATTAATTTTTTGTGTGCAAAATTTGATACCCGACACACATACACACCCCGAAATTACCTACACGAACTTAAGTGCAAAAACGTTGGTATAAATAAATAAAGGAACTATAATTAAATAATTATCATCAGAAATGTCACAATAGTTCAATGAAATCTTTATTTATCCCGTCGTTGGGCCAACACACCCACTACTAATGACCGCTAGTCATATGATTGACTCATTACTAGAAATACTCTGGTGTCTGTCTTTCAACGATATCCATCTTTTATACACAACTGTTGAGCTGATGTCTATCATTCTGATACGATTTAATCCTCATAAGCATGCTTCCAGCCTATTTCTAGATTTTACTTTTATATAATTCATTGGGCTGAATCCGCTTTCACAATCGTCGCTTGATGCCAGAAATGTAGCACAAATACCCAACAGAATGACAATGTCCCCGAATTGATCCTCATGTATTACAAATCCAACCATCAGGTCGAAAGTCTGCATCCACCCACATTTCATTTTTTTTTCTGCAAGCACAAAACTCAAGTTACGCCACTGATCTTTATTTTTCGGCAGAATGCCATCGTAGTTTTCCAGGAATGTCGCATATCTTAGAAACCAATGCTGCAAGTTCTTCTTGGCCAAAATTAAAATCCTAGTGTCGATTAAAGCTGATATGTCAAAGATTCGCCATTGCATCAACTCACTTTGAGGGAAACGACAATCCAGGTGCTAACATAAACATTCAGCGATTTTTAGGATGGAATTCATGTTTATTTCTTCGTAATTTACAAGCAAATCATTAATATCTTCGCACCAGTGCATAATTTCACAATGGTATTGGGAACGGAGCTTAGTGATCCTCGCTTTTTACAAATTGGTTTGACTCAATGGTCGTAAGATTTTTTTCTTTATAATAGCAGCTTGCATAATTCAGGAAAATCATCAACAACTTCAACAAAGACAAGCAGTGCAGTTCATAACTGCGGATCCCTTCGTTTCTTCAAACAGTATTTATGAACTGGATCATTACACAGGCCCACCTGCTCCTCCCAGTATGCAGTCAACACTTAGACTTTGTATGTTTCTCGGCAATCCACTTCAAGGAAAGTGCCGCCAAAGCCGTCTGATGTCATTTAATGGTCCAAGGCAGGGGTCTCCAAATTACGGGTTTATACCGACAACAGTTTGGCCAGCCCAGTGGTCATAATAATTTACGTTTACTCTGGGTGCCATGATGCTCTCGGGCAGAGCCACGAGAATGTGGCAAAGAGGGCAGTCACAGCGGTCGCCAAAAATCTTCTTGAGATATGATCTTATCTTAATAGTGAATTAAAATATCAAATCCCATATACTTCAGAAAGATGATTTTTTTTGAGGGGGGGTGCGACAAAAATCATATTTTTTTTTTTTGACTGATCTGTCTCTGGTGCACTCTTTCATAATATTAAGTGGCAACATTTTCTAGCTTCGCTCCAGGTGCAGCATTACCTCAGCAGCGAATAAACAAGAGTAAAAAACAGAATAAACTTGAAAAAATAGCACTTAACTGAAAAGTAGTATCGGCAAAAGAATGGTGAAAAATCTAAATTTGGCATAAACGCCGGGATACGAAACATTATAGGAACCACTGAACTAGCCTATTGAAGATACGGTGGACGAAATATTACTGTAATGCTGCTACTACTACTGAGGATTATTGAAGCGATATCTAGCTAATTCAGTGTGAAAACACATGGCAACATTATGATGATAATTCCTACACAACTTTGCGTGATATTTTTACTGCATTGGAGATAGAACTATGCTATATGTGGACTGTTAGATGGATCTGAAACTATTCATTGCACTGGCCTTTGCGGATAAATATGATAAGACAAATTATGTAAATAAGCAAGTCGACGCTGCCAAAAGTACGGACAAGCTGGACGATGAGAAGAAAGTACGGACAAGCTGGACAATGAGAAGAAAGTACGGACAAACACGGAAGCAAAATCAGTACGGGTCGAAAATACAAACTGTCCAATACTGTCCATACTAAATACGGACATCTGGTAACCCTATATAAGATCAACATTTTTATCAATGATATATCAGTGCTCTCATCTACTGTTGATGCTTGGTACTTTGCATTTCAAAAGTTCGCTAATTATAGCAACCTTCACTACAGAATCGATAGAATCAACAAACTGAAAAGCGTAATTCTTACTGTTCCAGCTATCAGGGACTGGGTCAAAGGTAGCCATATTGTTGTGTTTGTATTGAGCCGCATTCATAGATGTGTTCATTTTAATAGGCAAGAGGATTTTGTCAATCCAAAGTTGTGACCTGGTCTTCTTTAGCACTTATACGCTGTGCTGCTTCTTGTCTCATGCGTCGATCAGCGACACTTACTGTAAGCATTCGCAGTACACCTCCTGACTGTGTAATTTTTTTCTTGATATGTCGTTTAAGATAATCCAGCTTCCAAAACTCCCACATTTTCCCTGTGGGGAAATCACCACCTGCATTAGCTTTGAAGCACATTTTACAGGACAACATCATCATCAATTTCACGATATTTAAAAATATCACCCAGCTTGACAGTCCGTACCCTGACGACGAATCCGGTAGCGTTGCATGCAAAAATTCACTGAGCCATTCCGTTTTAAAGTTTGATCTACACATTTTTCTTAGCAAGTGACGACCCTGACAGTTCGCCTAACTGAAGTTTAGACGTAACGGGTAAAACATTATTAAAAATAATCAGCAACTACATTTATAATAAACTGGAGATATTGCGATTTATTTTCTTTATACACATTCCCTGCACAGCATGCGCCACAAAATTTACATGAATGATTGCGGGGGCAAAGAACGACGCTAGCTTGATCTGGTATGTATTGGTAATTATTTAAATCAACAGTTCTACGTAAAAATAAAGATCTGGATCAAGTTAAAAACATGTGAGTTTAAGTTATAAAAACGGTATAAAAACGGCTGCAGAGTGTAGCGTATCTGTTCGAGTTTTTATAAAAATTTGCTGCGCGGATACTCAAAACAGCTGCGCGGCGTCTGTGAGACAGCTACGCGGCCGCGCAGCCACGCAGCTTAAAGGGACTATTGCGAGAAAGATTTTATCCTTTTTAATTTAAACCTGTTTAAGATTTTAAAAAATGTTTAAATTTGTCAGTAAACATTTAGTAAAAGGAAACTAGAAGAAATTTTTATGTCAGCTGTGCTAACTGGAGAAGGGAATTAATTTCGCCTCGCTTGCTTTTCTCAGTTCCAAAGTTAAGATAAAAAACAACAACAAACAAAACAAACAAACAAAACAGAGTGACCGCCCACTACTGGCGCAAAAAAAGTTTGTAACAAGTCGGGACTGAATCCAATCTTCGTAACAGTGTCCTCCTCCTAATAGCGCCATACTCGTAACAGCTCCCTCACCGTAATAGCGCCCTCATGGTAACAACACTCTACTTGTAACAGTGCCCTTATCCCCCTCCTAGTAACAGCGCTTTCCTCGTAACATCACCATCCTTGTGACAGCGCCCCCTCGTAACAGGGCCCTCCTCGTAACAGCGCCCTCCTCATAACAGCGCACACCATGTAACAGTGCCCTCCTCGCAACAGCGGCCTCATGGTAACAACCCTCTCCTCGTAACAGTGCCCTTATCACCCTCCTAGTAACAGCACCCTCCTCGTAACAGTACACACCTCATAACAGCGCCTTCTCGCTCTCCTCGTAACAGTGCCCTCCTCGTAACAGCGGCCTCATGGTAACAACCCTCTCCTCGTAACAGTGCCCTTATCACCCTCCTAGTAACAGCACCCTCCTCGTAACAGTACACACCTCATAACAGCGCCTTCTCGCTCTCCTCGTAACAGTGGCCTCTTCGTAACAGCGCCCTCCCCACCCTCATCGTAATAGCGTCCTCCTCCCAACAGTTCCCTCCTCGTAACATTGTCCACCTCTTAACAGCGCCCTCCTCGAAACAGCGCCCTCCTCGAAACAGCGCCCCACGCGAAGCAGCTACTCTGTTAGTTACATCGACAGTTGGCGTTCTCGGGAAATGAAAACTCGAATGATTGTGATAACAACTGACAACACAATCAGCGAGCATTATCATCTTAAGATATTAGCTAACGTTTGGTAGACAATGATATCAGGCGACCTTAGTTTACTAGCTGCATCATTGAAAGCTTAAAAGGGTTTGCAGATAGTGAAACGGGGAAAATGTCAAAGTAAAAAGGGGAAAGGAAAAAAAGTTCACAGGAAAAAAGTGAACGAGAAAAGTCACAGGAAAATGGTAACGGACGTACATAACTTGGCTTGTAAACAAAACATGGATTCCAGTAAAACTTCACATTTCGAGAACTCATCTCAATTTTCACTTGAGCAGCTCTTGTTTCACCTCATTTACGTTTCATCATCTACAACTATTGCACAAAAATGAGTCCTTCCTATGTTGTTGTTGTTCATGGTTCTTTCTTTAGGTGTATATTTTTGGAACAATGATCTTTATGCGTAATGTCTTCGCCTCCTCACTCTACAATTAGCCATTGTGCCAACCTCTCTAGTCAAAATCTACCGCCATATTTTCTTATCTCAGCTTTTATTATTATTATTATTATTTTGATTTAGTTTTCTATAAATACAATAAAATAATTTTCATAATATATATATATATATATATGTCAAATAGCTGTAAAAAAACTGTTTCTTAATCTTTTTAATGTCTGCTTAAAGTGATTACCATTATTCTATTTAAAGATTGAAAGACTCAAAAGTTCAGTTTGTGTAATACGAGCAGCTTGAATTTATGAATCAACATTCTCTGCAATAGTACTGGATCAATTTGGTACTGCGAATCAACATTCTCTACAATGGAACTGGGTCAATTCGGTACTCTGAATCAACATTCCTTACATGGGATTTGATCAAAATGGCTCTGTGAATCAACATTCTCTACACTGGGATTGGATCAACATGGCCCTGTGAATTCTCTACATTGGGATTGGATCAACATGGCTCTGAGAATCAACATTCTCTACATAGGTATTGGATCAACTTGGCTTTGTGAATCAACATTCTCTACATAGGTATTTGATCAAATTGGCTCTGTGAATCAACATTCTCTACATAGGTATTGGATCAACTTGGCTCTGTGAATCAGTATTCTCTACAATGGGATCAACTTGGCTCTGTGAGTCAGCATTCTTTACAACGGGATTGGATCAACTTGGCCCTGTGAGTCAGCATTCTTTACAACGGGATTGGAT
This sequence comes from Lymnaea stagnalis, assembly GCA_964033795.1. Taxonomy (NCBI): domain Eukaryota; kingdom Metazoa; phylum Mollusca; class Gastropoda; family Lymnaeidae; genus Lymnaea; species Lymnaea stagnalis. The sequence goes on along the minus strand of CAXITT010000179.1, from coordinate 1,031,269 downwards.
CAACTTGGCTCTGTGCATCAACATTCAATACATTGGGATTGGATAAACTTGGAACTGTGAATAAAAATTCTCTATAATAGGATATGAACAGCTTGGAACTGTGAATCAACATTATCTACATTGTAATTGGATCAACATGGCTCAGTGAATCAACATTCTCTACAATGGGATTCAACTTGTTCAAGTACCTCTCCACGAGTACTGCTGATGTTGTTACGTACTGTTGCATGGTTTTGAAAATTTGCTAATTCAAGATTTGGCTGGTAGGATATATAACGATATCGATACCAAAGCTAGTGATACTAACACTCTTCAGTTTTATTTATACGATTAAATTTCTATAAAAATACTAGTTAAAATTTGCTTTAAAATCATGGTTTAACTTCTAGCACAGCAAGTGAAAAGATGCACTCTTAGGAAAATGCAAATGTTAATTTACACATATGCATATAGAGTAGAATATTGCAATTTTATAGCGTCTCGTATATAATAGGAAATATATAAAACATTTCTCTCTAGGAAAGCTGTCATCCTATATATATATATAATTTTTCTCTATAAGAAATGTATATCTATATATATATATATATATATATATATATATATATATATATATATATATATGGATTGAATATCTGACCGTCTGGTGAAGACATTCTAGACATTGCGCCACCTTTCAGCATTCTTTAGAACAAATAGATCGCTTTTGAACGTAAACAACATTTTCTTATATATATATATATGGATTGAATATCTGACCGTCTGGTGAAGACATTCTAGACATTGCGCCACCTTTCAGCATTCTTTAGAACAAATAGATCGCTTTTGAACGTAAACAACATTTTCCCAATCAAGGAAGGGGTAAAGTAAGAAGTGGCAAAACACATTTACTCCGAGACTGGCTCCACGTGTTTGCATGGCGTAGATGAAAAGGAATGACTAATTTAGCATGAATTTGGTGAAAATACGATTAAATAGCTTATTTCTTCATTGAACTTTTTAAAGCGGCAATACCTTGTGATTTACTAATGACTCGCTACAACTGTTTGTTTTTGGAGAAAAAAAAAGTGTTAACCCCACAGAGGGCTTTGATATAATTCCGTTTTCCCATCGAGGGCTAAACAACATTTTAAATAGGCCGCTGGTAACCGAATTTCAAGATTATCAAATAATAATAATAATAATAATAATAATAAAGTTCATTTCAAAAACACGCTTCATCCCCAAAGGCTGGAAGCGCGGTACAAAGTCAACAAAAAAACATATCTATAATTTACCACATTTAAAACAAACGCAACACTGCAAAAACTAATTACAAGCATACAATGTCAAAGTCTTTCAACCCATTTCAACCGTGAGCAACACAGCTAATATGCATTAAATGGAAAATATGGTAGACAATAATCCCAGAAGGTGTTTGCGAAATAAATGTGTCTTTAAATCGGGTTTAAAGGACTCCAGTGTCTGATTGTTTCTGAGATCGACTTTCAGGGCATTCCAAATTGTAATGAAGTACAGAACACAGATATGTAACTGTTTTAACGACTATTCGTTTTACACTGGCCAGATTAAAAAGAAAAGAACAAAAGAGTAATGCACACACTAATATCCATTCATCCATCCATCTCTCTACTTTTCTCTCATTCCACCCATCTGTTTATCTGTCAGCTCGGTCGACTGCCTTCATAATTATCCGCCACACTGTCCTGCTTGCATTTCTGCCTGTCCGGTTGTCAGCTCACTTTACTGCGATCCTTCCTTCTGTCTGTCAGGTCGTTAGACCGCTTTCCTGCATATCTTCCCATCTTGTCTGTCAGCTCATTTTCCTTCCTATCTGCACATTCATGTCTATATGCTTGCTAACTAACTGCCAACACACACCACCCGTCAGGCCATCAGTCCACACACCATCCCACGCTGGTCCACAAACTCACCCTATACTTCCTTTTTTTCTTTTTGCATCCAGCCCACTCAATACCCCACCAGCCAATCACTCTAATTTGACTACACCCACCGAATATAGTCTACAATTTTGACAGAAAAAAGAAACTACAATAAAACTAATACTTTGGATGAACTACATTGAACAAAAAATCATTTAACAATTAAATAAATAAAAACAAATCATAAACTATACATTTCATAATACAGATTTTTTAGGTTTTAAACAAATAATAATGAACGAATGTAACAAAAAAAAAATAATAATAATCGTACACCAACGTTTCTGTTAAAAATAATTTTAAGAAATATTATTTGGAGGAGGAGTACCGCGCCTCAACAGTGTTTTTCTAAGAATACAATAAAAGCAGCCAACAAAGGTAACGGCAACCAGTACACAACTGGTACAAACAAAGGCCAAGGTCATGACAATGACCTCGACCTTAAAATAATCCAGAAGAATGTAAGCAACAGGAAAGACGAAGACAAGAAATATGACCCCTCCGAGAAATCCCTTTAAAATCGTATGAGTCGCCTTGACACGTGGGTCATCTTTTTGTGCTTTTAGATTATCCGGAAACTGATGTATTTCAAAGTTCCGTTTTGCGTACGTCATATAGCCATCAGCTGAAGAGACCTCATCCACAGCTTTCACAAGTCTCTCCCGTTGCTCTTGACCGTCTTCTATCTTGTTCTTAAACAACAGGCACCTGCCGTTGAATTCCTCGAAGAGAGATTTGAACTCTCCTGTTTGCTCCTTGCACCAATCCTCAAATGTTCTATCACTATCTTTGTTATCCGATACAAAGTTCTCTCCATACGTCATCACGATGACCCCCCATTTCTTAAAAACATCCTCGCCAAACAACGCCTTGATGAGTTCAACTGATGTCATGTATTGTTTGGTGAATCGGACACCGAACTTCAGAACGAGAATGATGGCGTTGAATTCTTGTATGGAACTCCAGATTGTTGAATTCAAAGATTCTATTAGATCCTCAACAGTGACTTTGAGATCAGCACCAGTGTCACCTATGTTGCTGCCATCCACGACGTGAATTCGTTTTCCCCCAAACTCCGCGTCCCCGTGTTTGATCTGGTGGGGTATTGACTGAGAAGTATTGGCTTCTACTGGGTCAAACACACTGCTGCCTAGGATGGAGTTTCCTGTGGAACTTTTACCGTCTGATGTCCTCCCCAGCAGGAGGACGCTGTAGGACGGTGGATCATCGGGCATCTCGGAAAACACTGAAAATAAAATTATTGTTTGTGGCGGTTCCTTTTAGTGATTTGGTGTTTTTTTTAAACTACACTGATGATTTTATGACATGCCTTAATGGTAGCGTACACATGCTACAACATATAAATGTATCTCTCTCAATCACACAATGTTAGACAATTTTTTATAGCTGTAGTGTAAATATCTTTGAGTCGATTCTATTGGCATACCACAACTCCACTACTCATATAAAAGATGTGGAAGGGGGGGGGGGAGGGGCATTGGCGTAGGAAGGATTAGTGAGATAGGACATCTCCCCCCACCTCCACCAGAACGACACTTTTTTCTCCTAAATATTGAGGGGCCGTATTTTCGGCCGGCTGCATAGTTTTTTTTTTCGTTGGGGGAGAGGACGGCCAAATCTTTCGTCCCGGATGGCACTAACCCCAGCTACGCCACCTCCAATTTTAAAAGGGGTGAACTGCAAACATTTACGTGATGGTGAGTATAAGACTATGCTTACCATCTTACTGTACATGTATTTAAAATATTCAAAAATATATGTAAGTCACATCTGCTACCAGGTGATTGAAACAGTGCAGCCGTTTGATTTTGTTGTCTTTGAAAAGATCGAATGGTTTATTCTATTTTTCAATAACTGTTTTGTCTTCTGAAAAAAGCTAGAAACATTAACGAAAAATTTCAAATGGTGACAAGAAAGAAGCAAATGGGAGAGAGGGGGAGAGAGAGAGAGTGAGAGAGAGAGAGAGAGAGAGAGAGGGAGGGAGGGAGAGAAAGAAGAAGGGGGAGCGGGAAGAAAGGAGAGAGGCAGGTCTAAAATTTTTGAGAACACTCACTGAAATAATTTCCTCTAAGCCTGGGTTCACTGTATATATTTAAGTACAATCATTATAGTGAGATATTTTCTTCTAATCTTCACTAACTACAATCCTGTGAGGGACGTACATTCTGATCACCATTAAGTAAAATCACAAAATTTAACACTGGCCTCAAGATCAGACCAAAATCTTTACCTTCGACTACAAAACAAGAATCGGTATTAACTCCAAGAATATGACTCAGCCTCACGTGACCAACCTTCCGTGGACAAGGTTATGATAAAACACACACAATACGGTTAATATAAATATCTATTTCTACAACTAATTCCTGTCTAGTAACGTACTCCAAGCTCGTCATCGTTTGAATGCACTCAGCAAGTATGTCATTTATCGTAGGGAAAAACTACACGTTATCTTAACGCTCGGCAAGGATTTCTTTGTAATCTACGTGGATTGATAGCTTGGCTGGATAAATAGTTCATCGTTGTAATTTTTTTCTACCCAGATGAAAGATTTTTTCCTTTAAATTTAAACATGTTTAAGATTTAAAAAATGTGTTAATTTGACAGTCAACAGGTAGTGAAAGGATAGTAGAGGAAATAGTTATATTATCTGTGCCAACAGGAGCAATGAGTTCTCTTCGTCTCGTTTGATTTTGTTTTTCTCAACGACTAGATGCACAATACATAAATCACAGAGATGGACCCCATCAGTTAAATACAGTTTGTGACAAGTCGGGACTGACGTCCTCCTCGTAACTGCGCCCTCCTCGTCACTGCGCCCTCATCGTAACAGCGCCCTCGACGTTACAGCGCTTCGTCGTAACGGCGCCCTAATCATAACAGTGCCCTCCTCGTAACAGCGCCCTCCTCATAACAGCGCCCTCCTCATAACAGCGCCCTCCTCATAACAGCGCCCTCCTCATAACAGCGCCCTCCTCATAACAGCGCCCTCCTCATAACTGCGCCCTCCTCACAACAGCGCACTCCTCATAACAGCGCCCTCCTCATAACAGCGCCCTCCTTGTAAGATCCGTTCTGTAACTTACGTCAACAGCTGGCGCTCTCCGATCTCGGGAAATGAAAACTCGAATGATTGAGATAACAACCGATAACACAATCAGCCACCATTATCATCTTAAGGTATTAGCCAACCTTTGGCGGACGATGATATGAGGCTAGATTAGTTTTACTAGCTGCATCATTTTAAGCTTAAAAGGGTTTGCTGATGGTGAGCGGAAAAAAAGTCACATGAAAAAAAAATGAAAGGTAAAAAAGATAACAGCAAAAAGTCAAAAGAAAAAAGTCACAGACGTACATAACTTGGCTAGTATACTAAACCTAGGTTCTAGGGAAAACTTCATGCTTCGAGAACGCCCCTCAAGTTGCAAGTGAGCAGCTCTGCTTTCACCAGATTTACGTTTTATCCTCTACAACTATTACATCACAGCTCATAAATGAGTCGTCCTCCCCATGTTGTTGTTGTTCTTGGTTCTTTCTTTTGGTGGCATTTTTGGACCAATGATCCTTATTTATACTCTCTTCGCCTCCCCACTCCACAATTATCTAATATGCCAACTTCTCTTATCAAAATCTACCGCCACATTTTCTCCTTTTATTATTTTTATTTGATTTAGTTTTCTCTAACTATTATATACATGCCGAGGATCAAAACAGGGCGGAAACAGCTGCAAAAAGAGCGAGGAGGAAGGCCGGTAAATACTGCTCCACCGCATTCGTGTGTGGGAAATGTAACAGAGACTGCCATTCGAGGATTGTTCTCACCAGCCACACCAAGAGCTGCAAGCAATAAAGATAATCTATCGTCTCCCGCAGACGGAAAGATGACATACATACATACATATACATATATATATTTGTCCAATAACTATATATAATTTGTCCAATTATCTATGGGTCTAACTTCTCTTGTCAAAATTTACCGCCATATTTTGTTACCTCTGCTTTTATTATTTTTATTTGATTTAGTTTTCTCTAACTTCTATAATCGAAATTTCAGTAAATATATATATATGTGTCCAATAGCTGTAAGAATGTGAGCATCTTTCTAATGTCTGCTTATTGGGTGATTTCTATTCTTCTACTTACAGATTCAAAGACACAAATGTTGAGTTTGTGTAATAAGTTCAGCTTTATTTAAGACATAGAAAACAATGAATGTGTCTTATCTCACAGGATTAGTCAGTAAGTTTAACACACGCAAACTCACACGCATATATATATATGTGTGTATGTGGATTACCCAAGGGACCATGACAACTTGTGTGGATGATACACCTTGGCACCAGGCACTAGTAGCGTCCCGCTATTTTCATTGTGTCAATATACATAAATAAATATATATACATAATATATATATATATATATATATATATATATATATATATATATATATGTGTGTGTGTGTGTGTGTGTGAGTGCGTGTGTGTGTGTGTATATAATATTATATATGTATGTGTGAAGAGAGAGATATATATTTATATCTATATATATATATAAAAATATATATATATAATATATATATATATATATATATATATATATATATATATATATATGTGTGTGTGTGTGTGTAAGTGAGTGCCCGTGTGTGTGTGTATATAATATTATATATGCATGTATGAAGAGATCGACAAATATTTTCATCTATACAACGTAATGCAACACTTCTAAAGACACAGTTATGCATGCAAATGAGAATTAAAATGATTTGACAAAATAACGTTTCACTAATTTGTTAAGTGACACCGTTGAATCCCAGGAAGAAAGCAATGAAACCTTAAACCACCAGTGTGTTCACAATAGCTGCACTAACCAAATACGCTGACAGTGTTGATACAGCTGCACTAACCAAATACGATGACAGTGTTGATACAGCTGAAATAACCAAATACGATGACATTGTTGATACAGCTGCACTAACCAAATACGATGACAGGGTTTATACAGCTGAAATAACCAAATGCGAAGACAGTTTTGATATAGCTGAAATAACTGTATATGATGACAGTGTTGATACAGCTGAAAAAACTAAATACGAAGACAATGTTGATACAGCTGAAATAACTGTATAATATAATGACAGGTTTGATACAGATGCAATAACTAAACTAAATACGAAGACAGTGTTGATGCAGCTGAAATAACTGTATAATATAATGACAGTTTTGATACAGATGCAATAACTAAACTAAATACGAAGACAATGTTGATACAGCTGAAATAACTGTATAATATAATGACAGTTTTGATACAGATGCAATAACTAAACTAAATACGAAGACAGTGTTGATACAGCTGAAATAACTGTATAATATAATGACAGTTTTGATACAGATGCAATAACTAAACTAAATACGAAGACAATGTTGATACAGCTGAAATAACTGTATAATATAATGACAGTTTTGATACAGATGCAATAACTAAACTAAATTATACGAAGACAGTGTTGATACAGCTGAAATAACTATATAATATAATGACAGTTTTGATACAGATGCAATAACTAAACTAAATACGAAGACAATGTTGATACAGCTGAAATAACCAAAAACGATGACCTTGTTGATACAGCTGAAATAACTATATGATATGATGAAAGTGTTGACACAGATGAAATAACTATACATGATGACAGTTTTGTTAACAGCAGCACTATCTATAAACACTGACTTATAAAATATGCGATAGCTAAACACATTGACAGTGTTTATAAAAGCTACAATAGCTAAACACATTGACAGTGTTTATAAAAGCTACAATAGCTAAACACATTGACAGTGTTTATAAAAGCTACCACAACTAAACACACCGACCAATAGAGCACGTCGTGGATTTGTTATGTTTTTTTTTTTGTTTAGTTTTTTTGCACTGCATGGTTCTTAAACTTTAGTAAACTGAATACCCCAAATTATAAAATGTAATTTCTTATGGCCTACCTCTTAGTATGCACAAAGTTTAAATCTTACATGTATATTTCTAGACACCAATATATCACTTAATGAACATCAGGTGTCCAAGATATTAACTTTAAGAACCAATGTTTTATGTGTAAATTAACAGTCCCTAACCAGGGGCGTCATTTCAGTTTTTTTTTTTTTTGGGGGGGGGGGGGGTAAAATCAAAAATTTGGTCAGCTTGTTAGTTGTTTATTAGTGGAGACGCCACAGTACATAGCAATTGAAATAAATCCTGCAAATTCAAAAAAGGTGGGGGGGGGGACAAATGCCCCACCCTGCCCTCCTCAAAGGACACCCCTGTCCTTAACTTACAACATTGACTTCCAGCAAATGCTCTTTGCAATGACAACGATGTGAATTAAACCACTGAACATGAGGACGAAACACAAAACTGTTAGTCACGTGACCTAGTATCGCTTCTATAAATACTCGAAAACATGTCTACGCGTTGATTGCCTCGCTTGAATTAACGTCTATAAAACCTGTCAAGAAATGAAGGCTCCTGGCCAAGAACATTCTGCCTTTTTTTTTTGTCCCGTCTCTCTATCTCAAGCTTCCACATACCACCCACCACATACCACCCACCACCCACCACCCCACCACATACCACCCATCACATACCACCCACCACATACCACCCACCACCTACCACCCACCACATACCACCCACCACATACCACCCACCACATACCACCTACCACCCACCACCTACCACCCACCACATACCACCCACCACC
>CAXITT010000179.1:976439-1022161 GCA_964033795.1 Lymnaea stagnalis | reverse complement strand
CCCACCCCCCACCACCCACCACCCACCACCCACCACCTACCACCCACCACCCACCACCCACCACCCACCACCCACCACCTACCACCCACCACCTACCGCCCACCACCCACCACCCACCACCTACCACCCACCACCCACCACCCACCACCCCCCACCCACCACCTACCACCCACCACCCACCACCTACCACATATCACACGTCGTGTTCCAGGATTTCAAAGGAAAAATTAAACCTGTCATATTGTCATCTAACGAGAAATAGTTAAAATGCGATTTTATTAGAAGTTTAGAGTGTAAGAGACCTTGGGTTAAAACGAAAAAGGGGTGGGGGGAGGGGGTGGGCTTATCTGATAGTTATAATAATCACACTTAATACGGAATGCACATTTTATTTATTTATTTATTTAGGCATTTTTGTATAGCGCTTACCTTAAAGCTCTAAGCCCTTTACAATTATTAAAAACATGTAAACTAACTAAAATAAAAATGAGACACTAGGATAGTAACTACTATACTATAGAAACAATTAAAATGGCTATAAAACGAGGACACTTTGGCACGTTTTGGCCTATGTTACAGGATTAACCCGAGACAGAAAATGAGGCAGGGCAAGGAGGGTGCATCACAGGTCATGGGCGGACCTTTCTTATACAAATAAGCATCCCATCCCACCCCACGACTACGGTGAAATCACATACACGTATTAAATGATGTATTAAGAAAACAAAGAACCCACCACAGAATCCACCATAGAACCCACCACAGAATCCACCATAGAATCCACCAAAGAACCTACCATAGAATACAAGCTACAAATAAATTTAAAAAACAAAAACTGGCGAATCTATATTAAAATCAATTTACTTTCATGTTTGCAACGGGAGTGAGACTATTGCCTGGGAGTGAATCTGTTTCTTGCTGAAACTCAGCTGAAAATGAATCTAACACTGTTGGTCCCACTTGGATTTCCACAAATTTTACACCCTGCGATTTCAACATATTTCCCATCTCTGGATTTCAGCATTTCTCCCATCCTTTTTTTTTATTGCAACGAAAATCTCGTTTTGCTGCGGGTGTATGGATGTTTAAAAGGGATGAATAGTCAATTAAATTTACACACAAAAAAAAAAAGAAAAAAAAAGAATGACAATGGTGTAAATATTTTGTTGATGGCATCTTAATATCCTTGCTTAACGTTCTCAGTTATCTTGAAGTCCTTTACTTTGATCCAAATGAAAACTGACCCTACACCCGCGGAAACAATGAGGACCATGGACATAAAAATCAACGCGATGACGCTGTCAAGTCTAAAAATTACAATTTCCAGGATTACAGTAAGACTGACTATGACAGCCATAACACTAACAACCAAGCCAATGGTCGTCAATGTGCTGGAACAAAGACGGGGTTTTTCTGTAGTGAAATTGGACTTCTCACTGCCCTTTTGTTCCGTGAGCAGCGCCGCTACTCTTCTCTCTAACCCGTCCAGTTGCTTCGTCAGCCTCTTCTCCGTGTCGCTCGAGATTTTAGATTCCGATACACTTTTTGTACACCCTATAATCTTTCCCAGCAAGATTTCACATTCCTGGAGGCAGCTGCCGTGCTGGCGATCTATTTTCTCCGTTACCTCTTCACCGAGCAAGAAGACCTCTCTGGCCAGCTTGCACTCTGGGCGGTTAAACTCGTCCTGCGTGTACGACTCTGGCATACCGTCGACGACTGACATAAGTTCCCGCTGCTGTTCCCTGTCGCTTTTCATGTTGTTAAACAGCACGCACCTGTATCCGCATTCCTCGCAGAGAGTTTTGAAATCTCCCGTTTGGTCCCTGCACCAAGCCTCGAATGTCCTATGACTTGTTTCATCTTTGCTAAAGTTGTCTCCATAAGTCATCGCAATGACGCCCCGTCTCTTGAAGACATCCTCGCCAAACATTGACTTGACACACTGGACGGCGTCTTTTTCCTGTTTGGTGAATCGCACGCCAAACTTCAGGACAAAGACGATCGCGTGGAAGCCTACAATATCCCGCCAAGACCATATGGAACGAACAGAATGTGATAAAGTTTCGGCACCTCCAACGATGTCTTCGCCGGTGTCGCCTATGCCGGTTCCATCCACCACATTTACTTGCTTCCCATCCACTTGTGTGGAGTGGTGTGCCACGGAGTCCGTCGAGGAGTCGTTGGCGGTTCTTCTGGGAAACAGGTCTTTGCCGATAATAGTGTTTCCGGTTGAACTTTTTCCATTTCCGGTTCTGCCTACCAGAAGAAGGTTCATTTCCTTGCGCTCACTTCCAACCATTTTGTCAGACTCTGTTTAAAGAAAATTAAATTCATTTGTCATGAGGCTACAAATCAAAAGGACACAGCAATATGACACATATCAACAAGACACAACTAAACAGGACACAGCACCAGGACACAAATCAACAGGACACATCAATTGGACAAAGGCACATGACACAAAGCAACAGGACACAGAAACAGGACACAAATGAATAGGACAAAGGCACATGACATAAATCAACATGACAAAGCCACAGGACACAAATCAACAGTATAAAGCCTCAGGACACAAATCAACATGGAACAGCCCCAGGAAACAAATCAACATGACACAGCCCCAGGACACAAATCAACATGACACAGCCACAGGACACAAATCAACATGACACATCCACATGACACAAATCAATATGACACATCCACATGACACAAATCAACATGACACAGCCACAGGACACAAATCAACATTACAAAGCCTCAGGACACAAATCAACACGACACAGCCTCAGGACACAAATCAACAGTACAAAGCCTCAGGACACAAATCAACATGACACAGCCCCAGGACACAAATCAACATGACACATCCACATGACACAAATCAACATAACACAGCCACAGGACACAAATCAACAGTACAAAGCCTCAGGACACAAATCAACACGACACAGCCTCAGGACACAAATCAACATGACACAGCTACAGGACACAAATCAACATGACACAGCCACAGGACACAAATCAACATGACACAGCCACAGGACACAAATCAACATGACACAGCCACAGAACACAAATCAACAGGCATCGGTATTAACACCTTGTACATAACCAGGCTAAACAACTACTGAAAAATAATTTAATCGCCCAACACTGCCTAAAGAATTGTTTTTTCCCCCAACACTACTTAGTAGCGCACTGAGGGTCCTGCAAGACGTGGCACGTTCCATCGGCGTCGCTCCAACAGGGGCGCAAAATATGAGAGACGGATATCGATTTTTTTCCATTAAAAATAATTTTCGCTCATGTCAACATGTTTAGTAGTTTACATGTCGTTAAAAACATACAAGGCTGACTCAACAATATAATTTCCAAATCAAATCTCTTGTTGGAAGGACTTAAGTTTCTTCTCAATTCAAATCGAATCCTCTAGCATCCCAGAGTGCCATAACACCGTTCTCCAAAACGTTCGTTTGCCAAATGCTTTTAAGAAATTTTAAATTATGTCTACCTGTCAGGTAGTTTAAATCGTCTTTTATATAAAGGCTTGTTTATTTACTTATTTATTTTTTGTTTTGATTTAAAACAAAGCAAACACTTTTCTTTTCACTTTAAAAATGACCAAAAAAAAAAAAAAACCAAAGCCGTGGCTGAAACTTTTGTCATCTTATCAAATCTCTGTTTGTATTACACATATATTTTTATTTCAAAGCTAGTTATTCCAAAATATTTCGAATAAAGCTTAATTAATGCAACAAAGCAAAAGTTAACCCTGAAACCACTACTGTGACTCGAACTCTGCAGGAGAGTTAATCATTTGTAAAGCTATTAAGCAAAAAAAAAAAAAAAAACTCAACCGACAACAAAAACACAAAAAAATTCGAACTCTGCAGGAGAGTTAATCATTTGTAAAGCTATTAAGCAAAAAAAAAAAAAAAAACTCAAGCGACTTCACAAACACAAAAATAATGGGCTGCTCCACTGTTCCAGTATTAAACAGAAACTCGTCCCTCTCCCCCATAGACATCGACGAGGCCATGACAGGCAATTCAGGCTCATACCTGCTCATTCCTGCCCAAGTCAATCAGGGACTGGAACAATCTTTCAAAACGAACGGTTGAAGCGACAACACTAGACACATTTGTGTCTATTGCCTCAAGCCTTCAAACCCCTAGTGCATGATTCCCTCACAAAGTGGCACTAGAAATCAGTAAAATTTCCTCATCAACACCAGGAACAGAAATATTGAAAATCCCATCTACATGCATAGGAGCCAAAATGATCAATAAATTGATCGTGGGCCCTTAAGATATTGAAGAAGAAGACACGACACGAAATAACCATACTTACAACTATAAACACAAAACAACATATTACACGCAGCAGGACACAACAACAGGACACCAATCAACAGGCGGGCAGGACACAACAAGCAGGACACTAATCAACAGGACACGAAACAACATCATCGGTATGTAAAACAATAGGACACACATCACACAAACGAAAATAATATATATTTATACACAATCTAACCATCTTACCTGGCTTTCTTTTGACAAAAGGCACTCAATGTTTTCAGTCAACCGACGGCAACTCGTCGAACGTAACCGTCACCATTGATTCAACTGCGACATATGGCCTCACGGAGTTGGCCCGGGGATGTTTTCATGCGAAGTCGCTCCCCCTAGCCAGCCAACATCTGCTGCAGAACGGAGCCACAAATGTGATGACGCAGAGCACACATACAACGTAGCCTTTCCACCAGATGGCGCGTGGCACGTGACCCCATTTCAATTTGTTTGGTCGATATTCCCTTCATCTGTCCCATTCGTTCGCCGAAAAGGAAGGCCACTTAACATAAAATATAAGAAAGCAGAAGATGAGGAGTTCGTAACGATGACACAAATGAAACTCGGCTTTGATTAGTTTGACTGTTTATTGTTTCTTAACCAAGCTCCTTAAAATTGAATAGTCCATTTAGTGTTGTGCTGGATAATTGGCAATGATATATGGCGCCATAATGGTGCATTGTTTGCGTGTCTCTTTAAAAGAAATAAATTAAATTTGGGGTATTTGGTAATGACAGGTTACATTTTCCGCTTATACAATACGAATCAAATTCCCAGTATATTCACTATTCATATTACTGCTTTGGTCAGAAATGACTGCGAATTTCTACGACTTAACACTAGACGCTATAACTGATGGTATACACAGTTCCACTTTTCACGATATATGTTGTGCAGGCGTGCACGAATTATGACGTGGCAGTGCAGCTCCGAAGACATGATGTGTTACAGTCATCATTGCCTGGATACTGGACCATTGCGAGTAAAACCTGCACCTGGAGAGGAAGCCTGGGTTTAGGCGCACTTTTCCCAATTTTGCGCGAAAAAATAACGATTTAGGCGCAACTTAAAGATGTCACCCTAACCCGGTAATAGTGCCTCATTCGCCCAATGGCTTTACAAGATATCTATATTATAGATCATTTAAGAGGACAGCTTTCAACTCTACCCTATTTAATTTTTGTTCCTATCCAAAATCTCGCAAAGACTCTAACACACAGTTTAGTCCGTTCGGCTGTGGAGAATGTTGTCAAAATAAAGTTGCACTTCAGAGTAAGTGCTATAGCGTAGCCAGTGGGGAGCAGAGGTGGCACCCGCTCCCCCTGTTACCATTTTGTTAAAAAATATGTGGGGCCTTTTCAAAAGTACATTTTCAGTTGGTCGAAAAAAAAATTACAAGAAAAAATGTGGGCGTAATTTCTGAAAAAACAGGAAACACTACTTAAGATGACTTTAAGCATATTAGCGTAATCTTCAGCTCGCCTTGGTTTCATCCTAAAATATAGCACACATCACAACTGAACGGTGTAGATTATAAAGAAAAGCGCTCTAGTGGAAGACCTCATAGCTGCTCGAAGATAAGCCGCCCGGCTAACCATTCAATTCTGTGACGGTAACATCCAGCACCTGTCTTGTACCCGCGGCCCTTGCGAAGGTGGCTGACAGGACAGGATGACCTTTTGTTTTGTTTACAACTGATTTAAAAAAAATAAATAAATAAATCATTATATAAAATAGTCCTCCCAAAGAATTAAAAGTTGAAATAAAGAGAAATAAAAAACAAAACAAAGGAAAACAGCATAACTATTTTATTTGCAACAACTAAAAATTAAGGATTTCCATACATTTTCAGTAGCCTTCTCGGGATTTGGAAAATATAAAAGGCACAGGTCATTTTAAAGAATATTTCTTTTAATTCAATTAATAACTGTAACAAAATCGATTAAAAAAATACTTCAATTTTGTACATGCATATTCAGTTATATCCATTTATTTTTGCTACGGGAAGCCAATGCTTACATGCAACAAGGCTGCCGATAACAAAAAAAATAATTTCGCTTACAAATACCGGTACTTTTAACTTTATTTTTTTTCAACCTGGATGCAAATATCGTTTTGATACCACGTTTTTATCACAAGATGTCTGGCTTTTTAAAGATAGAAATCACCACATATTGTAAATGTAAAAATGTTAAAACACACTTGGGACGTTAAGCATTTGATCAAAAAAGGTGTTAAAAAATTGAGTATTTTTTCTATTTGAATGTTAATTGCAATTTTTAGCAAGAGAATATATTATAATCATAATTTTAGTACTGATAAAAAAAATTCAATTAAAAAAAAAGACTTTAGATTCTATTATGTCAAAATAACTCAAAATGTTAACACGAAGAGTTAAGTCTCAGTACTGCCCCAGCGAAGTATGAGCACTTCCACAGGGAAGTATTCAGGAGTGCATCAGTAAAGTTTGAGCACTTCCTCAGTGAAGTACGAGTACTGCCTCAGTGAAGTCTGAGTACTGCCTCACTTAATTGTGAGTACTGTCTCAGTTAAGTCCGAGTACTGCCCTAATGAAGTCTGAGACTAGCTAACTTTCTTCTAAGTACTGCCTCAGTTAAGTCTGATACTGGATCACTTAATTCTGAGCACTGCCTCAGTTAAGATTAAGTATCGACACCGCGAAGTCTGCGATTGGCTGACTTAATTGTGAGTACTGCCTCAGTGAAGTGCGATTAATGCCTCATTGAATGACGAGTACTGCTTCGGTGAAGTACGAGTATTGCCTCAGTGAAGTCTAAGTACTGCCACGGAGGACTTAAAGTTTTAAATGATGATGCCTATCTAAAAGTATATTATCATTATCACCTCAGAAATAACGCAACAGCAATGAAAATATTCCTGAAAGAAAAAAACAAACATAAGGTTTTATTGATACAGATTATATCACTAACTTTCCAGGTTTTGGATAATGTTTTTGGAGGCTTTTAACAACTTGAAGTAGACATAGATTTTGTTCCTCATTCTTGCTTATAGACGTGCTGAAAATAGTAGCAAGTGCTACCTGTCTCTCTTTCGCTATTTATTATCTCTCTCTCTCTCTCTGCAATGCCAGTATATTGTGAGTGATGTTACAACTGTCTTTGCTTGTACAATAGTGTCTCTTTTTTTCCCCATGTATAAAAAGTCTTCATGTAGGAAGGTGGTACCCAGAATAAAGTTTTTTGAAGATGGGGTAGAGGATAGATCAATATTTATAATGTTTTTATTTGTTGTTAGCACTATCATTACCAGTATATCGTGTGGCTCGATTAACTCCACTTGATGCAGCTATTATGAATTGCGCAACGGCAATTCCCACTTTGTTTCAATGTTTACTTTGTCAGAAAAGAAGACTAAAGCATTAGTTACTGACCCAAAATAACTTAAATGTCGACCTGTTGCAATCAATCTGGATCTGGACACAGACGTTTGAAGTGGATTGATAATGACTGTCACAGCTTTTTAACTATGAGACAATGAGTTCTGTTTTTTCACACTTCAATTTTATTAAATTACTCACAGAATGACAATAAACATTTGACGTAAAATCATAGCTACTCCAATACAACAGAATAATCTTCATACTTTCTTGTACTTACTTGTATGTATGCCTTTT
Organism: Lymnaea stagnalis; assembly: GCA_964033795.1. Lineage (NCBI taxonomy): Eukaryota > Metazoa > Mollusca > Gastropoda > Lymnaeidae > Lymnaea > Lymnaea stagnalis. The sequence goes on along the minus strand of CAXITT010000179.1, from coordinate 1,014,148 downwards.
TACCCCGTCTGGGTCATGGGCCGTCCACAAGAATTTTGCACTCATCATAGTCCTGTGCTTTCCTTTCCAATTGATTCCAGGTGTATCCCATATTTTGCGTGTCCGCCTCTAGCTCGCATCTCCATGTATTCTTAGGCCTTCCTCTTTTTTATCCCTGGGGATTTCATGTTAGGCATTGTCTGGTGGTGCTTTCTGGTCTGTGGGTTTTCGGAGAGTATGCCATATCCACCTCCACCTTTTCTTTTTGATAGCTTCATCAATGGCCACTTGCTTTGTCCTTTCTAGTACATCTTTGTTGGTGATGGTATTTGGCCATTTGATGTTAAGGATCTTTCTGAGGCATGTGTTTAGGAATGTCTGCACCTTCTGTGTAATGCTCGCTGTTGTCTTCAAAGTTTCTACTCCGTATAGTAGGACTGTTTTGACATTTGCGTTAAAGATTCTGACTTTGGTTTTCAGTTTCAGCTCCTTGGACTACCATATCTTCTTTAATAGTACACATGCTGATCTAGCTTTTCCAATTTTAGCTCTTACGCCCGCGTGGATCCGCCATTTGTGTCTATGTCTAAGTAATTGACAAAAAGCATTAATATTTGTCAGGCAGGAAAGGCACTGGGAGAAGTGGAGTCCCTCAATTGCTATACGTTCTTGTACTCTCGTCAAAAAACTCGTATTCGTAGAGCCTATTCAAGCATAGTCTCATTACCGAGATGTTAAGAATTCCAATCAAAGTCAAATTCATTTTATTTTTTCGGATGGGGACCACACGATGCTCCAGGAGAACTTTAATACAACTTTATTGTGTAATGATTCATAGAGCTAAAACAACAAACATTTTACAAACTCTAAAAACATAGACTTCCTTAAAAATCCTTTATAAAATGTAATATCGATCACTGGGGGTGGGGATAAACATTCGACAAAACATGCGGACAAGTAACGCAGTTTATAAGAATCCCAATTAGTGTACCACTCCCCCCCCTACCATAACCCCACATGGCTCGCAACCGCATATTTTTTTCACGCCACTGAACTATATAATATTCTAATGAACCACCTGGTTATAAACTTTAAACTTATTTCACCAAGAATTTTTGAAAAAACAAAAGAAAATATTACGCACCAAATGCACTTGAGATTTAAAAAAAAAAGAATCTCATTTATCAGAATTATTGGAAGTTTCTTTTTACCTTCTCTTGAAAAACAGGAAAATCTGAATTTTGGTGGTGGTTGTCAGGGGATTAGGGCTTTCAATTTAGAAGAAAAAAATGCTGTCATCGGTAGTGAGTCTATGTGCCAAGTTTCAGCTCGATATTTTGACGGGAAGTGGGTCAATTAGCCGTCCGAAGATTTTAGCCCAGTACGCCAACTAATCAGCCAGCCAACCCAAAAAAAGAAAGCGAAGTTAATATAAAGGATTCATTAATACACAATGAGATGTGCCAATCTCTTTTTTTTATACATTTTAAAAAGATTTTAAACAAATTGAACTCACACTCTCTCCGATTTCACATCATTATTCTCTCAATTAGTTCCACCACATGCTTCTCTCTGTCACTTCCACCAACTGCGTCATGAACCTGTCCTCGTGTACTATTCACCAATTCTCAATGTGTCTCTACACGACGACGCTACCACAAGAGTCTCATCAGAGTTCCCACACATTCTGTTAACCACGTAGGTTGTTCGGAGGATAACACCTCTGGCGCAGAAAGATACAGCAGATCTTATACGAAACGTCGCCCCTGCCACTAAAGTGAGCCCTGCTAAACTTAAACGAGAAAAGGTGGTAGAAATGTAGGTTCCCTTGACCCCTGGCTTGCCGGCCAGCATGTTGATGGCTGCATTCATGTCGTCGATAAGACCTTGCAGGTTACTCGTGCCGTTGTTCAAACGCGTCAGATTTTCCTTAAACAGCGCAAGTTCAAAGTTCAACTTGGCGTCGTCTTCACCATTTTGTTTTAAGAACGTGTTAACTCTGTCAATCAAATCTTTTGTTTGCGTTGTAAGCAAATTGAGCCGACTGTCTTCTGCTTTTTTATAATCGTCCTCCATGTATGGTGCATAGTTGCTGAGACATTTAAGATCGTTAAGGGTTTGTTTAAAATCTTGAACCTGAATGGTTTCCAAACTCTTCGCTCTGTTGTTAAACAGCACACATCTGAAGTCACATTCCTCTAGAAGTTTTTGGAAATCTCCCCGTTGATCTTTGCACCAGGCTCGAAATTTCTCGCGGCTGTAGCGTGGTTCCTTCTCAAAGTTGTCTCCATACGTCATCACGATGATGCCCCATCTCTTCAAGACATCCTCACCAAACAGAAATTTAATCATCTGGACGGCGTCTTTTTCTTGTTTGGTGAATCTGACCCCGAATTTCAGCACCACAATGATGGCTGTGAAGATCTTACCACACAGTTCAAAGGCGGACTCACATGACACCACAGCAGCCGATTCTCCCCCGATCAAATCTTCTGCCGTGTCACCAATGCCAGAGCCGTCTACCACTGTTATTGAGCCAGCCTCACTTTTTTCAGGGGAGTCTCCAACTTGCGGTTCCTCGACTCCACGTAGTGTGAAATACACCCCGCCTAAAATTGAGTTTCCCGTGGAACTTTTCCCGTTTCCGGTTCTCCCTACGAGAAGTAGAACAGTGTCTAAACGAACCATTCTCCTGGGATTAGCCTAAAAATAAATTTAGGAAAGGATCATTGTTATAAAAAAAGAAACAATGCTGAAAGTATATTTTTGTTACGTGAGTGACTAATGTCTACATTAAAATTTAACAGTCCCCCAACTCTCAAATGTCTTTAAATTTCACATTGCTTGATTCCCATTCACTTTTAAAAACATTCAAAAATGCAACACACATATTATATTTGTAAATATCAGATTAGATAATGTGATATTTAAATATATATATATTTGGAGTACCATTAAGTATAAAAGAGACATAATTTGTCGAAACAAAAATTAGGAAAAAACAATGCTAAAAAACTTAAAGCACTTTTGTAACACGAATGTATCCAATTTTACAGTATGTTCATCCGTTGACATGATTCTTTATAACATGCAATTCTAAGCTGAGCAGAACATACACACTTATAGGTCACTACTGACTCCTGAACGCATTACTGTTAGAGTTGAACCAGGAAGTTTTCCCTTGTTTTTTTTTTTTTTTTTGGGCACTGCCGCCTCGGTGTGATCAGCTCATCCCTGGCGCCGCGTAACTAATGTTGATAATGGGGGTTAGTTGGTTTGTTTCTTTGTAGCGTGGTTAATATTTCATGTTTATTACGGAGTTAATTGGCATGTTTATAACTCGGTTAGGTTCATGAGCCTCTATGGAGGAAAACGATACAATTAAAATAATAAATAAATAATAAAGTTTTAATTTTTTTTTAAATTAAAAAAAAAACAACCATTAAAAAGTTAGATTAATTTAAACGATAATTTTTGGAGCGAGAATTTTGTTTATACCTATGCCACCTGGTAAAATGACATTACGTTTTCAATTGCGGTGCATTCATCCCTGATCAAAACACTAAAATCATCATGTCTGAGAAACCTGGAGTCTATTTCTTTGCCACGGAGCCCAGGTGAAATAAAAAAATCGACACACTACAACACCAACAAATATATTTTATCAAAACATTTGCCTATAAAGGAAAAACTTCCACGATTCATCAATATATATATATATATATATATATATATATATATATATATATATATATATATATATTTATATNCAGTGCATTTGTGACCAAAAACAACAACAACAACAACAAACTATAGATCAGTTGAGTCTTGCTGGGAGAAGGTAAAACGGAGCAGACTCTCCTTGGAAAACACGTTTACATCTCCGAGTCACTAGTTCCGATGTGTACAGTGGTACCTCGATATACGAATTTAATTCGTTCGTAACCTTGCTCGTAAGTCAATTTGCTCGTATCTCAAAGCAGTGTCCCCCATTGAAATTAATCGAAATGCCATTTATCCGTTCCAGCCCCCCCCCCTCCCATAATGCCACCTCGGTTGTTTTTGTTAGGTGTTTTTGAATAAGAAAAAATGTATTTTTAGATGCCCAATATTGTATTAAAATATAATAAAGGGCGAAGGAGCTTCACTTCGTTCACTTACTGGCTACACTGTTAATGCTAAATTCTTTCGGTCACTTTAACTCACATACTGGTTACACTCTTAATGCGTTCACTTTATCCACAAACTTAATGGAAATTAATTAAACGTCACTGAATATAATTGAACTTAAATGCCACGGTACATTTTTTTTTTTTTACTTTCGCTTAATTTTCGCCACTGCAGCCGCCCGACCTGCTGATCCCGGCACTGGTATCTCAAATATTTCTCGTATCTCAAAGCAAAACATCGCTCGCTCGACGGCCCGTATCTCAAAAATCTCGTATGTCGGGGTACCATTGTGTAGGCTAACGACTATTTAGATGGTCTCACTGAGCATACACCCAGCAGCTTTATAAAAAAAAGCATTCAGTGACACTGTAATAGGATATTTATTTTTTTTTAAAAAGGAGGAAATAAAATTAAAAATGTCCTGAAAGATTCTGCTGACAATAGACTAATAAGAAAATTAAAGAACTAAAAATTAGCAACGAAAAACATGTCTTTTAGGTACTTACTCTATTCTATTTTTAGAATATAATATATTGCTGATAGCAGATACTGAGTATGGAGCATGCGTAACCGTCCTACACAGACCGTATCTTTTGACACATTGCTAACACACGCAGACAGATACGGGGTTATATCGTACAACTTAAACACACACACACTTCGCGTAATCAGTCTCATACGGACATATCGTTAATCACAGCTATACTGATTTAGACATGTTAATTTCAAGATAGACTGACATAGAAACATAGTTCTTCCCTGATAGATTGACATAGACACATAGTTAATCCCTGACAGATTGACTCAGACACATAGTTCAAACCTGATAGATTGACACAGACACATAGTTCATCCCAGCTAGTTTGACACAGACACATAGTTCTTCCAAGCTAGATTGACGTAGATATGAACTATTAGCGTAGACCCAGTTCTACCCACCATGACATGTGCTGTACTGCATCCGACCCACAGACTAACACACAGTTAGAGTGACACAGAAATGTGTTATACTCACTACTATACTGAAGGTGACACGAAGAATACACACTGTTAGACTGACACAGACCAAGCGTGGTTACTTCCCCCTTGATGCACGGGCGCCACCTGGTCCCATCAAGCCGTTTTCAGGGTTAACAATTCGTTTTGCAAGACACCTTGCGGCCTTTTTAAATATTTCTCATGTTCTCCGAACGATCTATTTATGACATTTCAGTCATTCGTGATGCTGATATTTTCCAGTCATCGGTAATACACTTATATCTAGGCCGCCCACAGTGGCGTATGAAGGGAGGGGGTGTGGAGGGGTGGCCCGCGCTGGCGGCACCTTTTTAGTTTTTTTTATGGAAGGGTGACATTTTCAGCCAATTGTGAGTCTTTTTGATTATTTTTTTGTGTGTTGAAAATCGCGGTCCGCCCGGGTCGCCACCAACCTTAGATACGCCATTGGCCGCCCATGCCGATTATAAGAGCCTAAATAATAATAGTAGTTTATTCCCAGCTTATCTCTTAAGGCGGCCCTAGGAAAAATACCGAAGTTTGCTTTTTTTTTTTTTTCCTTGGGGAATTCCCCTTGCGTCAGTCTGCTTTCCCAGGAAAACAGATGGGGATAAAGTTCGACCTACTCTCGCAAGCAGCAAGCTGTTCAGGTGTGTGACTGTGTCGAGTGTGGACAGCTGGAGTGTGTCGCTCCCAGTGTGTAGTATTTCCTCAGTTCAGTTGTGAAACTCGAAGTCTTATCGTTCAAGACTGCAATCCGTGTCGCTTTTATGAACTGATTAGTCACCTCGAAGACACAATCGGAATGATGGCTGAAGTTCAAGGTAAGTCCAGGTACTTTAGGCTTGGGCTTGAGGTGCTATGGACGATGGTACCTGTGTCGTGTGTCGTCCAAAAGCACCAGGGCATTAGTAATACCGGTGTTAAATTATCGTCTCAAAAGCCAAACTCTCTTTTAAAAGGAGAACGATGATTAATCAGTTACACTAGAACGCCTCACAATTGAGTGTGTGTGTGTATGTATCTCTGTGTGTGTGTGTGTGTGTGTGGGTGTGCGGGAGTTCGGTGTTTCCTTCAGACAATGTCTTCCGGGTTGGGGGAGGGGGGAGCATTTCACATTCGTCGGCAGTGTCAGTGGCGTAGAAAGGGGGGATACTACAGGGGGAGGGGGGGTTCCGACCCCCGGAGGAGTGTTTTTATTTATTTTATAGAGGCGATGGCATTTTAGGCCGGCGGAAGAGTGGGAATGAGACGGCACATGTCTCCACCCCACCCAAGGTGGCAGTTACCTGAGCTACACTACTGGACAGTGACAAAATTTGAAAAAACGGTGACCAGGTCCAGTTATAACTCCACCCTCTTTCACCAACACACACTGAATTCAGTTCTGTTGAGGGTATACTTTTTTAATGCAGGTTTATTTTTATCCATGGACCCTCTATATAGCATATATATATATATATATATATATATATATATATATATATATATATATACATACACAAAAATAAAAAAAAAAATGTCTGTTAGAAAACAAAAACAAAAACAATAACACACAGAGTGTGCTTTCTTAAAGTATATATATATATATATATATATATATATATTTATATATATATATATACATACACACAAATAAAAAAAAAATGTCTGTTCGAGAACAGAATCGTAATCACTAACATCCAGAGTGTGCTTTCTTAAAGGGGCAGAGACTTTCAATTTTATTAGGGTGGGGTGGGGCAGAAAGTGAGGTCAGAGACCGCTACCGAATGTAAATTTGGAGGGGCCTGGGGAGTGGTTTACTCCGCCCCAATAGTAAAAAAAAAAAAAAATTAAGATCAAGGGCTACTATGAGGCGTATACTTGATTTTAGTGTTTCTTTCAGAACCTTGGTTCCGGAGAGGGGGAGGGCATTTCAGGAGGAAAGGGCATCTATAAGCGCACACATTGCCATACATAACTTGAATTCATAGCGATTGTGGCGTACCCCACAGTTTTTGTTTTGCCTAAACTATATTTCTCTCTCTCACTCTCTCTCTCTCTCCCAGCCCCGTATTGTCATATTGATCGGGATTGTGGGGAGGCGTTTGAAGAGGAGGTATAACATTAGTCGAGGGCGTAGTAGGCTCCCGAGCAAATGCTAGGTTTACGGCAGAGATGGGGGTCATTGAGCCCTTCCCCATAAAAGTTTTGATAATTTTAAAATGCATTGATTCATTTTAGCGCATATCTGAATTTGTTCTTGCACCATTGAAAACCAGGTCGTGCTTTAAGGCTACTTTTATAGTTGCTACCAAATATAAATGTTTATTATTTATTTCAATAAACTGGTTATATTTATAAATACATGATACACATACAGAAGGGGATCCGCCACGAAACGGAAGTGTACTAATTACCTTCCTAAATATACCCCAAGTTTTAGAAGACACAGAAAGAGGAAATTAAATTGGTTTTGGAGTAAAACATTAGATGACAACTTTTACAAACTGTTTGTAAATGGCAACAATTATGCTAATTTCTTTAGTTTTAAAACATCGTGACAATGTTCATTGGCGCTGGGCGCCATCATGAGAAAGCTCCACATACTGAGCGTTCTCAAATTGTCATTTTTCATGCAAACTATCTTTGCAATTGTACATTTTTTGGCGTGAGGGGGCGCCTAAATTCGGGATCGGCCCAGGGCGCATCCTTTGCTTGCCACGGCACCGCCATTATTGATGTTTCAGTTTTCGAGTGCCGTACTGCCACGTCTTATTCATGTAAGAAAATACGAACATTTAGTTTTATTCTCATGGTTAAATCGTTAAATTTTATTGCCAATTTCAAACTATTATATTCCTGTTTTTTTATCCTATACAATCCTGTAATAAAAAAAATAGATCCCTAAAAATGTGTTAACATTGGATTTTGTTTGATATGATTTGGTCTTAAGCAGTGTATCATTATTTTGTACTGAAGTATTTTTTACGTTAACAAAGACTTGCAAAGGAACATTCCCGTGTTTAGCTATCCTAATATACACATACGTATCCTTGCATCATTGTATTTTATATTTTATTGTATTTATTGATTTTTATTATTACAAACAGGTGAAGACATGCGTACATTATTGCTGGTGGGAAGATCTGGCAACGGGAAAAGTTCTGTCGGGAACTCCATAATCGGAGAAAAAAAGTTCGAGATAAGATCCAAACATCAATTTGGGGAACAGTTGAAGAAACAAGTGTTCACGAATGCAGGGGTCAAGGTTGTTGATTGTACAGGGATAGGTGACACTGGCTCTGACATGGTATGTAATGTCCATTCTGTCTTACAGTCTGCTCGTGAAGTCGTGGAGAACTGTGTTCGTGGGTTCGATGCCCTGATATTCGTCATGAAATACGGCGTCCGGTTCACCAAACAAGAGAAAGACGCCGTACAAATGGTCAAGTCGATCTTTGGAGAGAACGTGTTCAGAGATTGGGGGATTTTAGTTTTCTCTTGTGGTGACCAATTTGATCTCGATACGAAAGATGATGACATAAAGTTTGAAGTTTGGTGCAAAGAACAAACTGGTGACGTAAAACGATTATTTGAAGAGGTGGACTACAGGTGCGTTGTCTTTGACAATAAGTCATATGTCACATTCAAACAACGCAAACAGCGCGAAGAGCTAATGGGATGTGTTGAAAAGATCCAAGAGGATAAACGTAGATGTTACTCTGTGTCTGACTTTGAGAGAGCGATGCGCAGTCGCGAAATCCTTGTCGTGCAATATGAACTGGAAAGTTTAAAATCAGAAACTGACACACTGATAAGAGAAATGAATCAATCTTTAAATCTTACCCCAGTACCAAATGACCACGATGTCCACTTAGAAAATATGCTCCAGGAGCTATTACGCCACGGACAAAAATTAGAAGAGATGGATCGAAACACGGGGATGCTTGAATCTTTACAGACTCAGGTGCAGGCGCAGGTAACAATGTTACAAGGGAAGATAATCATGAGAAAAACAAAGACAGAGGAAGCGAGCGTACCGACGACTGATCCTGTGCAGGAGTTGATTCTTGGGATGAAACGTGAACCAGGAACGACAGTAAAAAGAACGCTTTCCTTTTTAGTCACATATTTCCGTCAGTGAATTCACGCATGTCATGCAATTTGTGAAGGGTGATAATTACAATACGAGAAGGTATTTAAAGTCAATGTAAATTCTTAAAAACAAAATGTGTTTTTAAGAAGGTGCATTCACTTAAATCAGTGGTTCTCAACCTTCCTAGTGCCGCGACCCTTTAAATACAGTTTCTCGTGTCGTGGCGATCCCCAGCCACACAATTATTTTCGTTGCTTCTTCATAGCTGTAATGAAATGTATTTTAAGATAGTCTTAGGCGACCCCTGGAAGAGGGTCGTGCGACCCCCAAAGGGGTTGCGACCCACAGGTTGAGAACCGCTATCTTAAATGATGATTACTTTTTTTTCAACAAAATGAATTTTAAATTTTTTTTTTTTATTTTTACTTTTCGATTGATGACAAGTTGATGAAAAGATTATGATCTTTTCTCTTTGAATAAAGTGAACATGCCCTTTCAGGCTTTTCAAAATAAATAAATTATACTTAAAGGGAAAATCAGCTGGACGAGACCGGTAGAGAGGAGGCGAGATCGCAGAGAAGCTATTGGTGTTTACAGACAGAAACCAAGGGACAGAATTATGAGACGGAGGCAGATAAAAAAAAAATGTTGAGAAGGACCTACATCAGCTGGAGGTCAATGCGTGGCGCTGAAAGGTCATCGAACTGTGTAAATGGCAGAATGTTGTGAGCCGACGACAGACCTCCCAAAACGCACAGCACCTTTGATGATGGAATACATGAAGGAGGAAAGACTTTAGGGATTTAATGAGATCATACAAGGGCATTTCTTTTTTTTTAAAGCCCGAATGCCGATTTTACCAAGCGACGATTGTTCGTGGTGGGGAACGGGGGTCTGAATCTACCCATTGTATTTGATATCGCTGCCATCACCATCTGAAAAAGCCATACAATCAAAATTGTGTGTGTCTGGGTCCAAGAAGCTTTCGAACTGCTAACCTTGATAAAGATAATATTTAGTCCCAATTTTTTTTTATATCAAGGCCACCATGTTAAACTCTCTATGCCATTTTCTTCTCGAAATAAAGCAGAAAGTAATATCTTATTTTGTGACCTATATTATCCGTGTAATTTTGCTCAACATCTTTGTGAATATATGATTTACAAATTTCATTGCAAAAAAAAAAAAAAAAAAAAAAAAAAAAAATCTTAGGGTGTGTGTGTGTGGGAGTGAGTGCGTACCTGCATGTGTGAATGGCCGTCTGCGTTCATGTACGTGTGTTTGCGTGAGTGTGTCTCAATGTGTAGGTGTGTGAACAGTTATGTAGGATTTTAAAAAATATGAGTTTTTACAGCAAGATACGAAGTAAAAATGGCTAACTTTCTGAGCTATTGCAAGGGATAATATAGGAATGTTACTATCGGTCTTTGGTTAAAAAAACCGGTTATACGAATTAGAAAACCGGTTTTAATTGCATGGGATAATATAGTGAGGTTAATTTCAGTTTGTGGTTAGAAAACCGGTTATAGAAATTATAATTAATTTTTTTTTAACAGTCTGTAGATTTACCAATCCGTTCTCAACTGTTCCATAAAGAAAATTCAGATTGACATATTTAAAAAAAAAAAAAAAAATGAAAGCACCAGTTGAATTTTTTCATAAAGGTCAAAACAACCCTGATTTTTGATTCTTTCAGTTTGTGGTTATAAAACCGGTTATAGAAATTATAATTAATTTTTTTTTAACAGTCTGTAGATTTACCAATCCGTTCTCAACTGTTCCATAAAGAAAATTCAGATTGACATATTTAAAAAAAAAAAAAAAATGAAAGCACCAGTTGAATTTTTTCATCACGGTCAAAACAACCCTGATTTTTGATTCAGTACGGTACCAGCACTTGACCTATACTTTTCTACATTATACCGTATGTTGTTGGGTTTTTTTAGTTTAGTTTTCAAACTTTTACATAAGTAATAATTATACATTGAAATATCTTCATTTAAAAAAAAAAAATAATAGCTTCTTAAGACCTGGGAAAAACAAAAATCAATCGTTAAAATTTTTGGATAAAATCAACAACCAGTTTTGGTTTCCAACCGAACACAGGACTTCCGGTCATCCCTTAACGTCAATAAAATAAACCACTAAATTGTCGAAAGGTCCAATTTGGCTAACATAAGTCCTACTATTTTTTTTCTTCTACACTTAAACAAAATGATCGCTCACTTCTGGAATGTTTTTAAAAACTGTAAAAAAAAAAAAAAAAAAAAAAAACAGTCTGCACGAAAAGGGCTTGTCATTTAATGGCGGAAATAAATCTATTATTAGAACTGCTGTAATTATCCGGGTTCTCGTGCCGGACAAACTGTCAACGCTGTACAGTATTACTATGTTAGCGAAGTGTCCCTGAAACTAGTTTACAACTCTATTTTATATTTTACGAAATATTTTATACATTTTTTTAAAATTTCTATTTTGTGAAATGGGGCTCCATTGCGCGTACGTCACATGTAACAATGACTCTTAGATACAAGGATCGTCCGAACGGTATGCTGAAACACGTTATTAGCTTTAAGCAATTACTTGTCCGCCGACGTTCTACAAATAGTACGCTATGACGTTTTTCAGTCTGAGAAATGACAAAGCCTGTGATAAAAACACGGACCACTGCCTCAGACCGTCGCCACTGCCCAGTTCTCTTCTATTACATTGAAAATATAACGAAGAAAGTAGACAGTAAAATTTTTTATTTTTTTATTTTTTTTGTGTAAACAGGAGTCAAAGGAAATGGATGTGGCTTGTCTCTGGCAAATGTCTTTACGTAAAAGTTGCTGAACAACTACGTTATCTTTATTAGTTAATTACATATTTCATGTCATCGGAGTGGAACATATGTGCTGCACCACAGACACCCACCACTATTAAATTATATAACATCTCTAAATTTTCTTTTGCATATTTTCATTATTTACAAACAATGTATATGCATTTCTGTTTCTACAGAACGTCTCTTACAATGTACGCATTCATTTAGTGTCTTTTATCTCTTTGAATTATCGGTAAACGTTTTTTTTTACACCAACGTATAAACAGTGGTTTAAATTCGTTACAAACATTTTAATTTCTTTAAATGTCAAACGTTCATGATCTAATTTTTACTGTTGTCTTTGTAACAAAATATTTACAAATTCCATATTATTTCCTATTTTAAAAAGGACGATTTCTTTTTTAACGATTACGGGGCAGTCAAACAGTTGGTCAGTTAGCAAGATTTAGTCAAATATTTGGTCGGTTAGCAAGATTTAGTCAAATATTTGGTCGGTTTGCAAGATTTAGTCAAATATTTGGTCGGTTAGCAAGATTTAGTCCAACATTTGGTCGGTTAGCAAGATTTAGTCAAACATTTGGTCGGTTAACAAGATTTAGTCAATATTTGGCCGGTTAGCAAGATTTTGTCACATATTTGGTCGGTTAGAAATATTTAGTCAAAATTGGTCAGTTAGCAAGATTTAGTCAAAATTGGTCGGTTAGAAAGATTTAGTCAAACATTTGGGCGGTTAGCAAGATTTAGTCAAACAGTTGGCCAGCTAGAAAGATTTAGTAAAACAGTTGGTCGGTTAGCAAGACTTAGTCAAACAATTTGTCAGTTAATAAGATTTAGTCAAACAGTTGGTCAGTTAGCAAGAATTAGTCAATCAATTGGTTTTTAGCCAAGTCTTAATCAAACATAATTGTTTGTTAGCAAGACTTAGTCAAACATTTGGTAGGGGTGTGAGTCTTAGTTAAACCATTTGTATGGTGCGATACTTACGTAGACAATTAGCAGGCTGGTCAAACATTTAGTAGAGTGCGAGCACCAGTCAAACTTTATGCAGAAATACAAGAAAATGGATTAGTTGGAGAAAAGTTGATAAAAGAAATAATGTACCAAAAAAAAGTTACAGTAAAAATAATTAAAACAACAAACCCATTCATACAACCTTTAAAAATAGAACACCTTGACCTGTTTATGTGACAAAAATAACTTACTTTAAACATCCATTTAATTGAGCTAGATATTATGTATGTAGGGTACGCAGATTTTTTGGTATGATTTTATGTACAAAAATTGATTTATTGTCTACGTGCATTTTGTTTAATTGCGCCTTGACTCACTTTTTGATGAATAAATGTTTGATTACTATGAAAGGTTAAACCAAGAAAAAATTGAGTTTGTTCTACGTATTAATTGCTGTTTGTTGAAACAATTTCAACGTTTTAACTTTTCAAATTGTCAAAATTCACTTATAACTGGGGTAATAAGGGGAGAGACTGCAATCAGGTAAGCACAATATAAAATGGGTAAACAGAGTAGGGTTAAAACTGAAAAAAAAGAAACGCAACAAATCAACGAACGTTTCGACAGAAAGTCTTCGTCAGCGAACAAAACAACATAAAAAACGGTATAAAAATAAGAAATATCACTTAGCTTGGACGTAGTATCCGTGGGCAGCAAAAGAAATGTGACAGAAAATAAATGAGAGATTAATTAGGGAAGAGCGAAGGAGAAGAGGAGAAAAAAAGTACACTGCGATAGGTGAGGACGTGGAGGGGCGGAGCTAGGGTCAAGCTGTGAAAAAAACAGGACATTCATCTCATGTGGCGTCAAAGTACCAAAAGTCAGGATAAGCCTGTGTTCCAAATTGAATTTTAAAAAATCTAGTTGTTTGGCTAAATTTAAATTAGTCTATATATTAAACTGTAGACATAATATTATTTCAGTGAACTGAGCAGCAAAGATTATCGATTAATTTCTTTTGTCTAAACAGGCACGTTAAAACTGAAGTATTTATAAATCAATAAATCATGTGACAACCTAACCCAAAATATAAGAACATCAACCTGGTGGATGGGTCTGATAGTCACACCCTGGACACCTCTAAAAACTGCTATATCTCAAAATTGAAATCATTCTGTCGAATTTAAATCATACCATATTAACTGTTAATGAAATAACTACCTGTGAGCAAAATTTTACTTGGTCCAGAATTTTGTAACTGGCATTGTAGAGAAATCAGCTCTCACTGCATCGCTGCTATTAAGTTCAACGAAATCCTCTTGTGTTGACTCAGGAAGATCTTCAACTTTGACAGTGACTGTACTTCTGGCAAGTGCAACTGGGGTGTCAGGTAGATTTGGAAAATAAGATGAAATGTCGTCTGCAAGCATGTGCAAATATTCCTGCACAGGATTTATCATCGTAATCCTTTTGTCTGGTTCAATCTGATCTTACTCAAAAACAACAACAACAACAACAGATATGATAGAATACATGTAAATTTTATTTTCATCCAATTTTTTGTTTGTTTGTTTTTTTTTTTGCTTGTTTGTTTTGCAAAAGCTGAAATTTCATTTGGAATTATCGCATCTTTTCAGAAAAATCGAGGCATGTTGCATTTGCAAGATGGCAAAGATGTCAACCAAGTAAGCTTTTTTTTCTGCAATTCAATTTTATCACTAAAAACTGCTTCGAAATTACGGTCTTGCTTTCCGATGGAAAAAGCGTTTTGAGTTCACCACGAAGCTCAAAAACACGTTTTCAAACTTTTCCTTTCGACAACCAACTCACTTCAGTGTGAAATAGCAAAGCATTGTTCGGCGCATCAACTCTTTGCACAGTTGCGAAAACAGTGGACTGTCTAAAGTGATCGCCATTACAAAATTGACAGAACTTATGACGCTTTTCATTACTTCTTGTAACTCTTGTGGCAGCGTCTTCGTTGCTAATATTTGCCGATGAATCAATCAGTGTGCTCCGATGACATTAAGTGACTCATTCAGTACCAAACGTTCAAATCCAGATCGACATCCTAGCATAGTTGAAGCACCTTCTGTGCAAACACCACAAACCTTTCCCAAGTGATCATATAATCTTTCAGAAATAAATCAACTGTGTCAAAGACAGGGGTAATAAGGGGAGAGACTACAACCTTACCAACTAAGGGCTATTTCTTATTTTTATTTTTTTACCGTTTTTTTCTGTTGTTTTGTTCGATGACGAAGGCTTTCTGCCGACACGTTCGCTGTTTTGTGCGTTTATTTTTTCAGGTTTAACCCTACTCTGTTTTACTCAGTTTGTTTTGTGTTAAAGACATCACGCTCAGTAGTTGCCGTTTTTTCAAGAGGTTTGCAAAAAAGTAACTTATCTTTTAAAGTCGCCATCATTAATAAACCTCACGTAAACTAGTAACTATGAACAGTTTGAAAACGTCTGTAGATTCATTAAGCTTGATGCTAAATATTGGGAGTGGAGGAGATTTAATTTCCTGGAATTCCTGATAAAGATAAGTCAACATACATGTCATCTATTCTTCTGCGGACAGTGTCGTTAGATAAGGAAATTGCACTCAATTTCGTAACTAATTCGTCTCCGATCATAACGTGAACAATGTCTTTGGCCGCTGGCAACAGTAACTCCTCAGCAGTTGTTTGAGGTGTCATAGCTCTGGCGATTCTGAGTGCCACCAAATATGAATATTTAACGGCTGCTAAGTTTTGTTTGTGGTACTTGCCACCAGTGTCAAGTCTGGCTGTCTGGAATCCATCGGCCTTACATCTAAAATAGTTGGTATCCTTGCCGACAAAGCTCGGATGCTTGCTATCAAAATGGCTCACCGGATGCTCAGATTGAAGTTGTTCTAAGAATAATATCAGACTTTTCGTCATAAATGGCCATAAAAGTCATAACATACGACTCAAGTTTCCAAAAATAAAGGATTATAAATAAATGACTGTGTTCTAGCTATGTGTAGGAAATAGTGGAGACGTTATATCGAAGACTGAAATATAAAGACAGGACAATAAAAAGAGATCGTTTCGGCTAAGAGCCTTCCTCGGCAAACAGGACAAAAGAAGTAATATTAAGAAATAGAAAACAATCAATATACATTTTATTTTTTTGTCATCTCTATGAAAGGTTTTTTTTTTTATTTACGGAAGTTTTCATAAACCAAAACAACACTATATGTAATATCCTAAGATTTTTGCTAATGTGATGCAAAATCTGAGAGGAGATACCACGGTGTAAAATGGTGCTTCTCAGTCACAACCAAACCGGCCCATAACGTCTTTTTAATTCAAATACAAAATAAACTTGCCACCATTGTCTTGGGATAGGTGGGACCCAAGACAAGATAAAGGTCCCTTGCATCCACGGACGATTTCGATATGGGCTTGTGCACGTAGATATGATATTTTGTTCAACCAAGGTCAGTGTATGGTGAGATTAGTCCTTCAACCGGTTGATATAAATGTATGACCAAATTTCTTAACTTAGTTATAAAAATGATATAGATTGAAAGGATAAAGAGAAACAGAAAAAGAGAGAGAGAGAGAGAGAGAGAGAGAGAGAGAGAGAGAGAGAGATCGAGATCGAAAGAGAGAGAGAGATAGTGTCAGAGAGAATGAGAGAAAAGTAAAAATAAAGAGACAGAAAATAGACAAATTGGAGAAACACTGTCACAAACCAAAAAAAAATTTAGGAGAGAGAAGAAAGAAAGAGAGAGAGAGAGAGAGAGAGAGAGAAAGAGAGAGAAAGAGAGTGAGAAAGGGAGACAGAGTGAGAACAAGGGGATAGACCGAAGAGAATGATATATTCAGAGCGAGACAGCAGTTATCATCTGAGTCTTACAGCATGATAACTGCTAGTGTAATGCAGGGTGGAGATAACTTTATCATTTGCACCGTGCGCGGCGACTGTGGCAATTTTAAGAGGTAAGATATTAATTGCTTCTTATGTTCTTGATGTCGTGATAGGCTCTATACAATTTCTGTGTGCATGTTTGGTGAACTTTGTCATGGATCAATTTTCGATCTGTTGCGGCGTCTTTCTGTGCTCTAAAATGTAACATGAACAATAACAACAGATTTCATGACCTTATTTGGGTTCAAATAATAAATAACGCGATTGAGTGCTTACCATTAAGTCAAAAGGAAGGAGTAACACCTAAGTCGTCCGATGTTATGACTAAGCTGAGATGGTGAAAAGTTAGTCCCTGGAAATTTGTCATTCCGAGTGAGTTGCGCTAATGCTACCTTTTTTCATATTATAGAGTTTTTTATTCGTTATTAATGTTTCTATTAACATAATTATTTGATTTGAAGAATAGTTTGGTTTAGATGCCACGTGCCTGTTAACGGCTATCAGTTTGAGAACCATAGTAACAAAAAATAATAAAGATGTATATTTTGCTTGTCGTGTGACTGCTTCCATTTTTGAATTGCACGCAAAAAATAATTTCTATTACTGATTACCCTAAAGATTATTTAAAAAAAAAAAAAATTGCAAATACACTTTGTGCGTAATATCTTCTTTTCTTTTCCGAAAATGAACTCGTCTCAATTTAATCATGGTGCAATAAATTTTCAGTTTAAATGTGGTAGTGATATCAGATTATTAATATAGTTCATTGGCGTATAATAAAATGTGTGCCTTGGAAGGGGGGGGAGGGGGTTGGGTTAGCAATATTTGGGATTCCTAAATGTGCGGTACTGGAGTTCATATTTTTTCAAGTAACTTTAGTAGATGGGAAGTTCACGCATTGCTGTCGCCAATGTTTTGCGGGCTACAACTAGTATTAAATATTAATTATATGTTTTTTTTAATGAACTTCATTTAGTAAAATGGTAAATAATTTTTTTTAAAGATAATAACCAGCACAACAATTGCGGAGGCAATGAGTGAACTCCCTGTCTACTGAAGTTATTTGAAAAAAACATGAATTCTTAAAAATTAAATTCATTCTCTTTTTGTGGTCAATGTAACGTTCTTGTATGACACCGGGGGAGTCCTGTGTAGGCGTGCCGCCTCTGCAGGGCATCGGCCGTAGATCAGGCTTTCTGTGTAGATGTCTGGGGTGTTTTCAAAACTTCATATCATTATTATCCGGCACAGGGTTAGAAAGTGCTCTACCATCCCCGGTCCCTATCCGCAATGACTGCAGCTGGGGTCCCGAAGAGTATGCAACCTGTTGAATAGATTCATTTAGTAAAGCACTTCCCCTGTCTGCAAAGGCAGAGCTCCGCTAGTGGTATCCGAAAAGGTTTTTGCCAAGGCAGAGCTCCGCTAGTGGTATCCGGAAAGGTTTTTGCCAAGGCAGAGCTCCGCTAGTGGTATCCGAAAAGGTTTTTGCCAAGGCAGAGCTCCGCTAGTGGTATCCGAAAAGGTTTTTGCCAAGGCAGAGCTCCGCTAGTGGTATCCGAAAAGGTTTTTGCCAAGGCAGAGCTCCGCTAGTGGTATCCGTCCGAAAAGGTTTTTGC
Source organism: Lymnaea stagnalis (assembly GCA_964033795.1). Classification (NCBI taxonomy): domain Eukaryota; kingdom Metazoa; phylum Mollusca; class Gastropoda; family Lymnaeidae; genus Lymnaea; species Lymnaea stagnalis. Next base: position 995,628 of record CAXITT010000179.1, on the reverse strand, counting down.
CAAGGCAGAGCTCCGCTAGTGGTATCCGAAAAGGTTTTTGCCAAGGCAGAGCTCCGCTAGTGGTATCCGAAAAGGTTTTTGCCAAGGCAGAGCTCCGCTAGTGGTATCCGGAAAGGTTTTTGCCAAGGCAGAGCTCCGCTAGTGGTATCCGAAAAGGTTTTTGCCAAGGCAGAGCTCCGCTAGTGGTATCCGAAAAGGTTTTTGCCAAGGCAGAGCTCCGCTAGTGGTATCCGAAAAGTTGTTTGCCTCGTCGCGTTGACGAAAGCCGGATCAACAATAAACTCCGGAAGGCTGGAAGAAGAACCCAACGAATGGGATCCCACCAAGAGGTTTTCATGGCATTTCTACAATGGCCGAGCTGCTAACGGCCCTCACTAAGTGCAAAACAGGAAAAGTTCGAGGCAAAGACAGAGTCTGTAATGAAAACACTCTAGCATCTGGGCAAAACAGAAAAAAACTACACTTTTATACCTGTAGCGTACGACGTATTCAACGTGAGAAAGAACTTGAAGAAATTATCAATCCAGTAGAACATAGGAGTTGACACCCGTAACGTACTCGCCTGGGCCATAAAAGAGTAGTAGGAGGGTCCCAAAATGTTAATGGAAATTTGAGTAAAACATTTCCCAAACATTGATTTTCGTGAACCGTTAACTGTTTTTCTCTTCTTTCGTTAACCCGGCATTTCGGAAACGCTGGTTTAGGACATCGTTCGGTTTTCATCTCGGTGATGATGGTCTGGCGCTCGCGTTTATTGACCACCATTGCTCCCCCTTTCCTTTTCGGGTGGTGTGGCAGGTTCCGGTAAAGTTTACGGACCGTGTCCCCTTTTGCCAAGTTTAAAAAAAACAAAAAAAACAAGGTCTCCAGAAAGAGGTCCTTTAGCCATGCATTGGAGCCCCAACTGGGTCATCGGTCGTGTCGCCTGAATAATGGCAGGAGCAAAACACGCATTCAAGTAGCAAACTTCATAGGAATCCAAATTAATTCTAGCTTCTGGGATTTTTTATTTGCACGCCCGTTAAAAGTACGTTACAGCTATACATACAAACCTAGAGAATTATTGTTTGTGATCGTGAAAATTATTAATAGTTTATATGTTTACTTCACTTTATATATTTTATTCAAAGATGGCGACCAGTGACCTACAGTCATACCGTATACTCCTGGTGGGTAAAACGGGAAGTGGTAAGAGTTCCACGGGGAACTCCATCCTTGATAAAAATGTGTTTGAATCAAGAAAACCCCATGACTCGTCTGATGGAGACGTCATCGCATGCCATTCTTCTGTTGTGGATGGAAGATATGTGTTTGTTGTAGATGGAACTGGCATAGGTGGCACCTGCGTGGATCTAAATGGCGCTGTAAAATCATTATTACAATTATTTGATTCGACAATAAAGCATGAAATGTCGCTTTTTAACGCCATTGTATTGGTCCACTTCATTCACGAAAGGTCCCAGGTAACCATGAAAAACTCTGTTCTTGAAATAAAATCAATATTTGGACGGTATGCCTTAAAAAAATGGGGTATTATAATAGTGACCTTTGGTGATTTATTTGACGTCAATAACCTCGATGAGAATATCCATTCATTTGAAGATTGGTGTCAACAACAAACTGGATATTTCCAGATTTTACTTGAGGAATGTAACAACAGATGTGTCCTGTTTGACAACAGAACAACGGACAAAATCAAACAGATGGAACAAAGGAACAAACTCATGTCAGTTGTGGACAACATAACTTCCAAGAACTACACTAGAAATGACTTTGACAGCCCTACTTGTAAACTTTCTAGACAACAGCTGATACTTATTGAGGAAGTCAATCGTAATTTGGAATCATTTGATGATAATGTGATCAATCAGCATGGCATTAACAAACAGGATCTTAATATCTTGTTAACAAAACTCCTCCAACATAAACAACGTTTAGCCAAACAGATGCCTCAAAATAAGTTCACGGATCAGCTTGTGAAGCAAGTCACAGAAGCTCTAAACATGCTACAAATAAAAATAGGAAATATTTTTGAGGAAGACAAACAAAAACCAATGACACATTCGGAATGCTCTGACACGTTTTCTTTTAAATCTGAAGAACCTACCAACTCCCTGTATAAACACCCTTTTTCACCACTTGAAGATGAATTACCAGCTACAAAACTAAGAACATCCGCTTGGGTGGGGATTCAAGGTGATAAACATTCCATTGCCAAAGGTGCACGTGAAAGACAAGAAATTAAAAATCAAAATGGTAAGTGAAGCCTAACAATCTGCTCATCTGTATTTAGTGAAACATCTTCTTGAAAAATACAAATATTATAAATGTAAAAATTAAATCATTGAATTGGTGAATGTAAAAAAAGAAATTGTACCTTAAACTACTTTTTTTTTAGAGATTAAAAAAAATATTTACATATAAATGTCTATTTCTGAAATGGGCTATACTCATGTTAAATATTTTGCGCAAATGTGTTAAACAAAAAAAGGAAATGTATAGCACAAATTAGTAATTGGAGAAAAACAAAGATAAAAGAATAATTTAATTGTACATACCTTATGTCTATTTGAAGAATTTTTGTTTCAGTTCATAGTTAAATATTAACAAATAAGTTTTAGGTTGTGCCTATCAAATATTATTAACGTTATCAAATCTACTAGTATCAATTTGAGGAATCCGAATTTAGAAACCATACCCCGATGATACACTGTGTAAAAGATAAGATTTTATGTTGCAAAATACTCTATTTTGTGACTTGGCTTAATGTTTATAAATTTACAAGAATAAGTAAATATTACAATGCATCAAAATAAGTTTTTTTATGTAAATAAAATGTAGCTCAAATGAGAAATTACGGTTTTGCAAACAATAATTATGCTCCTGTGAAGGAAATGTCAATTTTGGCATGCTAAAAATAAAAATAGGAGATAGCTTTCAGGAAGGCGAGTAAACAATAAGGACTCAATGGGAAATGTCTGACTCTTTTCTTTGTTTAAATCCGTAGAACCTGAAAACTCCCAATTTAAACACCCCTTTTCACCGCCTGAGGATGAACTACCAACTACACAAGTAACAACTTCCGCTTCGATGATTCAGGGTGATAAACAATCCATTGCCAAAGGTGAACATGGAAGACCAGCATCAAAAATTAAAAATGGTAAGTCAACCCTCACAATGTGCTCATCTTTTTATCTAGTGAAACCTCTTGCAGATAAATCGTTAATTAAAATAACTTAAAACGTGAATTTCGGAAATTAGTGTCACTTTTAAAAAATTCATCTACCTTAAAATACTTTAAGATAGAGTTTAAAAAAAAAAAGAATAGGTACAATTTTTCTAATATTATTTTCAGAGTTTTCTGAGAAGCGCTTTGGTCCACTGTCCTACAGCGTCCTCCTGGTGGGGATGAAAGGAGACGGTAAAAGTTCCACCGGAAACTCCATCCTAGGCAGACGTGTATTTGACCCAATTGGCCGCGATAATCATCAGCCTCACCAGATTAAACACGGGGAGGCGGAGTTCGGGGGAAAACGAATTCACGTCTTTGATGGCATTGACATAGATGACTCTGAAGATGATCTCAAAGTCAGTGAAGCGGATCTAACAGCATCTTTGAATTCAACGATTTGGCGTTCCGGACCGGAATTCAACGCCATCATTCTCGTCCTGAAGTTCGGTGTGCGATTCACAAAGCAATACATGACATCAGTTGAACATATCAAGGGGTGGCTTGGCGATGATGTTTTTAGGAAGTGGGGGGTCATCGTGATGACGTATGGAGACAACTTCGAAAAGGATCAACAAGGAAATAGAACATTTGAGGATTGGTGCAAGGCGCAAACGGGAGATTTCAAATCTCTCTACGAGGAATGCAACGGCAGGTGCGTGCTGTTTAACAACAGGAGAATGGACGGTCAAGAGCAACGGGAGAGACTTATGAAAGCTGTGGATGAGATCACTTCAGCGGATGATTATACGCTGTACAAAAAAAATGTATTTTTTGAAAGATGACGGTCTCCGAATATTCTAAAAACAAATGGAGAAGCAGAAACTGCTGGTCATAATTCAAGCAACTGTCATGACGTCAACGTTCCTCAACCATCAGAACCAGAGTTTCTTTCAGGCATCTCTCCGGGGGCACCCCCCCTCCCGGGAAAGTCAAGTGCCCCCCTGGAGCAAAATGTGTACTACAATATAACGATTATATATATATATATATTTAAAAAAAAAAAATTAAAAACAACTAAATCGTGATTAAAAAGGATAGTATATGGCACATTGAAACGATTTCAATTGGTGGAATCTATGAAATATTGTTCGATGATCCGTATATATAAAGCTCATATGTTAAAGGCTTACAGTGTTCCATTATACTATCATAATGGCCGCTCTTGATTATAAGCCGAAGGCTTTCTTTACGCTGTTATCGGTATAATTATTCATTTATTTTTTTTGCAACTTCAGAAATGAATGACTTTAATAACACTATATTAAATTACTTTTACATCAATATTTCTACAATTCTAATACTAGCTCTTAAGTCAACCAAAACTTGCCTATGACTCATCTGTGGGTCAAGGCCTTGCTAAAAGCCTTGCTTCGCGAAGAGTGGTTCAGCGTTTGTACATTAGGTAATATGGCTCGAAAATCTACCGAAAGTAATCGATCCCTTGTGGAGACTGACACGAAGTGAACAAAGCCTCATTTAACAACTGACGACCAAGCAAAGCCTAATTTTGCAAATGAAGGCCACACAAAACTTCATTTAGCAAATGGGTATTGAAAAAAGGATCCATGAGAAGGTACCTGCATAGACGATTGTCTTATGGACCTTAACTTCCGAATCTGTGGACTGGTCACTGAATAGTAAAGCACATAATCGAAGTGCCTCGAACAGGTTGGTAGATTGTAACGGTTCAGACCCCCCCCCCCCTCCAAACAGAAGCATGTGTTAATTGACACATTCACGGTGGAGCCAGCCTGATCAGACTAACCTGTGATATGCTAACCCAGGTTATAGAAGCCTAGGCTCAACCCTATAAGAAAGTGAATAATAGTTAGCAGTTAATAAATATTAAAATTGTCTTACTTTTGTTTTTATTAACGATAAGATAGTACTAAATTATATATATTTGATCGGTTTGAAAGAAGGGGGCGGTACACCGAAATGGCGCTTATCCATCAAAAAGACTTTTTAAAAAAATAAATATTTAAATGTGGGCTTTTTTTAAAAAGAAGAATGAAAATAATAACTAACTAATTGAAGAAAGAATTTCATTTGTGATACAGCATGCGGATAACCATATTTAACGCTGTGGGCCGCGGGTTGGCCATCACTGGCTTAGACTATATACATATTTGATATTGAAAAGTGGCAAAATAAAAATATAAATAATATTTGCAAATAAAAAATTTGCAGTTTAGCATCTTCTCCATCTGAATAGTATTTATAAGTAGAACAGCCCAGAAAGTTTAATATTGTTAAATTTTGAGACCAAACCGTCTTTTATGGTTGTTTTTTTTAAATCTTGGTATGTTATTTCAAATTTCATTTCAACTTAATTTATTCTTGTTTCATCATGCCCTAAAATATATTTTTAAAACAATTTATTAACAGATAAGTAAATTTGGTTTTTGTTTAACATGGGAACTGATTTGATGCAGTGTGACAAACACTTGCTTTGGCACATTCATTATAAAGCGATCAATATATTAAATATAGTTTTTATCTATGCTATATATTGTTATCCGTATGGAGAAATTAATCTCTAATTTAAGTTAATGGCTCGTCCTAAAACAGTACACAACAAAATACGATACCATATGTTAAATACAATAACAAAGAAAATGAAACCCAAACTAGGGCTAATTACAATTAGTAAATTTTTATTAAGTTAATAATAAATTACAACATTTAAAAACAAATTAAAGCTATTGAATTACAGATAATGATTGTCTTGTACCGGCAGAATGTTGAAGAAGATACAATGCTGTAAGAGATACGAAGATGAAGAAAGAAATCTACACAAACAGAGCAAATGTTAGTAAAGTATCCCTGTCTCGTATAGCAAAGCTCTATCGTAATAGCAATCGCTCAAAATATCCCCCTCTTCCTTTTAGAGTCTGTTTTCATTGATATTTCTAGAAAGGACTAACACACTGTTTTCCTTTCCTCATGTGTCTATAAATTTCTACAGAATTCTAATGATACAGGCTAAAGATTTTATTTTGTCGTAAGCAAGGTCAAGAGAGACTTTTCTATTTAGCCACACCCTAAATGGGCTTCCAAACTTGGGGTCAGCTCGAGTTCATTTAAGGGGAAAGATGACGTAAACACGTCGTCTACATAGCAATCTATTTATTGCTACAGACAGAAACAAACAGAAAAAAAGTAAAGAAGAATGGTAAAAAGAATTGATACATTGACTCCATAAGGAATAAACCAAATCCACAATTTTACGTAACTGCCATGTCTTTTTCCTGTTTTTTTTTTTTTTTTTTTTTTTTTCATCTTAAATCTCTATCTCCTTCTTTCTCTTTTTTTTTTTTTTTTTTTTTTTTTTTTTTTTTTACATGTTAACTCTATGTCACTTCCTTTCCATTCTTCTTTGCTTTGTTTCTTTCTTTTTTTTTTCGCCAACTCCTATTTTTCTCCTCCTATTTTAGGTAGGATATATGTATGTATATATTATGTAAATGTATTTGTTTTTTGTTGTTGTTGTTGTACTGATAAAGGCATGTACGGAAACGTATCCTTGTGATTATGTAAAATTGTTAGTAAAGCTTAACTTATATTGTTATTGTTACACACTGCCTTCTATTGCGAGAAATTAATGTCTTGTTTTAAGTTATTGGCTCGTTCTAAACAGTGCCCAACAAAAGGAGGATACCATAGAGAAATACAATAGCAAAAATACGACACTCAAAGCAGTTGTTAATTACAATTAACAAGAATTATTTAAGTATTAATGTTAATATAATTGCAAAACAAAAGAAATGTAATTACAATCATCAACTTACAGAGTATGAGAAGTCTTGTACCGGTACACAGTTAATACAATGTGCCACAAAAATAAGGTACAATGATGGATGCCGAATAAACACATATGAGTACACAAAGAATAATACACTTGTCTCGTGAAGTTAAAAAATATCTCTCTCAGCCCCCCTCCTAATGTTCTCAAAGCCCTTGATATATGCGGCGTAAGACGCATCCAAGAAAATACTTAGACCTTTTTTACTTTTCTAGTCCAACCGCTAACATTCTACAACATACTACGAAAACAGATTATTTATGTTTAAGTGTTTTCGGGAGTAAACACGCTAAGATGAAAGAAAATAGGCCACGCCCAATAAGAACGCGGTGTCTGCTATATTGGTAGCACGGGGGGAAACGTGACGTAACACGTCGTACATAACAGTTATATTTAGACAAATTGTTCGTGTCAACTTAATCTATTTTAAAGCTTTATCGCAGTCCAACACTTTTTTATAATTAGTTAATAGGATTTTTTAAAACAATTTTATTAACATTTGCCTAAGGCATTTATGTGCATGATAATGATAAATCAAAATTGATGTCACAAATGAATGAATTGAAAACAAAACAACAAATGTAATCACAATGCCCTTGATTGAACACACACAGCAATGGTCGGGGAGGCCTTCTAAGAGAAGGCAAACTCTGAATTCAAACCTGGAGCCAGAATGATCAACAAATTGATCGTGGGCACCTCAATTATAAGAAAGAAAGAAAGTAAACTGTTTATGTATTATCCCAGGCGTTTGAGAATAAGGATAAATTACAACAATTTAGGTAAATAAAATATTTGAGATAATGAAATTTAAATTAGATATAAAAAATAAAATTCCATAAATGCATTTCTTGTTATGACATACATCTTTTTAAAAAAAAAAACGGCAATACTGCACATGGCCAGTGTGATACACAAACACAACCAACCAAAAGTGGCTCGAAGATTCACAGTTACCATAGCTGTACGTCTCGTCTGGTATACGTCTAGTAAGTGATCATTGCGTCAATTGTTTTACCTTACTCAAAGTTGTCAAGAGCTTCAAAAAAAAAAAACAAAAAAAAAAACCAAACCAACAAAGAAAAAAAACTTTCAAAATTGCTCTTGATAGTTTTCCCAAATTTTATTTTTGAAAAAAATTAAACAATTCCTTAGGGTTCCCTTGTACACAAAACTATTTACGATTGCCAAAGCATAATTTTAATTATTTTTTTTTCATTAAATGATGTCTTGCATAATAGTTGTCACACAACTCTCAATAGCAGCAGTGTAATCATAAACATGTGTCCAGCATTTTATTTGTCAAGTTATACTACACCAAAGTATTTCATGGGCTTTCACATGCCTCTTAGTAATATTACTGTAACAACTCTAAATTTTTGGGGGACATTTATTTTAACATTTTAATACAATTTTTGTTTTTAAAAAAAACTGTTTTTAAAGAAGTATTTTGTTTTTTATTTTGTACTTTCTTAGTGTTGGAAGATGTAATAGGAGACCAGGAAGTGGGTAGAAACATTCGACGAAAATGCATGAAATATAAGCACGTGAAATGTCAGTGGTGACCTTTCTGCTGTCAAAATATGTTGCTTCCCCACCGTTGATTATTTATGGGAACAAGTAGCCACGCATAAGGAACCACTTAGTAGAACCCTATCAAATTTCGTTCCTGTGATATCCGCGGAAGGTCATTTAAGGGTCAATGAAAGTCAATGGTGACCTACAGATCATGAAGTGTTGGAAAATCATCGGACATGGGTAAGTGTGCAACTTTTCAGCTCAAACGGACACAAGAAAGTTGGACCACGTTGATAAATTAGATAGAGGTCACTGTTGTCATCGAGGAAGGGGATATGTACACAGTTTCTGCTCAGTCGGATACCAGGAAGGGTAAACAAATTGATATGCAACATTTAACCGACAGAAATCACTCAAGGGTAAGGGGAGGTCACTGGTGCCTACTGATCTTAAGTGTTGTCTTGTCTTCTGGGCTGGGTGAGTGTACACAGTTTCAGTCTAAATGGATTTTTTTATGAAGTGGGTCAAAATTGAGATGCAAGATTTGACCACAAGCAAACCAACCAACAAACCAAGAAACCGACAACAAAAAAAAAAGACAAAGAGACAATAAAAAGCGCATAAAAGCATACACAAAAAGATACATCAATGTAGGGAGTATTTAGTATTTATTTTTATTTTATATTGTTTTGACTGTTGTTTGTTCACAGAAGAACGCTAATTGCCGACACAACCTTTGTCTTGTCCAGATTTTCCTATAATTTGCTCCGTAAATTTGCTAAACTAAGATAATTTGTATCGCTCTAAAGTCAACACGGGCCTTAGTTCAGGGCCCTTACACGCACGGTGTTGCCTTGACAGATAAACAAAAGTAAGCTGGTGGACGAGAACGGGTCTTGTCATGTCATCTCAGCAGCCAGGGAGAAAGGATCGTCTCAAAGTACAAATTCCAGGAACCAATAAGGCAATAGATAACACAAAGAGAATTTAAGGCATAGAACATATCAATAGAGAGATGCTGTGGATTAAGGTAGAGTCGGCAGATGGACGGGTTCAGAGCTTTATCCACTAAGTAAGGGCACACATTCAAAATACACATTTTAGTTTTAAAAAATATATTGAAATAATTAAATGAATATGGAAATCATTACTAAGTATTCAGAACGGTAAAGAAAAAACGTTGTTGTTCGTTTGGTGGCCCCTTGTTATCTCGCCTTTGTGTGTTAGAGCAGATGTAGTTTCCTAATCACAAAATGATTGTGGCGTACGTTACAGGTTTTCCTATTCAAACTTGTCAGCCGTGTAAACGTGGAGTAAGGTAAGTATTTACGTTTCTAGGAGGAGAATTCGATTATGAAGAATTATAATTTTCCATCAATTATTGCGTGCACAATTAAAGATGATTGTTACTAAAGAACTATACGGCACATTGATTCAGGAAAATATTTTAATGCTAAGGAAGATCTGTACACTTTCGCAAATTGGGTTTGCCATTCAGCAGTAGTGGGACAATGTATGTTTCTTTTAACTTATCTTATTAAAATATCTACACTTGATCCGCGTGGATCGGTCTATGTATGAAACAAAGTTTTTACATTAAGCGGATTATCCTTTCTGTCAAGAGAAGATAATCACTGCGTCTAGTGTGGACGTGCTGTGTCAGTAAGTCGCGTCATCAGATTTTGTTTTAATGCCATGGTTTAACGGGGAATGAAAATAAACAAGTCGTGATAGAAGACAAAACGTTTTGACCTAGAGAGAATTATTTATCTCTCGTATGATTGTTTCTCCTCGGATTGGGAGTAGCTTCCCAGAACTCTTGCATGGACAGTTGTGCTCAGAATGCTCACAGATTATTTGTGCGATTGTGATGATTTTAAAAATAAATTAATTTAAGAAACTGTGGTCGCCATCTTGATTACTTGTGATTTAGGATTGTGGACAGTAAAAATTGAGATAATGGCAGTATGATGCTTAAAAGGATTACTATCCCACAGATTGTGGATATCGGTTTTATTTGTGTTGAGAGCCAGTTGATGAAAGTGTTCCTGCGTCTCTTTGGCCCCCAACTAGTGATCCTTATCTATGCTCTACCGTCCGAAAGAGTTCTTAGCTGCAGGTGAACTTTGGACGTCACATCAAAAGGTTCTGGGGTGCAGAGTCCTTGATACTGCGCTGTTCTCAATCTGGCCGGTATGGCAAAGTTGGAGGAAGATGGAGAATATATCAAGCTCCCAGATAGTAAGAAAGCATTTTGAAATATTTTAATAAAAACTTACTTATAAATAGCAAGAACTTAGTTTTCAAATTTTAGTTTATTTAATTAGTATTGTTTGATTTTAACACTATGAATGAAATTATCATTCATTAAGTAAGAAAACGTTAAGAAAAAACTCTTTGTCTTTAATTTGAGTTCACAAAAAGTGTGTGGGGGGGGCGTCCATCAATTACGTCCCCAATTTTTAAGCAATTTTTGTTTTGACCCCACCCCATGTTAAAAACTGTCAAGGCTTCAATGACTCCCCCCCCCCTAAGTAATTATGTCAACATTTTTATAACACCCACCCCACACTTTAAAAATAAATTATACTATAAATAAAAGAAATATAAATACATTTTACTTTGTGCTGATCTATTTTAACTACACAAAATTGTAGGAAAAACTTTTTTATAGTATCTTTAGCTTGTTATTCAAGTTGAAATTTTATATAACATAAAATTATATAAATATTTTAATTTACACTCATAATTTTTTAAAAAAATAATGTTATAACCAGTCAATTTTTAAGATAAATATTTTTATAAAGAAAACATGATTGTTGACGTCAAATAATCTAACCAACCTTGTCAACAATTGTCAAACATTTCCCACCCCTCTCCCCACCCCTAAATGGTTGATATAATTAATGGACAACCCCTAAACTAAATTCAATAAAAACAATATGCATTTAATTATATTTGTTCATTTACCACTTATATTAATATATTGCAAAATGGCTGTTATATTGACAGTGTGTTTCATGATTGAAACAAATTTATATAATAGAAAGGCGTATGTTGTTTTAGGTTGCAATGTCATTTAAATTAAATTTCAAAACTTACGTTGCCATTTCTCTTCAGCTTGGCCCACAGAGGATGCTCTGAAATCAGACAGAGTTACCTTTCTCAATGTACAGGATGAGAAGACTGTTCAATTGTGTAAAAGGGCAATGTTTGGAAATGTGAGTGAATAGATGGTTTTATGAATAGATGAATAGTATTATGTAAAAAAAACAATAACTATTTTATATTTCACATTTCATTCAATTTTTTAAATTAAAAACATGTACCAGTTTAGGAAAAAAATCTAACAACCATTTTCAGAAAACTATACAATGTGTGATGAAATAAAATCGAAACTAAAATTCAATAATTTTATTAAATACCTAGGTAGGTTTTTATATTTTTTACTAAAGATATGGAATTTTTGTTTTAAATGTTTTACCAAAGAAATTGTCTCTTTCTGTTTTAAACAATTAGTTACATCATTGTTTTTCTCTAAAAATTGTTCGTAGCCATCGGTGTATCCCATGAAAAATTTGATCAGGGGAAACGTACTTGTCATCAACAACGAAACATTTCTTAAACTTGAACAGAGAACAGGAACGGAACAAGACTGCAACAAAATCAGAGCAGTGTTCAGTCAACTTGGATTTAATGTCATCATCCACAACAATCTCACAAGTTCTGTAAGTTTTAAACTATATATATATATATATTATATATATATATATCTGGCCTTCTATAGGAGAGACCGTAATTAAAAAAATTTAAATTATTTTAGCAAGCAGATGGTTTGCTTATTAGGATTAATTGAGGTGTTCGTTTTTTTAAAAAATACTACACACGTATATATTGACATATATATTACGATATAAAGTAAAACAAATACAATTCAAAGTATACTTTAATACACATAAACTGTATGTATTTATTAGTGGTTTTGTTAATTTTAATGTTTATATAAACAAATATTTTTATTTTCCTAGACTAGTTTTTATAACTTCTTTTTTTTTTATTTCAACATTTAGGAAATGAAAAAGAATTTGATAAGAGAATCTCAACACAATTACAGCAGCCACGATTGTTTCATACTTTTCATTCTGAGCCACGGTGACAGAGGTGTAGTGGCAGGTACAGATGCCAACACCGAGAATGGAAGCAATAGTCTATCTATTAAATATACTAGAAGATTATTTTCACAAAATAAATCTTTGCTGGGAAAGCCTAAATTATTCTTCATCCAAGCCTGCCAAGGAGGTATGGGAAAAATTTAGTATAATTGTTAAATCAATGTTTTGTGTTTGTATTTGTAAGGAGCATATTTCAAGCACATTTAATTTGTAATCCTTAGAAAAATAACATTAACCAGCGCTAAAAATAGCTAGCCACCAAAGAAGGACATACTATAATTAATAAGTAAATAAAGAATTAGGCCTTCTCTGTTAATATAAAGCTTTTAGTGAAGCATGTAATTAAAGTTTGTTTAAAAATTACCATAAAGTATTAACTAAAAACGTATATTAAAAACCCATGTAGAGTTTATCTGGAACTTTTTCTTGGGCCTGGGTACTAGATACTAGATATAGCCCACCAAACATTGGCAGTGTGAACTTCCCATCTACTAAAGTTATTTGACAAAAACATGAACTCAAGTTACGCACATTTAAGAATGCCAGTTTTGCTACACCCCTTCCCGCTTTCATGATACGTCACGACACACTTTTTATTTCAAGCCTATGACTTATATATATATATATATATATATATATATATATATATATATATATATATATAGCCCACCCGCTGCTTAACACACGCCGCGCGCTTGGCAGGCAAGCGAGGGTGGTGCAGGAGGGGGGCGGTAGCTCAAACGCAGTGCACAAGTCTCGAGACCAACGATGGGCAGGCAAGGGAAAGGAGGGGAGGGTTTGCCTGCGTCTTGCTTGCTCTTGCGTATCTATATATAGCCTGCGTGGTCGTCTTGGTCGTCTTTTTGTCCTAGTTTCGCATGAGAATTATATATATAGATGTTTGTGTCTTGATAGGTTGACACTTTAAAAAGCTCATCAAAGTTTTGGGGTCTTAAAGACTAATTCGGAATTATCTTGTATTAAGCATTACATATGATCAGAGCTGTAGTATAAAGACTTACATATGATCAGCGATGTAGAATTGAATTGAAATTTTACCTATTAATAACAAAATAAGACTCTTTAAAAAAAACTGTATTTTTAAGCTAGATCACTTTTATCATTATTATTGATGTATCAAAGCATAAATTGACATGTTCAGGTCAATGTGACGAGGGACAAACAATTGACGATGAACCAAACACCGTTAGACATTTGAAAATTGGAAGATCGCCCATAAAATCAGTACAGAGTGACTCCCCACACTGTCAAACTGTCAATTCTAGATATGATGAGGATGAAGAAACAACAGACGGTACAAAGATACCAAGTGAAGCTGACATATTTCTGTCTACGGCCACTGTTGAAGGTAGGATTACCATAATGTAGAATTACAAGTTAATCATTAATTGATTATTTATTTATCAAAATACCAGATCTCCAGCATTAGGAATACAAATTAATTAAGATTTATTATTATTAAAAAATGAACATACAATTTTTTTCATGTTGCGTTTTTTAAATTTTTACTTTCTCCAAAATTTTTGCAAGTTTTAAAAAGAGCTTAAGGTTTAATTCTAAGTTTGTGCTTCAAAAAATCACAAAGAAAACAAAACAAAAAAAAAATATTTTGGAAAGGGCTATCTCAGGGGAGGAAGAAGTTTTCATGGTTGGCCATTATTTTCAGTCATACCATAATGAGCGTGAAATGGGTACGAGTTTCAAAGATGAAAGAACAATTTTAAGAGAGATCCATAGAAACATAAAAAAAAACCAAAATAATTAGTATTAATATAAATTGCTCAGTAGCATAAAAAAGCCTAAAATTAAGTAAAGTGAAGCTGAGAAAATAATTATTTTATTGTATCTGAAAGCCAATTTATAAATTACTGAAATTGAAATAATAGTTTTTCAACAGATACTTCGTAAAATGGTTGCTGATTAAAATTACATACTTTCATTTTAAATATAAGTACATTGGACCTGGAAACAAAAATTTGAAAGTGAATCATAATTCATAATTTTTTGAATTTAAGTGTAATTTAGCAATTCCACACAGCACTTTAAGAATTGAATAATAATGTTATATATATATATATATATATATATATATATATATATGTTTTAGAAATATTAAAAATTATTTATAAAAAATTAGCACTTTAAAATTAATTAAAGAATACAAAAAAACTTTTTTCTTCAGTTTTTGTTGCATGTCGTCATGCAACATTATTTAGCAATTCCACACAGCACTTTAAGAATTGAATAATAATGTTATATATATATATATATATATATATATATATATATATATGTTTTAGAAATATTAAAAATTATTTATAAAAAATTAGCACTTTAAAATTAATTAAAGAATACAAAAAAACTTTTTTCTTCAGGTTTTGTTGCATGGCGTCATGCAACATTAGGCAGTTCGTACATACAAGCCATATGCTATGTATTTAGAATGTATGCCTACAAACATGATCTAAATGACTTGATGACGTCGGTAAATATGTTATTGTCACTTATTAAATGTTTAAGGTAAAAAGCTAATATTTGGTGTGTTGTATTATTATTAGCAATTTAAAGAGCCATCAAATATATTTATTTAAAAAACTTGGAAAGAAAAAAAAAACATTCAAAACTGGACGGTTGGTGAGAGGTAAAGCTTGGGATTTTAAGTTTTAAATTAATTTCTTATAAGAATATTCGCATTATTTTGGCAAGTTAAAATTTTTATTTGATAATCTTGAAGTCATACATTAAGAAAAAATTATTATTGGCCAATAAAAAAAATGCATTTTTCATGATTAAATTTTCACGCCGGTAGTTTTTTTTATTTTTAAAAAGAGTCATTCTCGCCACGCTCGCTCTTTCACGTGTTAAATGTATGTTCACGAAATATGTTCAATAAAATGTTTAATTTAATCATGTTGTCTTCTTAAGAAATCCATACTCACCTCTTATCCTAGCCCTTAAATGGTAGAATATTTTTAAAAATTGAAAAATTACGATGTCCTTAGTTAAAAATAAAAGCTGTATCGATAATCACAGAGTTGTGATGTATGGCTACACTTATGTACATATCCTCTCAATGCTTCAACGGCCGCATGCTGCATTTTCGGAAATTATTGTAATAGGATTTTTTTTTATAGAGAGAATAACTGTTGCCTCTTTTTTATGACCGTAATATCATCAGATTTAATTAAGTTATTTCCCTTAATATTTATTTATTTATTTAGGCATTTTTATATAGCGCTGATCATAAAGCTCTAAGCGCTTTACAATTATTAAAACATGTAAACTAAGTAAATACAAATGAGACACTAGGATAGTAACTACTATTCTATAGAAACAATGAAAATGGCTATAAAACGAGGACACTTTGACACTTCAGGATCAACCCGAAACAGAAAATGAGGTAGGGCAAGGAGGGTGCATCACAGGTCATAGGCGGACCTAAACAGATGAGTTTTAAGGGACTTTTTGAAAATGGACGAGGTTTCACTATGACGTATATGGAAGGGGAGCTGGTTCCAGAACGTGGGCCCATGGAAGCAGAAGGAGCGTTCACCGATGGTCTTAGTTTTAGTTCTTGGGATTGAGAGGGTTCTATTTATTCCACTGAAAATTATTTCCGGTAAAAAGTTAGATACATTACTTAATTAGTCTTAAAACTATTTACGTCTAAATATTCTATTTGTAGCCTATTTGAACTTTGAGCATTTGCGATACCATCCAAATGACCCACCCATTTTATGGTGCGTCTTGTGATAGCAAAGGCAAATAAAAGAATACGCAACACCTTATCTTCACCTAAATATTTTATTAAGGATCTCATAGAAAAACTGCAGAAAGTTAAAAAACTCAACTGCTAGGTTAGTTCTAAAGGCAAAGAAACGTGATCACGTCGCTCCACTATTTCACTCCCTTCATTGGCTACCTTTAGAGACACGCCTTGGTTATAAGCTGTCTGTTCTTTGTCACAACTTTATCTATAATTCCTCACCTTCCTATCTTACTTAACTTCTTTCTGTCTATTCAACCCTGTGACAACTTCGTTCGTCCACAGACACGCGTATTCTTTCTGTTCCCAAGACACGCACTAAAGCACTCGGTGAACGCTCTTTCTCTTTTTGTGCCCCCGATTAATGGAATTCTCTCCCATTACACATCCGCAATATACCGACATTCCAAGCCTTCAAAACTGCCCTCAAGACCCATCTCTTCAAACTGTACTATACAGACTCAGTCTCACCCCCTCTAACTGTTGAACAATGATCGATGCTGCCGTGGGCTGTTCATGGCTAGACAGGTGCAGATAGTGCTTGGGTGGGTGTATACTACTTTAGAAATCTTTAGATTCGGATACTTATGGAACGCAATGGTGCTTTATTCTAGATATTAACATACGTCTATACTGTTTCATAAAAAAAGTTTAGATTTTTCAAAGTACAGAAATCATGAGGACACCAAACACTTTTATTTCATCAGGTCAACAACTTGGTTTCAAAATCCGCGGCGACAAGAGAACAGTTTAAACAAGTGGCCACGAAGTATGACACATTGACAAAAAAGCTTTTCTTTTTCCCTTGTTTGCATGAACCCTACGGTAAATATGTTAGCTCATTTCATTATTTTTTTCTTTGATACTTTGATACTTGATAAACTGAGTCGGTGTATTTTTATGGTACATTTCAAAACTTGTATGGATAACTTTCGACAAAATGTATTCAGAAGAACAAATATTACCGTACATGCTGGCGACATTTTCACCTGAAACCTCGATAAAAGTCAAGGACGTGACCTATCAACCTGACTTCAATTTTAATTACTTTAATTTTAGTGTGGAGTAAAGAGTTATAGCGAAAAGTTGAAAATCTTTTTCTAACTTGCCCTCACTCTCGCCTGAGTAGAGCGAAATTCATCCTTTTTTGTTAAAGATTTATGGAAAATATGTCGCTTAGAATAAGAATATTGCTTATATTTTTATGACCACATTGTTGTCATGTTAGTTTAAGAAGTATCAGTATAATTTATATTAAAATGATGCCATCTAACTCACCAAACTAAGGATGCGGTCTATCCCTGGTTCAAGCTATATGCAAATATGTCTCTTAGTTACTCTATCCTTTTGAGTTAAAAAAAACAAAAAAAACAAAAAAAAACGAAATTGAATTCATTCTTAAAACTTGATGCAGATTTAAAGGAAATAAGTTGACCCATTAGTTACGTTGCAAAGCATGATTTTTTCCCTCTTCGTATGATCGTTCGTATGATCGTTTTAAATTGAAAAAAAAAACAACTTCATTAAATGTATAATAAAAAAACCAAATAAAACTGTTTTTTCCCAGTGGACATTATTCACAAGTATCGACAAGGACAAAAGGAAAAACAGTACTTGAAACACAAGTTTGACAGCCTTTCTGTAAACTTTGGTACTGAAATTTATCATTTATTTAATCATGTTTGTACTTCTATGCATGGATTGGGGATGGTAATCTGGTGATATATGGGTTTATAAGAAAAAAAAAAAGTTTTTTATTTTCTTGTTCGGGCTAGGTAATTGTAAAGATGAATCAATATCAACCCATCTTTAGCTCAGTCATTACCATCAAATAACTCTACATACCTTGCCATTAATCAAAATAGCCTGTCCACCACCCCCCCCCCCATTATGGGATGCTCGCATCGTAAGAGTAAAGCCATATTGTCACTCCGTTGTGTTTTAAATGTCCCACTCAGCAAAATATCCTTCTTATATTCCAGTGCTACATCTATATATTCCAGTGCTACATCTATATATTCCAGTGCTACATCTATATATTCCAGTGCTACATCTATATATTCCAGTGCTACATCTATATATTCCAGTGCTACATCTATATATTCCAGTGCTACATCTATATCTTCCAGCGTTACGTCTATACCCCATCTCATTTAAGTTATTTCTCATGCTAATAGGTGCATGACACAATTCATAATTCTTTCCTTAAAAATCCACATAAGCGGAGTCTGCCGTTTACATTTGAAATGTGCTATTTCCTTATTTCAAACTTTCTTCTTATCGCTTTACCAATTGTCAGAGAATGTATGTAGGGGAGTAATTGTTGCAGGGGAATGAAGGCATTAGGGCTGAAATCCTCGAAAATGAGGGACATGATATTTAAATTTAAGACAGACATGAGTGGACACTGGGAGTATTAGGTTGCCTTAGATTTTGAGTGCACATTTTTAATTTTTTTGTTTTTAGAAGAAAAAAAAAACGTTCATAGTGTGAGAAGTATTAAGGGCCTTAGCTTGACAGCATTGTGAAATAGTGCAATGTTTGGGCGTCCGAGATTGGCGGTAAAAGACAGCAGAGAATTAATATATAAATATATGTATATATAAATATATGTGTGTGTATATATATATATATATATATATATATATATATATATATATATATATATATATATA